>CM042331.1:30337473-30419973 GCA_023566125.1 Zingel zingel | reverse complement strand
AAGATGTCTGTATGTAGCATCGTACTAGTACCAACATATCCGTGGCAGAGACTCAAGAGAACTCGAGCGAAATGTCCCGACCAATCACCAGCGAGGAGGTTGGCTGGTCTTTCTGGCTTCCAACCACGGACATTACTACTTAAGTACGGTAACAAAGTATTTGTACTTCGTTACTTGACACCTCTGCAGTTGAAAGATCGACTCATATAGATACAGGCAATCACAAAATAATATATACAAAACTATTATAAGGAGGAAAGCTCATTTATATATGCAATAATTAAGACCAGTGCATATGATGGAAGAGTGGCATTACAATGTGCCAGAGGCCCCCGGACGCCTCTACACTAACCAGTCCTTCCAGAACAACGTGGAGTTTTTTGTGATTGTTGCGGGCAAAAATCCTTGATTATGCGACACGTTTTCTTAAAATATTCAATGGAATATGCGGGATATTTATGCAGTTTTATGCGATGAAATTGCGGAAATATGCAAAAATCGCGGGAACTTGCAAAAACTGCGGTTCCATCGTGGCTTCATCGCGGGGTCTGCAGCTTCTCGATGATGTTCACGTCGCGTGATTACGTCACTTCATAACGTTCCCATGGCAGCAGGGGAATATGGCTGCTCTCGTGTGAAGTAAACGCAACATTTTTCAACTTTCTGCTGAGATATATGTTGACTTTTTTTGCAACGGAAATGCGGGGGTTATGAAATCATGCAAGCCCCGCATATTTTGCGCAGAAATCGGCAATTTATGCGGGGAAAGTGCGGCGTATTTGAAAAAATGCACCCCCCCCCCCCCCCCCCCCCCCCCCGCATAAATATGCGGACTTTGGCTGATTATTTTATTTTATTTTACCTTTATTTAACCAGGAAGAGACTCAGTGAGATTAAAAATCTCTTTTTCAAGAGTGTCCTGGACAAGACAGGCAGCAGTACAACCACACATACAGTACATATGTGGTATCTGAACAGTTCATAACTTTATATACATTTGTACTTAAGATTTTCTTGTAAGGGATTCCTTTGACCCTTACCCTACTTTTACTGAAACATCTGGAAACTGTTAACATGAGCAGAAGAGCCCTCTTGGACAGAAGAGTCCTTATTTGAATATGTGCCAGAAAAGAAGGTATCATTGGTCAGTTCTGACCCAATCGTGTTAATGCAATGCACAGAATATATACCATATGCACACAAAGAAAAGGCTGAACGACTTATTGGAAGAATTGGGTTGGTTGTTCTCCAAACTCTCTGCAGGAGTTTGTTAAAAAGGATGCTGAAAATCTTGAATTAGAATAAAACCTTTTATAATCAAGAACAGTGTCGGCGGATTCCTCTTCATACAGCATCACAGCATTACTATTAAAAGTCACCACACATACAAACACAAAATACGTATAATATTATACAGTGAATTATGCGATCGCGTAATCTGGAGGGACTGACTCAAAGAGTTTGGTTTTGGTTTATGGAAATGCCAGTGTCTCCATCAATCATAAATGAAATGTAGGTTACCCAGAATCCGCAGTTAGGAGAGACAAATGGGAGAGGATCTTTCAATAAAAATAATCATCCTCTTGAACAATCTGTCCCCCTCGCTTCGGAAATTACGGCTACGCCCTGATTTATGAAACGCTCCCGCGGGTCGTATTAGAGGGTAGGAACAAGCGACCCATGTGATGAGGAGGACTTGTTGATCACTGAGCTATGGATCAATAACCGTGTCAATCCCTGCTGATTTATTGAGATTATTCTGAAACGAGCAGCAGCGGAAGCCTTCACCTCTGTGAGGCAGATTCATTCGAGTCTTCCTCCCAGTTCCTGTCATTTAAAAAGCCAATCAGCAGTAAAGTGTGTGTTTTGAGCTGTAAAATGGTGAATAAAGAACGAGAGAGCGACACCGAGAGAGGGAGGGAGGGAGGAAGAGAGGAGAGGAGATGAAGGCAGGTGGGCGGTTGCACTCAGCCAATTACTCGGCGAGTAATTTCCTCGTTTATGAGTTAATTATGTTATAAATGGAAATGACAGGAGCCGTGGGTAACCAGAGGGCAACGCCGCTCGGATGACTGACACTCTAACTAACTTTCACCGTTATTTTAATATTAAAAATGAACTCCGATCCCAAACTAATCATTCAAAGGGAATGTCCTCACTGCGGAGGATTACAGACAGCGACAGAAACACACAACACATCAGCTGAAAAGGTCAGAAAGAATTAATAATTTATGAAAACATGCGTTTCTTCAGGGGGAAATACTTAATGTAATAAGGGAGAAATGATAACATTAATGTGTGTGTGTGTGTGTGTGTGTGTGTGTGTGTGTGTGTGTGTGTGTGTGTGTGTGTGTGTGCGCGCGCTTGTTTTACTATATTCGTGGGGTCCAAAAACCGGGGAATACAGTATACTTGTGGGGTCTACACAGCCTTGTGGGGTCCAAAATGCTGGACCCCACAAGGTTAAAGGTCTGTTTGAGGGTTAAGACTTGGTTTTAGGATTAGGGTTAGAATTAGGTTATGGTTAGGGTGAGGGTAAGGGTTAAGGTTAGGCATCTAGTGGTGATGGTTATGGTTAGGGTAAGGGGCTAGGGAATGCATTATGTCAATGACGGGTCCCCACAAAGATAGTGAAACAAACTTGTGTGTGTGTGTGTGTGTGTGTGTGTGTGTGTGTGTGTGTGTGTGTGTGTGTGTGTGTGTGTGTGTGTGTTAAACTAATTAACTGTAATGAGGCAGAGCTTCTGGAGCTCCAGGACGTCAGGGTGGCCGTCGGTGTGTCCCTGCCCAGCTGGGCGCCTCTGTCTCCCTCTGCTTCACTCCCCTCTCTCCGTTAAAACTACTCTCAAAGCGATCGGTGACATGTTACTATAGCTTCTACTTAAGTAAAAGTACTAATACCACACTGTAAAAAATACTCTTATACAGTAAAAGTCAAAACATTACTATAACACAACTAAAACGAGATGCAAAACGACTACAAGGAGATTCAAAATAGATGCAAAACCACCACGAAAATATGTTAAAAGACCATCTAGAAATGTTAAGTAGTAGGTTATGGTTTATTTTAGGTACAGGAGTAGGACAAACACACACACACACACACACACACACACACACACACACTCACACACACACACCTGCTTAAATAAGTGACACAGACCTGCACATTCATCAGCATCCCGTTCGTCCGGCCTTCAGAGGACGAGAGACAGACCAGCAGACAAACAGACAGACCGGTGGACAGACAGGACAGACCAGTGGACAGACAGACAGCTTGGTGGACGGACAGGTGGACAGACAGACATGACAGACAGGTGGACAGACAGGACAAACAGACAGACGGGTGCATGTGGCCTCCTGTTAATCTGTTTATCTGTGTGCAGAGTCAGACAGTTGCAGAAAGGCAACAGCAGGTCACTGATGACCAGACACTACAGTACGTCCTGATTATCTCCCTATTTAGATTCATAATAAGGTTGTGCTACAGCAACACCACCTCGCTCTGGTACTGTCGGCAGACATTCTGCACCATTTTGATTTATTCTTTATGGAGCTGGCACATTATGAGAAAGATTGGTGTGTATTAATACAGATATGTAGTGTAGAAGGGCTGGGCGATGTGACCAAAATCTTCAATGGGTTATTAATAAACTTTGTTTCAGATGTACAGTACATTTTGATATGGTTTGTTTGCAAAAATCTGACTCTGAAAAGTAACTAATGCATTCAGATCAATGTAGTGGAGTAAAAGTACAATAGTTTCCTCTGAGATATAGAGGAGTGAAGTGTAAAGTAGCAGGAAATGGAAAGACTGTACACAAGTCAAGTCTCAAGTCTTGGAGCTTGAGTCCAAGTCGAGTCTCAAGTCTCTGGCCATCTGATCTGGATACAACTATAAAGATACAATGTGCCAGTTCCCAGCATTAGCACAACATTTTGCGATGGTTAGCTTATTACCTGTGACGATATATGCTAAATGTAACGTCTCTTTCACATTAGCAGTGACTGACCTATCTGGGAGCGTTTGGAGATGCCTGATGAAGTTCGACGCTGTTGATCCGGTGCCACACACTCCTTGCATGTAGCTGTTCTCTTACTGCCACTGTTTACCAAGTTATTGAAAGCAAAACTAATGACAAAAGGCACAACTCCGGGTGGACTTGGTGTCTCCATCATCAATGTCTTTTTTGATATGTGAGTGAACGCACATAAGGCATAGTGCATGCGTTACGTTGCACATTCTGGCAAAGGGCAGGGGGCATGCAGCTCGTCATACGTTTCCCCAACGTATACGCGCCAATAAAAGAAAATAGAAATACATGAATATATTTAGATTTAAAAAGCAATAACTGCATGAAAACAGGTTGTTGACGAGTCTCGAAGCTCGAGTCAGAGTCAAGTCTGAAGTCTTTTGGGACGAGTCGCAAGTCACGTCTGAAGTCAGCTGTTTGTGCGACTTAAGTGCGACTCGAGTCCTCCATCTCATCAAGTTAACCCTTGTGTTGTCTTCACATCGACCATGGAACTTTTTAATTTCAACGTTTTGGTCGTCTTTTTCAACAATTATTTTTTTTCTTTGTTGCTTTTGCCCGATGTTTTTGTCACTTTTCGACTTTTGACACGTATTCCAATTTTTATGGCCCTTTTTCCGATGTTTTTGTTGGGTTTTTTTCTCGCTTTTTAGACATTTTTGTTGTCGTTTTTTGACACTTTTGTCACTTTCTTCAACGTTCTTTTCTCAGTCATTTTTTCAAATGCCATACAATTGAATAAAACACCAAAATTCAATGAAAGTAGTGAACTGTTCATTTATTTAACTTGTGAAGAGCGTCGTAGGGAACCATACACAATTTGGTTGAAAGAAACCCACATTTCTGATATAGAAACATTATGAAAATGGGTCAAATTTGACGCAAGGACAACATGAGGGTTAAAAAAAACTCACCGTGAGTCATAATTGCTGCCTGAACAAACGACTTATGGGAGCGTTTTTCGGGGGAGGACAGTCTCGTTGAACAACGTCAGTGTCCTCTTTCTCTGCTGCTTCTAAACTTTCCCGCAGGACAAAGTTCACTTCTTCATTAACGACCAATCAAACGACTTCTCCCCCCCCCCTTGATTGATCCAATCAGGACCAGCTGTGTGTGTAGCTGTCATCACTGTCAGAAAGTGATTGATGCTCCTATACGCTCACGGTTCATTTTTGGGGTGCCTTTGTTAAGTGGGACAGCAGCTCATTGGAGAGAACTTTGAAATGCCGACACCTTTTTTTTAAAATGTTTCTTAAAGGATGTTTCTGTTCTCTCAATCGTTTCCACAGACAGACCTATACGCCTATATGGTCACAGTTTTAAAGGCTGCTCTTTCCTGTAATAGGTCTAATCTAATGAGGGACGTAAAGAGACACACTGAAATCCGATTTGAGCGGCCAGAGTGTCCAGACTAAGACACATCTGTAGAAAATCACATTTCAAACCATCTCCAAATGTTGTTTGAAACCGAGTTGAAAAGAAATCGCATTTCATGTTGTTGTTTTTTTTGCTGTCCAGACTTTCTAAACTCAATCTGGATACACCAACAACATATTTAAGCTGGCAGTCAGAAGAGGGACTTGATTGGTTGATTGATTGATTGATTTTGAAGCTGTTTTTAAAGTTTAAAATCGTCACCTTCCTAAAATAACGGCCTAAGTCACACGCTTGACTTAGGCCGTTATACTAAAGGTGTGGAATCACAAGACCTGTTCAACTGAGGGTGTAGGCCATTTTACCAGAGGTGGCCTGCACCATGAGAAGATGACTTAGGCAAAAAAAATATTTTTTGTCCAAAAATGACTTAGGCCATTATTTTAGGAAGGTGACGAAATGTTATTCTGTAGTTAGACTGAAACATAGAATCTGCCAAATAAGCATCAATGACAAAATGAAATAAAAAATCAAAAAAAGACTTGTTAAAGACAGATACATGAGTCACAATCATGTCTCATTTCCAGGGCCACGCGGAATCTATGGACACATCATTTCGCATCATTTTCCACATTTTTTGAACGTTTGAACGCATCTCGACCCCGAGCAGAAACTGATTTTCATTCTGCATCGCCGCTTAAAACTGTAAAAAATAAAAAAACTGCTGGTCTGCTCATTCCTACTGACTTTATTTCATTTTAACAACCCCCCCACCCCCCCGGATGAACACATCAGTGTGTCTCTGCTCTGAATACCAAAAACCAGCAGCAGTGTGTGTTGTCAGGAAACCCTCCGCATGTCAACACACACTCTCTACATTGATCACATTTGGGCCATTCACTCGGGACTAAAAAACACACACACATACACACATATATAATTGTACCCTCAGCCTGCTGGCATGGCAACCGCAATCATCCGGCAGGGCGACCCACTTATGATGTCATCGGGCGAGGTGCTTTTTTTGATTGGCTGGGTGATGAATGGCTGCTGATCTGAGCGGGTTAGTAAGCTGACAATTACCTGAAACACAGATAGAGAGAGAGAGACAGACAGATAAAGAGAGAGAGAGGGAGAGAGCGAAAGAGAGACAGATAGAGAAAGGGAGAGAGAGACAGATAGAGAGACAGATATAGAGAGAGGGAGAGAGACAGATAGAAAGGGAGAGAGAGACAGATAGAGAGAGGGGGAGAGAGAGACAGACAGATAAAGAGAGAGAGAGGGAGAGAGCGAAAGAGAGACAGATAGAGAAAGGGAGAGAGAGACAGAGAGAGAGGGAGAGAGACAGATAGAAAGGGAGAGAGAGACAGATAGAGAGAGGGAGAGAGAGAGACAGACAGATAAAGAGAGAGAGAGGGAGAGAGCGAAAGAGACAGATAGAGAAAGGGAGAGAGACAGCTAGAGAGAGGGAGAGATAGACAGATAGAAAGGGAGAGAGAGACAGAGAGAGAGGGAGAGAGAGAGAGAGAGAGAGATAGAAAGGGAGAAAGAGAGAGGGAGAGAAAGGGAGAGAGAGAGAGACAGAGATTGAGAGAGAGAGAGATGGTCTCTCTGCCTTCTGGACGAGATGCAATCAGACCGAACACCAAAAGATCTGATCATAAAAACATTTTTACAGCTGAGAGAAAATAAAAGATGTCACATTAATCACACAGTCACAGTGACGACAGTATCGTCCTAATCTGTGAGGCAGATTTACTGGACAAATGTCTCCTAAGATGTTCTCCACATTCAATCCATCTTTATTCAGAAAGCACCAACATTATGTGTGAAACCTCCCCGGACCAAACGGTGGTATTAGTCCGATGAAAAGAGGTGGTCTTCTACTACTTGGTTAGAAAAAGATCTTGGTTCGGGTCCAACTCGGACGTCATTTCACCCCCGATAGGTTACGGACATGACGTTGAACGTGATCTTCGTAAACATTGAAAAATCTCATTGTTTACTTTTATTTTTGAACGGGACTCGAACCCGGCTTACACATGTTGAAAGTCCTGTGTTATATTGCGTCACCTTACTTCCTGCCTTGCTCCGCTCAAAACTCAGTGGTGTGAATCAATGTGAATGAATTGGTTCAACATTGAGATCTCCACCTTTGAGCAAAATTGAAATTTTGAGCATATCAAACACTTCATTGCACTTCTGCAACAATTTATGGTGAAAATGTCTTTAATTATGTAAAGGAAATTAATAGGGTTGCATTGGCTGGTTTTGATTATTGCGTATATCATATAGTGCTGTCAGTTAAACGCGTTATTAACGGCGTTAACGCAAACCCATTTTAACGGCGTCAATTTTTTTATCATGAGATTAACGTACTTTTTGGCCGGAACACCACACCGGATCTAGCTAGACCGGAAACAGAACAACAGGCACACCGCACACACTTGTTTGGGCTTACGAGCCGATCAAAGAGTAGCTTGTAGGCTAACGTCACGTCTTGAGTGGATGGCGAGCGCAAGACGCAGAAATGGATGCCAATAATATTCTAAATGGAAAGTTTACTTTTAAAAAGTTGCCAATTGGTTCCACTGACAAGACCAACGTGATCTGTGTGTTTTGTCGTTGTGAACTGAGCTATCATCGCAGCACGTCCAGTCTGAAATACCACTTGATGGCCAAGCTTACAGCTGATGGCCGAGCACGCAGCTGATGGCCACGGCTGATGGCCAAACACACGGCTGATGGCCAAGCACACAGCTGAAGGCCACAGCTGATGGCCACGGCTGATGGCCGAGCACACAGCTGAAGGCCACAGCTGATGGCCACGGCTGATGGCCGAGCACACAGCTGAAGGCCACAGCTGATGGCCACGGCTGATGGCCGAGCACACAGCTGATGGCCGAATACACAGCTGATGGCCGAACACACGGCTGATGGCCGAGCACACAGCTGAAGGCCACAGCTGATGGCCACAGCTGATGGCCGAGCACACGGCTGATGGCCGAACATACAGCTGATGGCCGAGCACACAGCTGATGGCCACGGCTGATGGCCGAACACACGGCTGATGGCCGAGCACACAGCTGAAGGCCACAGCTGATGGCCACGGCTGATGGACGAGCAAACGGCTGATGGCGAGCGTGAGACGCCGAAATGGATGCCAATAAGATCCTGAATGGAAAGTTTACTTTTAAAAAGTTGCCAAGTGGTTCAATTGACAAGACCAAAGTGATCTGTGTGTTTTGTCGTTGTGAACTGAGCTATCATCACAGCACGGCCAGATGATGTTAGACCAGAGCAACAGGAAACGGCGAGACATTAGTACAGGTTAAACTATTCAGACAGAAGTCAACAAGACACCACACAGACAGATAGAGCAACAACTAAGCTTTCTCAGTAGAAGCCATGCAGAGCTACAGGAAGCAGCAAGGCATTAGCACAGTTACACATCAACAGTATCCCCATTTAGTATAAGAAGCCACGCAAGCATCTAAGATCTGCCTCAACACAGATACACAGCTAAAGAAATAAAAAGGTGCATAATGAGCACAAATACATAATGTAATACAAAACTAAACAACTGATATGATAAAGCAAAGTCAAGTAAAGAAATTGGAGGTTAGGAGAGAAGGAATCAAATAAAAAATATAGATGAAAAAGCAGTTAAAAGTGGGTTAGAATAAGTCAAGAGGGAGACTGAAGACAAGGAGTCTCAGACTGAGCTAACAGCGAGTGGAAAGAGGTAGGTCTTTAAATGTGATTTAAAATGTTTCATTGTGAAACATGAAATCATTTAGTAACACCTGGGAGTCCATTATAGCTTTATACCTTACTTTATACCACGGACACATATTAAGGGACAAAGGAGAGGCATAATAACCAAATTAGTTTTTTATATGTGGGCAGTTTGCTGCCCAGCATGCAACAGTGAAATCGGAGGTACTTGTACTTCACTTGAGTCTTTTCTTTGTCTGCCACTTTCTACTTCTACTGCTCTACATTCATCCGACCGCTTTAGTTACTTTACTAATTAAGATTTTGTGCATAAAATCTGCTTTGAATTAAACTTCCCCACAGTTTATGCAAGCTAGAGCTGGCAGATTGACCAAAAAAATGAATGAATTAATTATTAATCGTTATTGTAAGTCATGTAAAAAACAGTAACTTTTTGATATTAATGATCGTCCGTTACATTCAAGCCTATAGCCGAAGGCCTAAGGTGAGCTCTCTCTCCCCCCTAGGGTGAGCTCTCCCTCTCCCCCGAGCTCTCTCTCTCCCCCGAGCTCTCTCTCCCCCCCTAGGGTGAGCTCTCTCTCCCCCTAGGGTGAGCTCTCTCTCTCCCTCTAGGGTGAGCTCTCCCTCTCCCCCGAGCTCTCTCTCTCCCCCGAGCTCTCTCTCCCCCCCTAGGGTGAGCTCTCTCTCCCCCTAGGGTGAGCTCTCTCTCTCCCCCCTAGGGTGAGCTCTCTCTCCCCCCTAGGGTGATCTCTCTCTCTCCCCCTAGGGTGAGCTCTCTCTCCCCCTCTAGAATGAGCTCTCCCCCCCCTAGGGTGAGCTCTCTCTCTCTCCCCCTAGGGTGAGAGCTCTCTCCCCCTCTAGAATGAGCTCTCCCCCCCGTAGGGTGAGCTCTCCCCCCCTAGGGTGAGCAGAGCAACTGGTGACAGGACGTCATCACTCGCCAAGTTATGGCAACCAAATAACCAACAGGGCTAGTACTACTTCACTCAATAAGTGATAAACAGCGACGAAAGCCGCGACATGAAATCAGCACTCACGCCCGTGAAATATGACGGCTACAGTTGATTGGAAAACAGCGTTGTGGACACTGAAGGTGATGAATTTCCTGTTTATCAGACCCCAGATGAGACGAGAAGCTAACGTTAGTCACGCTGTTACTGATTTAAAACCGTTTTCCAGGTTAGTGGGGGTGCATACCGCTCCAAACCAACATGAGAAATGTAGCTAGTGTGTGTTAAACTGTGTGTAAAATGAGCGGTGACGGTACCCTACGGTACCGTCTATTTTCTGGATGGTTTCAAGGTAACGGTCGGTAGCTAACGTTAGCAGATAAGCCCGTACTCTGACGTCCAACACCACCCCCCCATGGCATGGCTTTATTTCAGTCAGCCTAACAGCTGGTTTGATTTGCATTGAGAGATGATCTTATGGAAAGTACCCCATGCCAATCTCTAGGTATGGTGAAGGGGATGTGATGATGTGGGGGTATGGTGAAGGGGATGTGATGATGTGGGGGTATGGTGAAGGGGATGTGATGATGGGGGGGTATGGTGAAGGGGATGTGATGATGTGGGGACCAAGGGAACTTTATCAGGATGCATAGTATCCTGGATCCATGAAATAACTGGCCTTTCAAAATAAAAGTCTGCCTGCCTCTATGGGAATTTAACATAGGGGTGGACTGACTTATGCCGCCTGTATTTTAAGGAAGAACATTTATTTATTTACGATACATTATTCATTCACAAAGAAAAATGGTGTCCTTAAAGGTTGGATTTTTCCTAATTTTTTTAATTAAGGCATTAAGATCATTTTCCAAAAGATGATTTTTTATTCTTCTTTTTAGTCAACTTTAGCATGGGTGTCCTAATTTTTAAACATGACTGTATTTCGTGACATTTTCTGAATCGTACGCCCCTAATGTACGATTTATACAGAGGACGGCAGTCTGCAACCGCATAGCGTAAACATACACGCCACTTTCTAAAGCCACGTGGCGTGTTATCGCGAGGCTACGGTTTAGGAAACGTCACACGCGGGTTAGGTTTAGGAAAAGAACAAATGTGGAAAGGAAGCATCACACGCAGGACACGAAGGAAACGTGACGCGCGGGACACGATGCCCGGTCTCCTGGGTGAAAGTCCTGTGACCCATCCCCCCCCCCCGCCGACCAACCTCCCTACACGGATTTTCGCCCTTTCATACTACTCGCTACGGCGTCAATTCAGACGCAATCTCAAAGTAATGTTTGTCGACGCAAATTGGCGTGTCATACATACACCACTTCATGAGATCAGTCTGAATCTGGAAAGGTTGACATATCAAACACGCATTTTAGATGAAGGAGATCAGAGTATATCCCGTTATTCGTCGTCTGCGTTTTGTTCGGCGTCGTTAAAGTCTGTGAACGGGACGAAGGAGTTTTCTACCCGCAAGTTATTATAAAAAGAACATTTATAGATGTCAGTTTTGCACCTGTATTGATTTCCTTCCATGGAGACACATGTTTGTATTGTCTTATGTTTAATTTTGATGTAATATTGTTCGTTGAGTTGAGCTGAAATGTAGTTTAGGTTGCAATCACGACATCTTCCCACCCCACCCCCCTGCAAACTCCCATTTTGTCTGTGTACCAATCCCACCGTCACCATAGCAACCTGTTAGTCCACACAGTAACGAGCCAGGACACAAATCAGCCTCCTGCTACGAGAAATGTGTGTGTGAGGTTATGTTTGGAAGCTGGAACTAAACTGAAGACGAAAGAAAGCCGATGCAGACCCCCTCTGAGCCAATCAGTGTCAAGCCTGTCGCCTCGTTTTGACCTTGTTACAGCGCCCCCTGCTGGGTAATCGCTGCCAGAACGCCAGAGCGACACATCGACTCTCCGACATCTGTCCAAATCTGATCCGTCTGGGCCATTAAAGGATAACTACTGTTCTTTTTTCAACCTAGCCCTAGAGATTTTCCCATGTTTTTGTGTCTTAAGTGACTGATGGGAACAAAAATCTTTGACATTGGTCCAGTATTAAGAGAGATCGCTGCAGTCGGCAGGGGCGAAACAAGCTACAATGTAAGTTAATAGGACAATTGTGCAGCTTGTAGCCTATTTACGTTCACAAAAGTGCTCGTTTTGCCGCTGACAGACTCAGATTATTATTCTAAGTGTCTGACTACATTATGGAAAGGATCCCTGAGATAGACCTTTAAAACCTCTTTGAGACCTTTCTGTTTAACAGGAAACAGCTCTGAAGTCACTAGCGCTAAACCCACCAGACTCCATTTAAAAAAGCAATACTTTTAGCGTGTATAGAGCCAACATGTTTTAACATGTACATCAGTAAACTGTGTGTTTATTTCAGCCAAAACTAGAGTTGTGATGGTTGGAAAAGTGGAAAGACGACCCAAAACGTCTTTTCATAGTTTTATTTTTGTTTCTGTCGACTCTGAATGAAGTTTGTTTTACGATGCTAAAATTAATGTTTATTTACATGGAGTCTGGTGGGTTTAGCGAACGTGATTAGAACATTAATCTGCGCCTGTCAGTGGCAAAATGAGCACTTTTGTGAAGGTAAATACAATTGCCCTGTTAACTTACATTGTAGCTTGTTTCTACGCTGCCGACTGCAGCGATCTCGCTTAAAGTGCTCACATTATGCTCTTTTTCAGGTTCATAATTGTATTTAGAGGTTATAACAGAATATGTTTACATGGTGTAATTTTCAAAAAAAACACCATATTGTTGTTGTACTGCACATTGCTGCAGCTCCTCTTTTCAGCCTGTGTGTTGAGCTCTCAGATTTCGCTACCGAGTGAGACCTCTCACTGCTGTTCCATCTTTGTTGGGAGTCGCACATGTGCAGTACCTAGGTAAGGACTACTAGCCAGTCAGAAGCAGAGTATGAGGACGTGCCCTGACAGTACCTAGGTAAGGACTACTAGCCAGTCAGAAGCAGAGTATGAGGACGTGCCCTGACAGTACCTAGGTAAGGACTACTAGCCAGTCAGAAGCAGAGTATGAGGACGTGCCCTGACAGTACCTAGGTAAGGACTACTAGCCAGTCAGAAGCAGAGTATGAGGGCCCTGACAGTACCTAGGTAAGGACTACTAGCCAGTCAGAAGCAGAGTATGAGGGTCCTGACAGTACCTAGGTAAGGACTACTAGCCAGTCAGAAGCAGAGTATGAGGGCGTGCCCTGACAGTAGCTAGGTAAGGACTACTAGCCAGTCAGGAGCAGAGTATGAGGGCGTGCCATGCTAGCAGCTAGGCGAGCATTATAACGTGTGTTCCAAAGTGACCACGTTTGTCTCTGAAGTAAAGGCTGGACTACAATAGAGCTGTTTGGAGCAGTTTGTGAACAGTGTTTTCTGTTGGAGATGGTAAGGCCCTTTGGGGGGGACTTTGGGGCTTTTTTTCACTTTGTAAACCTATAGCATGCACAAAAAAAGATATATAACATAATAAAGGAAAGGGGGAAAACCAAAAAGCATAATATGAGCACTTTAAACTGGACCAATGTCAAAGATTGTAGTTCCCATCAGTCACTTAGACCCAAAAACATAGTAAAATAGGGTTGAAAAGAACGGTAGTTACCCTTTAATAATGTGCAATGTGAGGAGAATTAACCCCCGTCTATCTGTTTTCCTGTCTCTCAGTGTTCATACGTCCCTCCCTGTGAGAGGGACAACCAGAAGAACAAAGACAGCGTCCTGTGGTGGGAGGATTACTTCACCAAAGAGGTCAGCAGCCAGTCCTTCACGTGCTTCTTCAACCAGCAGAGGAGGTGAGACACGCACACACATTCACAGCGCACTCTATTTTAAGGTGTGATGCTGGTACATTGGAAACCGGGGATGTGTGATCCTGTGAAGTTTTCCTCGCTGACAGATTATTGTTACCGCAGGAGATTACACATGGCCTGTCATAACCTGCAGCAATGCACGGGCTTCTTTTTCACAGAACCCGCAATTTGCTGCCCGTGACCTTTGACCCAACATTAGACACCCTCGACTTCAATTTGACCGTCCTTGTAGCTCCATTGTCAAGCATCTTGTGACGTATAGTCTTCACAAGAACGATGTAACTGCTGCAGAAGACTGGTAAAGTCTGTTTGAACTTTGTGACGTCTTCCCGTCGACCGACTTTGTGTGTTTCTGGGTTGAAATTTCAACATGTTGTTGATTTTTTTCTACACTATCTTGATGTTTTTGATTTTTATTTAAATTTTTTGTCACTTTTTGGGTGTTTTTTTTAATGATGGTTTTTTTTTTTTTTTTAATAAGTTTTTGTCGCTTTTTCCGATGTTTTTTTTTTTATTATTTTTTCGTCACTTTTTTAAACAAGTTTTGTCACCTTTGGTGATGTTTTTGATGGTTTTTTTTTTGGTCACTTTTTCCCATTTTTTTTTTTTTGGTCACTTTTTCCCATTTTTTTTTTGTCACTTTTTCCCATTTTTTTTTTTGGTCACTTTTTCCCATTTTTTTTTTGTCACTTTTTCCCATTTTTTTTTTTTTTTTGGTCACTTTTTCCCATTTTTTTTTTTTTTTTGGTCACTTTTTCCCATTTTTTTTTTGGTCACTTTTTCCCATTTTTTTTTCGTCACTTTTTTAAACAAGTTTTGTCACCTTTGGTGATGTTTTTGATGGTTTTTTTTTATCACTTTTTCCATTTTTTTTTATCACTTTTTCCATTTTTTTTTATCACTTTTTCCCTTTTTTTTTGGTCACTTTTTCCCATTTTTTTTTTTTTGGTCACTTTTTCCCTTTTTTTTTTTTTGGTCACTTTTTCCCTTTTTTTGTCACTTTTTCCCATTTTTTTTTTTGTCACTTTTTCCCATTTTTTTTTTTTTTGGTCACCTTTTCCCTTTTTTTTTTTTTTTGGTCACTTTTTCCCATTTTTTTTTTTTGTCACTTTTTCCCTTTTTTTGTCACTTTTTTCCCATTTTTTTTTTTGTCACTTTTTCCCATTTTTTTTTTTTTTTGTCACTTTTTCCCATTTTTTTTTTTTGGTCACCTTTTCCCTTTTTTTTTTTTTTTGGTCACTTTTTCCCATTTTTTTTTTTTGTCACTTTTTCCCTTTTTTTTTTGGTCACTTTTTCCCATTTTTTTTTTTTGTCACTTTTTCCCTTTTTTTTTTGGTCACTTTTTCCCTTTTTTTTTTTTTTTTGGTCACTTTTTCCCATTTTTTTTTTTTTTGTCACTTTTTCCCATTTTTTTTTTGTTTGTCACTTTTTCCCATTTTTTTTTTTTTTGGTCACTTTTTCCCTTTTTTTGTCACTTTTTCCCTTTTTTTTTTGGTCACTTTTTCCCATTTTTTTTTTTTTTGCACTTCTTCCCATTTTTTTTTTTTTTTTTGTCGCTTTTTCCCTTCTTTTTTTGTCACTTTTTCCCATTTTTTTTTTTTTTTTGGTCACTTTTTCCCTTTTTTTTTTGTCACTTTTTCCCTTTTTTTTTTTTTGTCACTTTTTCCCATTTTTTTTTGTTTGTCACTTCTTCCCATTTTTTTTTTTTTTGCACTTCTTCCCATTTTTTTTTTTTTTTGGTCACTTTTTCCCATTTTTTTTTTTTTGTCACTTTTTCCCATTTTTTTTTGTTTGTCACTTCTTCCCATTTTTTTTTTTTTTGCACTTCTTCCCATTTTTTTTTTTTTTTGGTCACTTTTTCCCATTTTTTTTTTTTTGTCACTTTTTCCCATTTTTTTTTGTTTGTCACTTTTTCCCATTTTTTTTTTTTTTTGCACTTCTTCCCATTTTTTTTTTTTTTTGGTCACTTCTTCCCATTTTTTTTTTTTTTGTCACTTTTTCCCTTTTTTTGTTTTGGTCACTTTTTCCCATTTTTTTTTTTTTTGGTCACTTTTTTCAGCGTTTTGAAAAAAAAAATGTTTTTTGATTTTTTTCCTGCGTTTTTGTCACTTTTTTCAACATTTGTCACTTTTTTCAACATTCTTTTGTCATAGTTCTGATGTCGAATGTTTTTGTAAACGAGTCAAATTTGACCCGAGGACAACAGGAGGGTTAAGTTGCAAAAGTTGAGGAGTGGTTTCGGGAGTCCACGGTTTAGGAAATAAAAAAGTTAGTTTTTGTTGTGAAGACAATGTGTCGGCTTTCAACTAGGGATTGATTTTTTCAAGGTGGATATCGATGCAGATTATTAGTAGTTAATGAAACCGATGGAACTGATGTGCATTTACAGTGCAAAATGAAAAATCTTCAAGTCAATATTAAGATTTGTGGGGTTACAAAATCCAACACAAAACTGTGTTTAAATGCTTTAAGCAAATATTTAATAAAATAGAAACTGAATATAATCCCCAGTAACAGACTTTTTTTTTATTTCAGCCTAATAGCTGGTTTGATTTGCATTGAGAGGTGATTTTATGGAAAGTACCCCATGCCAGTCTCTAGGTATGGTGAAGGGGATGTGATGATGGGGGGGTATGGTGAAGGGGATGTGATGATGTGGGGGTATGGTGAAGGGGATGTGATGATGTGGGGGTATGGTGAAGGGGATGTGATGATGTGGGGGGTATGGTGAAGGGGATGTGATGATGTGGGGGTATGGTGAAGGGGATGTGATGATGTGGGGGTATGGTGAAGGGGATGTGATGATGTGGGGGTATGGTGAAGGGGATGTGATGATGTGGGGGTATGGTGAAGGGGATGTGATGATGGGGGGGTATGGTGAAGGGGATGTGATGATGGGGGGGTATGGTGAAGGGGATGTGATGATGTGGGGGTATGGTGAAGGGGATGTGATGATGTGGGGGACCAAGGGAACTTTATCAGGATGCATAGTATCCTGGATCCATGAAATAACTGGCCTTTCAAAATAAAAGTCTGCCTGCCTCTATGGGAATCTAACATAGGGGTGGACTGACTTATGCCCCCTGTATTTTAAGGAAGAATATTTATTTACTTACGATACATTATTCATTCACAAAGAAAATTGGTGTCCTTAAAGGTTGGATTTTTCCAAATTGTTTTAATTAAGGCATTAACATCAATTTCCAAAAGATGTTTTTTTATTCCTCTTTTTAGTCAACTTTAGCATGGGTATTTAAACTTAGGAGCACAACTGTATATTTGGTTCTTTGATTAAAAGTCAAAATGTCCGAGAAGCCTGTGGACATAAAATCTGAAGGAGCAAAAATGAGCCGTTCTGCATAATTAGTACTTTTGCTTTTGATACTTTAAGCGCATTTCGCTGATAATACATCTGTGCTTTTACTTAACATTTTGAGTTCAGGACTTCCACTTGTACTAGAGAAATTAGACTAAAGTATTTCTACATTTACTTCAGTAAATGATCTGAGCACTTCTTCCACGTGCGTTTAAAACAATCTGCCGAATCAAACTCACAGAATGTTTTTTTCACAGATATCACAAAATGAAATGATGATGATGATGGCCATAACGTAAAGTGGTTACGGTTAAATTATCCTCTAGACTCCTGTGTTTCTAATGTGAGGAAGAGTGTTCAGGGTGTCAATTAAAGTGGGAATTCACAGTGATGATAATAGCTTTAAAACCAGCTGCTCCTCACCACTTCTCAGCTCGTATTAGGTGTACGAGAACAACATCACACACAAACTATAATCACTGCAATCTGCACCAGACCCTGAGCTTGCAAAACACCCTGAAATGGGAATTAACACAATGATTAATTAACCCTCTGAGCTTTAAGGTGGTTTTGACAACTTATGGTCATATCTAACTACTCTGCCCTTTGGGCTCAACATCTGAGGTGTTGAGATCTCCACTTTTGAGCAAAAAATTGAAATTTTGAACATCAAACACTTTATATTTCTGCATTCTGGTGAATTTTTCTGCAACAATTTATGGTGCAAATGCCTTTATTTATGTAAAGGGAATTATAATAGTTTTTTTGTTTTTGTTAGAAACATACTGGGCCCTATTTTGACGATCTGAGCGCACGGCGTGAAGCGCCTGGTGCAGGTGCGTTTAGGGCGTGTCCAAATCCATTTTTGCAAGTTTGATGGCGGTAAAAAGGGTCCGTGCGCCGGGCGCATGGTTCTAAAGGGTTGGACTTAGTGTCTTCATTAATCAGAGGTGTGTTTTGGGCGTAACATGCAATCAACCAATCAGAGATCATCTCCCATTCCCTTTACAAGCCAGGCGCGTTTGGACCTTGGAGCATTGCTGTTATGATGGAGGATTTGCACCGTAATATTTTTATTTGTAATCTTTTGCGTGTGTGTGTGTGTGTGTGTGTGTGTGTGTGTGTGTGTGTGTGTGTGTGTGTGTGTGTGTGTGTGTGTGTGTGTGTGTGTGTGTGTAGTGTGTGTGTGTGCTGCTGTGCGTCCCTGTGTGTGTAACAAGCATAGTGTGCACGTGCTGTGCACGAGCCTAGGAGCATTTTACTAATGCTCTGTTAAAATAACAATGAAATGCTGCGTTATTGACTTTAGACCAGGTTTTTGTTGGTCAATGGTGCCATCACTTCCCGCTGCCTCAAGATAGCAATACGCCCAAAATGCACCTGAACACACCTCCCTGTAAGACCAGCACGCCCAAAATGCACCTGAACACACCTCCCTGTAAGACCAGCACACCCAGAATGCACCTGAACACACCTCCATGTAAGACCAGCACGCCCAGAATGCACCTGAACACACCTCCCTGTAAGACCAGCACGCCCAGAATGCACCTGAACACACCTCCCTGTAAGACCAGCACGCCCAGAATGCACCTGAACACACCTCCCTGTAAGACCAGCATGCCCATGGGCGCACAGATGGGCGCAGGTGCATTTGCTATTTAAACAACGTGGGTGCTGGACGGGAAATTGACAACTGCGTCGGTCTTAAACTAGCAAAGACACTTGTGTTGGGCTTTGCGCTGCGCCGGGTGCAAGATAGGACCCTGAGTCTGTCAGCGGCAAAAACTGAATTTTTAGTGGACGCTAACTGACGCTGAACATTTGCCACCGTAGGGTTACATTGCAGCCCGGTCTGTGGCTGCTAGTTACAGCGATCTGGCTTAATACTGGACCAACTTCAAAGATTGTTGTTCCTATCAGTCACTTACACACAAACACATGGGGGAATAGGGTTGAAAAAAAAAAGAAATTACCCTTTAAGACGTCATAGTACAAAGGACCATGTACTGTATTTCAAACAAAGCCCCATAACAACAACCAGAATAATTCAAAAGGATTCAGCAGACACAATAAACCCACAAACACAAGCAATTCAGTTTACATCCCCCACAATTCAAATATCAATAAATGAGTCCTGATTTGAGCGTGTCCTAGATGTCTAGTTGTCCAATCACTACTTGTTGTAAAATGCCCACTATCATCTCCACCACTGTTTCTCAAATGGGGGTATGTGTCCCCCTAGGGGTACTCTGGAGGACTGCAGGGGGTACGTGTCCCCCTAGGGGTACTCTGGAGGACTGCAGGGGGTACGTGTCCCCCTAGAGGTACTCTGGAGGACTGCAGGGGGTACGTGTCCCCCTAGAGGTACTCTGGAGGACTGCAGGGGGTACGTGTCCCCCTAGGGGTACTCTGGAGGACTGCAGGGGGTACGTGAGATTTTTTGCTAAATGTTTTTCACTTACAAGGCTGTAGTTACTTCTACTGTCTTTTTTTTCTCCGTTTATCACTTTTTTTGAAGGTTTTGTCCTATGTTTTGACCCATTGTTGCCTTTCTTCCTTACTTTTTTCTACTGTCTTTTTTCCATCAAAGTTTTTGTCTCTTTTTTCAAAGTTTTTGTCTCTTTTTGCAGGTTGCAACACAATTTTTTTGTGACTTTTGTCGCCTGAGTGTTGCCTTCCTTCTTTCTACTGTTTTAAAAAAAAAAGTTTTTATTGCTTTTTTGAAGTTTGTGTCTCTTTTATCGGAGTATTTGTTACTATTTTCGACCTATTCTTGTCTTACTTCCGTCTTTCTACCGTCTTTTTCCATGGTTTGTCGCCTTTTTCCATCATCATTTCAATACTTTCCAGGTCCAAGGCTGTTGTTTAGTAAATATATCGCTGTATTCTTCCTCTTTATAGAGTCTTTCTTTTCTACCAAAACTTATTTGAGCTGGTTAGGGGGTACATGTCCTTAAAAAACTATTCAAAAAAGCTTGAGAACCATCATCTCCACCAGTTGAAACTGAAGTTTCTGTTAATCCAGGCGTACCAGCCTCTGTCCCCTAGAGGATATTGCGGTTGCATAATTACTGCAATGACATATAAAAGAGCAGGTCGACTGATGTTTAAAGAACCTCATCATATCTTATATAGGTCGTGTACGCCGGCCCCCTTCTTTTTAAATGCTGTGACCGAAAATTGTTGCGACAGAAGGAGGAAAGAGATCTCCTTTAGCGTGTCAGCTTAATCCTCCAATTATTCACCGACGACGCTCACCTGTGACCTTGGCTGGTTTTATTTTTATCTCTGCACCAGAAGGATCAGAATGAGGGAACTCTGCTTCGTAAATGAGGGCCCAGGGGCGTAAGGCTGCAGATAAGATTTTATTTCCTGTTTTAGAGAAAAAGAACTGGAGCACTCAAAAGGTTATTTTTCAAGATGAGGGAAAACATTGTTAGTCACTTGATTTATGGGCTTGTTTCAGCAGCGGCAGGACTGTTAGAGCCCTAAAACCTTCCAGTGCAACTTTACACAGTGGTGGAAAGTTCAGTTCAGTTCAATTTGATTTATACAGTATAGCACGTTTAAGAACAACCATAGTTGATTAAAGTGCTTAACAAGATAAAAGAAAACCAAATGATAAAATACACAAACAATACACAATAACCAACAATTGACAAAGGACAAGGGGCCCTATTTTAACGATCTAAGCACACAACGTGAAGCGCCTGGCGCAGGTGTGTTTAGGGCGTGTCCAAATCCACTTTTGCTAGTTTGAAGGCGGAAAAAGGTGTCCGTGTGCCGGGTGCATGGTTCTAAAGGGTTGGACTTAGTGTCTTCATTAATCAGAGGTGTGTTTTGGGTGTATCATGCAATCAACCAATCAGAGATCATCTCCCATTCCCTCTTCTTTTTGTGACTATACCCGAGTCAAACTTTCGTTTAAAAGCATAATTCAATATCACCAGGGGCTCTACACATGAACTCAGCATTGAGAACATTGTTTGTGTTCACAGAGTCTACCAAAAAGAAAGGTTTTGAACGACTTAACTTTAGCTGTTGGTTTTTCCGGTCGCCGTCCATCTCGCCAGTCAAAAAGAGTCGATCTCTGAATGCAACGTAACAGGGAGGAGAGTAAAGATGGAAAGCTCCTAAAGCTTAGTTCCATATAAATGCATGGATAATTCGTTGTTTTGTCGTTAGTGAACAACAATATTGACCTTGACCTTGTGACGTCCGTTCATTCGCATTTGGAGAGAGATTCGAGAAAAGTGTCGAGCCTTCTCAGTGTTTTAAAAATAGTGATTTTGATATGATCATAGTAGTGCCCCTAGCACTCCCATTCAAAAGGCCATTTGACCGAAAACGAGAATACAGTAAATCATAAAAGTGGCACGGTCGACGGGAAGACAACATAAGGGTTAAGAGACATTTCCAACGTCGCACAACCCTGCGGAATATGGTCTTCGAATATCCGCCGTTGATTAGTAAGCTTAGAAGCACAAGAAATGGGATTCGGGACAGTCCTAGTTATAAGCTGCCGAACAATCGACACATTATTGAGTGGTGAAACTGCTGTAAATTAATTTTTTGCTTTCTTACTTCTGTGATTTCAGGCCAGACGACGTGTTGTGGCGCCGTTCCCACAACACCAGCGTCCTGCTTAATGTCCCCCTCCACCCACGCCCAATACTATCTGACTGTCTGTTACTGGAAATTATGTTCAAAGTTTCTCATTTATTAAATGCTTAAAGCATCCAACACAGTTTTGTGTTGGAGTTTGTAACTCCACAAATCTTGATTTTGACTTGAAGATTTTTCATTTTACACTGTAAATGCACATCAGTTCCATCGGTTTCATTAACTACTAATAATCTGTATCAAAATCGGCCTTGAAAAGATCAATCCCTAGTTGAAACCCGACACATTGTCTTCACAACAACATCTCACTTTTTTATATCCTAAACCGTGGACTCCCGAAACCACTCCTCAACTTTTGCAACTTAAGAGACATGTCCAATGTCACACAACCCTGCGGAATATGGTCTTTGAATATCCGTTGTTGATTAGTAACGAAGCTTAGAAGCACAAGAAATGGTATTCGGGACAGTCTAAGGGCGCTGACACACAGAGCTGATAATCGGCCGTCGGACCGTCTGGCGAGGTCAGTGACTCGAGTCTGTTCGTTGTGTCCCGTGCCGTCATCCGTCCGAGGAGCCGTTGGCCTTCATTTGGGCCGACCCGACATGTTCAGTCGGAGACAGGGCAGTCGGGACTCACCCGGAGATGGGGAGCAGATGAGCCTCTCAAAATCAGACGAAGATCTTTTAAACTGACCTTTGTTGATCTGAAATTAAGACAGATTCAGCAACTGCACGGCCTATTTCTCTCTTAACATGTTCTCAGGAACACGTTACGGTGAACTATTTTAGGACAATATGAGATCGTATTCTGAACGAGTCGCCATGACAGTCTGGTTGTGAATTTCCGGAGAAAAAAGAACCATGTGACGCGTTCGTCCAATCAGCTGCCGGTTTCCATTTTCTGGGAAACAATCAGACTGTTAATGGAAACAATACAGATCAGCGCCGCCTGCTGCTATGGAGACGTATTACGTTTCGCGCACGCGCTGAGCGTACGCTCAAGTCGGCGTCTCTTCGGTGAGTTCTGAGGAACTTTTTGGACCTCGGGGACCCGACTGATCAGTCCGACTGGCTTTACTGCCGACGGTCGGCCATTTGGTTGGTGTGTAAGCACCTTTAGTTATAAGCTGCCGTACAATCGACTCATTATTGAGTGATGAAACTGCTATAAATTAATTTTTTTCTTTCTTACTTCTGTGATTTCAGGCCAGACGACGTGTTGTGGCGCCGTTCCCACGATACCAGCGTCCTGCTGCACTGCGTCCTCTGGCCAATGGTGTCGCTCCTCCTGGGCACGCTCATTGTGCTCCTGACGGTGTGCGCGCGCTCCCTGGCCGTTCGAGCCGAGGCTCTCCAGAAGAGGAAATGCTCCTACGAAGTGTGCCAAGACCTGTCCGCCGCCGGGCCCTCGGCTCGCCGCGGCAACAAGGTCGAGGACCCTCTCACGACGAACTCTGACCTGGAGATGTCGTCGCCGACACGGACCCTGCCACTGTTTGCTGTGCCAGTGCGACGACGCGACCGAGAACATTAGGACGAAACGGAAAGCTGTTCGTGGAATTGAATCCGGATGCTCACGAGCCGGTGGGCGAAGTCGAATAAACTGGCTGAGGACGCCACCAACAACCCACCGCTCTCTGGCGTGGTGTGTATCATCGGAAGTTTTAAAACCAGGAGCGATTAGGAGAAGAGGATGATGGGAAACCCACCCTGTTGCCTATAGATTTCAGCAGAAACATCAGCACCTTTTCCCTGGTTTTAACTAAAGATGTTCCGATACCATTTTCCAGATCCCGATACTTGAACTTGCGTATCGGCCGATACTGAGTACCGATCCGGTACTGGTGTGTTTAAAAAAAACAACACATGTATACATTATACTGATTCAAGACCGCTTCGTGTCGGGGTCCTGATCACCCTGTCGGGGTTGTATTCGCTACAACAACTGCCTCGCTCTTAGGGCTGGGCGATATATCGATATTATATCGATATCGTGATATGAGACTAGATATCGTCTTAGATTTTGGATATCGTGATATGACATAAGTGTTGTCTTTTCCTGGTTTTAAAGGCTGCGTTACAGTAAAGTGATGTACTTTTCTGAACTTATCAGACTGTTTTAGCTGTTCTATTATTTTCCTTTTCCCCACTTAGACATTATGTCTACATTACTGATGAATATTTATCTACAATTTAAGTGTGAAAATATTTTGTTAAAGCACTAATTGTCAACCCTAGAATATCGCCGCAATATCGATATATCAATATCGAGGTATTTGATTTTCTCCCTATCGCCCAGCCCTAGTCGCTCTACATTATCCTGCTTATTACATGGCTACCTACCAAATAAATCAATAATTTGACACAAAATACTCACCAAAGCTGCTGTCATTGCTTGGATTTTGGAGGACAGAAGTTGCTCCACGTTTCCCCACTTTTTTGCCACAGCTGATAAATTATTCGGACTTCTTTCAGCGGATTGATAGCTTTCCTCCAGAGTGAACAGAACTGCGTCCATTGCAACGCTCTGCTATGCATGGCAACAGTGTGTTACACTTAGCAATGGTCTCTTATCAAGAAATAACAGACCGCAGAATGCCTTAGAATTCAAGCAAGTCATGTAATAATATGTTTTAGCAGCTGTATACTTCTATCCCTGTATGGATGTGATATGACGCTATCGTTGTTGCTCGGTCTGGCTCAGGTTAAAACTCTTCTTGTCTTTTATTATCCAGTTTGACAGCGAGTCATAATGGAAAATGAACGTAAATAAACTACTTTAAAGTAGATTTTCTTCTGGGCTTAATTACGTGGTATCGGATTGGTGCGTAAACTCCAACACACGGCGATACAGTACTTACGTTCTAGGCGGTATCGAAGGCTTTTCTGACACTGGTACATCGGAACATCTCTAGTTTTAACCCAACAAACCAGACTAGTGGATCTGGACTGGATCTCTTGGAGGCTGCTGAGTTAAATCCTCTGATTATAATCAGCATTTCTTCTGCGTTAAAAGTCGTAAACCAAGGGTTGTTATAACGACATGTGATGCTGTGATCGATGGTACCGTGAATTGTGTGTCCGGAACAGTGAGTCAAACTTCAAGCAAAAGGACTCAAGTCTTCACTGCGCTCTTAACTAACTGTAGCTCTTCTATTAATGTAGTTTTCCCTCTGAGTCCCAGTAGCCATCAATGTTGATTAATTAGAGAGCTAAAGTCCTGACATCTCGCCAGGCTTTGCTGCTCCTCTAGCTTCTAAGACTGAAGAATGCAATCCTTCGTTGAGGGGTTTCTTCCATTCGTCTTTCTCCATACATTCATTCATTTATTTCATTTAGTTGTGAGGAACCATGCACTATATTAAAGATATCCATTTCCACAGCACTGTCAGCACTGCGATACAGCTACAGTCATGTCAAACTAATACAACACACAGTACTGTTCATGTACATTTCATGTAGATTTTTTTCTCCAGTCGCTTCTACTTTGCTGGCTTTTTATTAGTGCAATGACATTCAGTGTTGGGGGTAATTTTCAACTACTGAAAATGTGGTAACGAAACATAGTTCCTTTTTCAATTTGGCATAACGTTACTTTTCCCAGGGACAGATTTGACAGCGACACTGCCTTCTCACAAGCTCCACACGGTATGTGGCAAGCGAGAAGCAGCCAAAGCTAACTTTTGAGAGCGTTTTACGCTTTGTGGCTTCGTTTTGAGCCAGGCAGACACAAAGCTGATGACCTCACAGATGGATGCGGTGGAGATGGCCTCATACATACACGCAGCGTACCGCTGTAGACTTGTGTCGGTTGTCGGACGCAAGGATTTCCAGAAAAGAGGCTGCATGTGTCTACGACCATCGTGGCTGCGCGACCGGTACAAGTCGATACAGACATTACATAGTATACACTAACACCGTGTAACGCCGATGACCTGCTGATGGGCATTCAACCCGCGCTGGACTCGTTCATAATGACTCAGCCGTCCCTCTGTGAGGAGAGAATCCAGCCTGCAGTGCAGTTCAGACACTTCACTGATACACCAGAGATCGGCTTTATGGTCAAAGATAGTTTTGGTATAATTAACTTCAGTCTCTGCCAGAGACGCCTGCTTTTAAAAGTAATGAGTAACGTAAAAAGTGACTTTCCATAGGGGGTAACTAAGTAACGTAATGGATTACTTTTTTAAGAAGTAACGAGCAAACACTACTTTTTAAAAGTAACTTCCCCAACACTGACTAGATTACACAAAGAACACAGGGCCATTGGTGCATTAAAACATTACAGTAAGGACATACAGTCAAATGTTAGAAATCCCGCCCTACGAAGCAGCCCGATTGGTTGGGATTAGGCATTGAGGCCTCGAGTGGTTAACCCTTGTGTTGTCTTTGGGTCAAATTTGTCCCGTTTTCTAAATTTCTACATTATTTTCATAATTTTTTTTTAACTACCTAGTTTGGATCAAAAATTACACGGCGGATTCCATACAACGCGCTTCGCGAGTACAACAAAAGATCGGATCTCTACTTTCATTCACAATTTGGGGTGTTTTGTTCAATTTTTTAACATTTTAAAAAAAAATATTAAATGTTTAGAAACTGAACCCGACTGAACGTTGATCCGTCTGTGATTATCCTTGCTTTAATATTAGTCTAAATAATTCATAATTCCTGCTTTTTTAACTAAAGAATTAGGTACAATTTCCTAAAAAGGAGGTTTATTGACCATGAATTCCACAAATAAGTGTAAAACGATATAAGTTGGTGATGGTGTTCATACATGGTAGTGGAAATAAGCATTATATGTAAAAAAAATATTTAAAAAGTGCCAAAAATGTCGAAAAAAGAGTCAGTTTTGACCTGGGTGGATAATGCATGGTCAAATGGAAGACAACACAAGGGTTAAGGTTAGGATAGGCGATTGGTCAGGGGATAGGACCTGAACAGATCGGGTTACGTTACCTTGCGTAAGCATGGACGCCTGGCCAATAGTAACGTGTGAATGCCATTGAAGGGCGGGTCTTGCCTAGAAGTTGCGTGGGTTCCATAACAACGGGTCTGGGAGGTCGAATTTGGATTAATACTGTATCTGAAGTCTCTTTTATATAGACCTTAGTGGTCCCCTAATACTGTATCTGAAGTCTCTTTCCCGAAATTCAGCCTTGGTGCAGAATTACAGCCATTAGAGCCAGTCCCACAATGAGCTTTCGTTAAGATGTGCCATTTCTGTGTCTGTAGCTTTAAATGCTATTGAGGAGGAGAGGGGGGGGCAAGGTGGAGGGTGGGGGTGTGGCCTTGACCAACTTACACTTTGCTCATTTGAAAGTCATATCGTCTCTCTCTCATGGGTGGGCCAAATTCTCTGGGCGGGCAAAGCAGAGAAAGGGGAGGTAACCTTTCCCCTTATGACGTCATAAAGGGAAGATTCCAGATCGGCCCATCTGAGCTTTCATTTTCTCAAAGGCAGAGCAGGATACCCAGGGCTCGGTTTACACCTATCACCATTTCTAGCCACTGGGGGACCATAGGCAGGCTGGGGGAACGCATATTAATGTTAAAAAACCTCATAAAGTGACATTTTCATGCCATGGGACCTTTAAAAAAAAAAAAAAGAAGCAAAGTATAAGTGACCGGATTTTTTTGTGGGAAAACAAATGATTGAGTTGGGATGCAACACTTGTTGTACCTTGGGTTTATTCCTTGGATTTACGTGGATAAATGATCATCTACAGCACTTTGATACCATTCAAACCCTGTGTGAGTTAAACAACATTTCATTTCTTAGCATCCCAAAAAAACTACAGATTTCTTTTCCATTAATTTCAGTTTCTTCTGTTTCCATGATATCCACCACCGCTCTATTTAAATGTTGTCTTGCCATTGTTACGGTCATGTTCTTTATTTCTAAGATGTATGTTTTTGGGGCATTTCTTTTGCCTTTATTTTACTGTACGTTACTTTACGGCCCTCAGCTGGAAATCGGCTGTGGCTAACCACGTTTAAGGGTGCTGTAGGTAGGATTGTGAAGATCCAGGACTTAGCCAAAGAATTTGAACATTGACTAATTCTCAGTCCCTCCCCCCTTTCTGCTAAAGCCCAAAACGGTCTCCTAAGCCCCTCCCCCCACAAGGGAAAATGAATGTGTGTGCATGAGCAGTGATTGACACACAGTTAGACACCCCCCTGGCCCTGATTGGTGCATCTGAACAGTTAGACACCCCCCTGGCCATGATTGGTGCATCTGAACAGTTAGACACCCCCCCTGGCCCTGATTGGTGCATCTGAACAGGGAGCTGTGGATTTTTGCAAATCTCACTCCAGGCTGTAGGTGGAGCCAGAGGAGCTGGATTATTTTTAAATGACCTGCTTCATGTAGTTCTACTGGAACATAGGGTCAGTTTCAGCAAATATGACAGAGAGTTAATTTTATAAGTCTTACCTACTGCACCTTTAAGCGACAAAGGTCTCAGGTGTGTAAATCCCAACTCCTTAAAAATTAGGTTCCTATATGACTAAATTGCCCTCTCGTTACGTTTCGAGGGAGGCGTATTTTCTAGTAAGATCCTTTTTGTTAAACCAGAAACAGCCTTGAAATAACCATCGCCAGACTCCATTTGAAAAAACAGTAATTTTATCATCGTAAAACCCACTTCCTTCAAAGTCGACCGAAACAAAATAAAACTATCAAAAGCCGTTCTTAGTTCGTCTTTCCACTGTTCCAACAATCACCACTCTGGTTTGGTTGAAATAAACTCTTAATTCACCCATTTACATGTGGAGATATGCTGGCTCTATACACTCTAAAAGTCCTGATTATTTACATGGAGTCTGGTGGAAATATACTGGCTCTATACACGCTAAAAGTACTGATTATTTACATGGAGTCTGGTGGAAATATGCTGGCTCTATACACGCTAAAAGTGCTGATTATTTACATGGAGTCTGGTGGAAATATGCTGGCTCTATACACGCTAAAAGTACTGATTATTTACATGGAGTCTGGTGGAAATATGCTGGCTCTATACACGCTAAAAGTACTGATTATTAGCATGGAGTCTGGTGGAAATATGCTGGCTCTATACACGCTAAAAGTCCTGATTATTTACATGGAGTCTGGTGGAAATATGCTGGCTCTATACACGCTAAAAGTCCTGATTATTTACATGGAGTCTGGTGGAAATATGCTGGCTCTATACACGCTAAAAGTCCTGATTATTTACATGGAGTCTGGTGGAAATATGCTGGCTCTATACACGCTAAAAGTCCTGATTATTTACATGGAGTCTGGTGGAAATATGCTGGCTCTATACACGCTAAAAGTCCTGATTATTTACATGGAGTCTGGTGTAGTTTGTTGATGCCGATTTCTGGGCTGTTTCATATTAAACTAAAAGGATCTTACTCTTTAACTAAAAGCTCTATCTCTGTAGGGATCCTTTCATAATGTTTTCAGACACTTATAATAATAATCTGAGTCTGTCAGCGGTGAACATTTGTCCAATGTGATTACACTACAACTATTGTTGTCATGGGGACAATAATGTTCAAAGGCCGAGACTAAATTACTTTGCTGCCACGCAGCAGAGACAACAATAGATCTGCTATCACCGAACATGATTCATCCTTTATCAGAGGGAGTTTTTGATCTTAAAGTGTCCAAATTCCCAACACCACCCATTCCTACAGTCTAAAAATTACCTACACGTTGCTTAGCAACAGCCGCAAGGCCGAGTGATGTCGCTGCCAATGAGAAGTGAAAAACAGCCAAACTTGAAGTCTGCGGCTGCTTTAGCTCTCTGTGTGAACTGACTGTTGTTGTAAATACATCTTTCCTCCTCAGGTTTAGATGTTTTTTGAACTTTAATGTTGTTGTAGCACGTTCTGTCTGCGCCGGTCCTCGTGGAAAAGTGTCTCGGATTTGTGTTGTTGATGTTTGAGTTTGACCTGAGCGGGGGTAGAATCAGGATTTTTAATTTTCTTTTTGCCTGTCCTTTGCAAAGAAAACAAGCTGGTGAATGTATAACATTAAATAAGTTATTTCTGCTGAGGCATAATGTGCAGGAAACTGTGTATTTAGGTTGCTTTGTTCTTAAAGGGACGGTTCGGACTAATTTCACCCTAGGGTCCTTTGCACCATGACCTCGAGCCAAACCCCACCCCCCCAAAGCTTGTTTCCCTTGCTCTAACATTGGGCTAGTTAGCGCTATCAGCCAAATGGCTTAGTGCAGGTGCTAATGGAACCAAAGGTGTATCTCGTACATTACCCCACTAATAATGCCCAGAATGGTACCAATCTTCTACAGTGGTGCAAATAGGTAGCCTGATGATGTCATACTCAGATTCTAGTCAGAATATGAGTCTGATTCTGCTCCACTGGGCTGTGATTATGGGGCATGTTTCAACCGAACCAAGAAAGAAAATGCCTCTGCACTCAATTGGATAGACCTACAACCAATCAGAGCAACAGATAGACCTACAACCAATCAGAGCAACAGGTAGATCTACAACCAATCAGAGCAACAGGTAGATCTACAACCAATCAGAGCAACAGGTAGATCTACAACCAATCAGAGCAACAGGTAGATCTACAACCAATCAGAGCAACAGGTAGATCTACAACCAATCAGAGCAACAGATAGACCTACAACCAATCAGAGCAACAGGTAGATCTACAACCAATCAGAGCAACAGGTAGATCTACAACCAATCAGAGCAACAGAACTCAACACCACCAAAGAATTTCTAAGAAGGGAATAAGTTGCACTCTCTCGTTACTTCCGGCTTCTGAACTGAGTCATGGTAGCGAACGGCAGATCATGGAAGGTCTCCGGATTGAACCTTTTAGCTTTTATACCGCAGCAGCAGTTTATACCGCTATCTTTTAACTCACGGTGCAGTAGTCTGAAGTAACCGCGTCTGACTATCTCACAACAGTCCTCTGCTCAGTCACGTGTACACAGTTGTTTGTAGTTGAGAGTATATAAAACGTTTCACCGAATTTTGAGTTTTATAAAATGCTTGTAATTTCAGGTCAACACTTAAAACGTATTTCAAATATCATCCAGTTATTAATACATTTCTATGGAGTGTTGAATTCACTAGCTTGTCCCTTACACTTGTCAGTTTTGCAAAGGACTTTTACGGGTTTTTCCCAAATCACAGAAGTGATTTTGACGCTTGCAGTAGCAGCAGAGAGTATAAGCCATCAGGCAAGAGTTATTTAAATGAACTCCTAATAATAATAATGTATTAATCCCACCAGGAGAAATTACAATGTTTTCACTCTGTTGTTATTACACACAGGCCTGAATTACACCCACATGCTCAGTACCTCTACATGCACTAATGGAGAGATGTCAGAGTGAGGGAGCTGCCCATGGAAAGGCACCCCGAGCAGTTGAGGGTTCAGTGCCTTGCTCAAGAGCACCTTGGCAGGGCCCAGGAGGTGACCTGGCACCTCTCTAGCTACCAGTCCACCACCATACTTTGGTCCGTATGGGGACTTATTACCACTAGTTTTACACTCATTTTTGGAATTCATGGCCAATACACCTTATGTAGCCTATATGACATTTTGAAACTTTTGAGTTAAAAAAAAAGAAGCAGAAAGTAGGGTGAATAATTTTGACTAATATTTCAGATCAGAGGAACGTATGTTGATGGATAATCACAGACTGTCAAAGTGAAGTCAGAATAATTCTATAACATTTAATAAAACAACAAAAATTCAATAAAAGTAGTAAACTGATCCTTAATTTGACGTGTGAAGGAACCCTACTCCCTACGGACTGAGCTACTGCCCGGTGTACTTACAAACTTTCTAATGCCTCGTTTTATGAGTACAGAACTTATTTGCACCACTGTAGAAGATTGGTACCATTGCCGGCATTATTAGTGGGGTAATTTACAAGATACACCTTTGGTTCCATTAGCGCCTGCGCTAAGCCATTCGGCTGATAGCGCTAACGAGCCTACTGTTAGAGCAAGGGAAACAAGCTTCAAGGGTGAAATTACTCCGAACCGTCCCTTTAACATGAGAAAGCTAACGTCTGATAATGTTCGCAAAGAAACGCTGGTTTATTCACAGCATGATGTGACGTTCAGAGGCATCGGGAAATCACAGGACAGACGGTGTAAAAGATAAACAGTTGTGTGACAGGAAGTTCTGATGTAGCTTCATGATGTAGCTCTGGGAAGTCATCGCTGCACCCTCACCTTCTTTCATATTTCCTCCCTTCTTCCATCTATACCTCATTTTCCTTCCTTTGCTTTTCTTTCTTTCTTGGTTTGTTTTTCTTTCTGTCTGTCTGTTTCTTTATGTTTGTCTGTCTTTATATCCTTTTTTCTTCCTCTCTCTCTCTTTCTTTCTGTCTTTGTTTTTTTTAAGTCCGTCTTTTTTCCCTCTTTCTTGATTTCTTTGTTAATTCTCTCTTTCTGTATTTGTTTCTTCTTTGATTCTTAGTTCCTTTCTTTCTTTCTTTCTTTCTTTCTTTCTTTCTTCCTTTTTCTTTCTTTCTCTCTCATGGCATTTCCTTTTACAGTCCTTCCAGAAAAGAGTTTTTTTGTGATTGTTGCGGGCAAAAATCTGTGATTATTCGGCACGTTTTCTTAAAAAATGGGATGGAATATGCGGGATATTTATGTAATTTTATGCGATGAAATTGCGGGAACTTGCAAAAATTGCGGTTCCATCGTGGCTTCATCGCGGGGTCTGCAGCTTTTCGATGATGTTCACGTCACGTAATTACGTCCCTTCATATCGTCCCTTCATAACGTCCCTTCATAACGTCCCTTCATTACGTCCCTTCATAACGTCCCTTCATAACGTCCCTTCACAACGTCACTTCATAACGTCACTTCATAACGTCACTTCATAACGTCATTTCACAACGTCACTCCATAACGTCCCTTCACAACGTCCCTTCACAACGTCACTTCATAACGTCACTTCATAACGTCACTTCATAACGTCACTTCATAACGTCACTTCATAACGTCCCTTCATAACGTCACTTCATAACGTCCCTTCATAATGTCACTTCATAACGTCCCTTCATAACGTCACTTCATAACGTCCCTTCATAACGTCACTTCACAACGTCACTTCATAACGTCACTTCATAACGTCACTTCATAACGTCCCTTCATAACGTCACTTCATAACGTCACTTCATAACGTCACTTCATAACGTCACTTCATAACGTCCCTTCATAACGTCACTTCATAACGTCCCTTCATAACGTCACTTCATAACGTCACTTCATAACGTCACTTCATAACGTCCCTTCATAACGTCCCTTCATAACGTCACTTCATAACGTCACTTCATAACGTCCCTTCATAACGTCACTTCATAACGTCACTTCATAACGTCCCTTCATAACGTCACTTCATAACGTCACTTCATAACGTCACTTCATAACGTCCCTTCATAACGTCACTTCATAACGTCCCTTCATAACGTCACTTCATAACGTCACTTCATAACGTCACTTCACAACGTCACTTCATAACGTCACTTCATAACGTCACTTCATAACGTCACTTCATAACGTCACTTCATAACGTTCCCATGGCAAAAGGGGAAAACGGCTGCTCTTGTGTGAAGTAAACGCAACATTTTTCAACTTTCTGCTGAGATATGTGTGACTTTTTTGCAACGAAAATGCGGGGATTATGAAATCATGCAAGCCCCGCATATTTTGCGCGGAAATCAGCAATTTATGCGGCGAAAGTGCGGCCTTTTTGAAAAGTGCGATCGCATAATCGCTTTTTTCTGGAGGGACTGCTTTTAGTTTCTGTTCTGTTAAAAGTGTTAAATAGAAGCTTCCTTTCTAAAAAAAAAAAAAAAAAAGACAAATGATAAACAGAACGCTTTCTCCCACTTTAATGAATCAGGTTTGTTTCCTGCTGTTCTTTCTCTGTATCACATCACTAATATTTCAGTTCGGTATAAACACGAAGACTTGTAAACTGACTAAAAAGAAAACGCCATCTTGTAATGTTTTTCCCCTGAATCCTCCGTATATTCTCCCCAAAGAAATCGTAGCTTCACTGTAGCATTTCCGTGTGTTTCCATCTCTGTCTGACGTGTTACAGGAGATTTTCTCTCCGAAGCCTCGTATGCGCTGACCTGGGAACTGCAGTAGCAACTTCAACAAACAGTACATGTATTTCACTTCTTCCCCGCGAAAACAAAAGATGTTTCATTATATTTTTATAGACGTAAGTTTCGTATTTAATGAGATTTTACTTGATTTTTTTACGGTGGCAGACAGGTGCAAACGCCCGATAACCCTAACACGCCCTGCAACACATACACAAACACGCTGAAAATAGACAAACACGCTGCAAATACACACAACACTGCCTAATACACACAACCAAATACACACAACACTGCCTAATACACACAACCAAATACACACAACACGCTGAAAATACACACAACACAACCAAATACACACAACACGCTGCAAATACACACAACACGCTGCAAATACACACAACACGCTGCAAATACACACAACACTGCCTAATACACACAACCAAATACACACAACACGCTGCAAATACACACAACACGCTGCAAATACACACAACACGCTGCAAATACACACAACACTGCCTAATACACACAACCAAATACACACAACACGCTGAAAATACACACAACACGCTGCAAATACACAAACACGCTGCAAATACACACAACACGCTGCAAATACACACAACACTACCTAATACACACAACACTGCCTAATACACACAACACTACCTAATACACACAACCAAATACACAAACACGCTGAAAATACACATACACGCTGCAAATACACACAACACAACCAAATACACACAACACGCTGCAAATACACACAACCAAATACACACAACACGCTGCAAATACACACAACACAACAAATACAACACTCTGCAAATACACACAACACAACAAATACAACACTCTGCAAATACACACAACACAAACTGATACACACAACACAACCAAATACACAAACATGCAGCAAATACACACAACACGACCAAATACACACACACGCTGCAAATACACACAACCAAATACACACAACCAAATACACACAACACGACCAAATACACACAACACGCTGCAAATACACACAACCAAATACACACAACACGCTGCAAATACACACAACACAACCAAATACACACAACACGCTGCAAATACACACAACCAAATACACACAACACGCTGCAAATACACACAACCAAATACACACAACACGCTGCAAATACACACAACACAACCAAATACACACAACACGCTGCAAATACACACAACACAACAAATACAACACTCTGCAAATACACACAACACAAACTGATACACACAACACAACCAAATACACAAACATGCAGCAAATACACACAACACGACCAAATACACACACACGCTGCAAATACACACAACACGACCAAATACACACAACACGCTGAAAATACACACAACACGACCAAATACACACAACACGCTGAAAATACACACAACACAACAAATACAGAGACGATGCAAAATGAAAAGCACAATTCCCGAGAACAAATCCAACCGAAGAACGCTGCATCCTGTTTACACACCAGAAGGCGAGGTTATGCCAGAGAGAGAGAGGATACTTTGTTTTCCAAATTTTTTAATTATAGTTTTAATAATTGTTCTACTTTTCAGTAACATACGTATATGGGCTAACTGCTGTTAGCTAGCCAGCTCTTGTAGAAGTCAGTCTCTAACACGGTAGCTACGGAAACCTGTTTCTCTTTTATAGTGAGACGAGGGCCAGTCGTAAAAATAAATATCCCTCCCTCTCTCTCTCTCTCTTTCTCTCTCTGTCTCTATCTGTCTCTCTGTGTCTGTCTGTCTGTCTGTCTGTCTGTCTCTCTCTCCCTCCCTCTCTGTGTCTGTCTGTCTCTCTGTGTCTGTCTGTCTGTCTCTCTCTCTCTCTCCCTCCCTCTCTGTGTCTGTCTGTCTCTCTGTCTCTGTGTCTGTCTGTCTGTCTGTCTCTCTCTCTCTCTCTCTCTCTCTCTCTCTCTCTCTCTCTCTCTCTCTCTCTCTCTGTCTTTCTCTCTGTGTGTCTGTCTCTCTGTGTCTGTCTGTCTGTCTCTCTCTCTCTCTCTCTCTCTCTGTCTCTATCTGTCTCTCTCTCTCTCTCTGTCTTTCTCTCTGTGTGTCTGTCTCTCTGTCTCTGTGTCTGTCTGTCTCTCTCTCTCTCTCTCTGTCTCTATCTGTCTCTCTCTCTCTGTCTCTATCTATATCTGTCTCTCTGTGTCTGTCTGTCTGTCTGTCTCTCTCTCTCTCTGTCTCTCTCTCTCTCTGTCTGTCTCTCTCTCTTTCTCTGTCTCTATCTCTGTCTCTCTGTCTTTCTCTCGCTCTCTGTCTTTCTCTCTCTGTCTGTCTTTATCTGTCTCTCTCTCTCTCTCTCTCTCTTTCTCTCCGTGGGGTTGAAAGTCAAGCTGTTCCACATAGCTCCCCCTAGAGGCCTGGAAACTTCCGTTGTGTGAACTTGATGTAGAGTTTTTCTGTTGCATTTGTATTCGGAGTTTGTTTTGCTTTTCATTTAGCGTCGTTTCTGTATTTGCAGCGCGTTAGCTAAATGCTACGCGTGTGTGAAGTGTAATGACGATGTTTTCCTAATTTGCTTGTGTTTTCTTAGTTGCAGTGCGTTTTCTCCTGTAAGCCACCGTAGGTTTCCCCTCCCTTAAAGTTAAATCTTTGATTCACTCCCAGGTTCTTTTTCTTTTGTAGTTTGTGCTCCTGATTTTGTTAATTCTTCCTAAACTCTTTTCACAAATAAACAATATTTTAATTTCACCGAAAAAATCTGGTTTTATGTTGCTTATGGGCTCGTCCGGGATTTGTAAAGTTCAGTAACTGATATATGACGTGAAGGAAGATGTGTGTTTACCTTTTGACTTTACTGTATAATCATTATTACTGTTGTTGTTGTTCCGATGAGTCTCGTTTACACGTTCTCACTCCCATCACGTCAAATACGGACGCTTGTCCAGGTGCCTTTGGCGTTGTTATGACGCTACGAGGCTACTTTAGCATCAGATCTAAACACGCTGGGTCGGGACTATTGGCGTCACTTTTGATGCAGTAAGGTAAAGGAAAAGATGGTGGGTGGGCTTATAAATAGTACGTTTAAGGCTACGTTCACACCGCAAGTCTTAATGCTTAATTCGTATTTTTTGCTCAGATCCGATTTTTTGATTGGCTGTTCAAATTACCTTTTAAAATGTGGCCTATAAGAACGGCACAGTTGGGTTTAGGTAAAGAAGAACAGGATGGTTGGGTTTAGGTAAAGAAGAACGGGACGGTTGGGTTTAGGTAAAGACGAACAGGACAGTTGGGTTTAGGAAAAGAAGAACGGGACAGTTGGGTTTAGGTAAAGAAGAACGGGACGGTTGGGTTTAGGTAAAGAAGAACGGGACAGTTGGGTTTAGGAAAAGAAGAACGGGACGGTTGGGTTTAGGAAAAGAAGAACGGGACAGTTGGGTTTAGGAAAAGAAGAACGGGACAGTTGATTTAGGAAAAGAAGAACGGGACAGTTGGGTTTAGATAGAGAAGAACGGGACAGTTGGGTTTAGGTAAAGAAGAACAGGACAGTTGGGTTTAGGTAAAGAAGAACGGGACGGTTGGGTTTAGGAAAAGAAGAACGGGACAGTTGATTTAGGAAAAGAAGAACGGGACAGTTGGGTTTAGATAGAGAATAACGGGACAGTTGGGTTTAGGTAAAGAAGAACAGGACGGTTGGGTTTAGGAAAAGAAGAACGGGACGGTTGGGTTTAGGAAAAGAAGAACGGGACAGTTGGGTTTAGGAAAAGAAGAACGGGACAGTTGGGTTTAGGTAAAGAAGAACGGGACAGTTGGGTTTAGGTAAAGAAGAACGGGACAGTTGGGTTTAGGTAAAGAAGAACGGGACGGTTGGGTTTAGGAAAAGAAGAACGGGACGGTTGGGTTTAGGAAAAGAAGAACGGGACAGTTGATTTAGGAAAAGAAGAACGGGACAGTTGGGTTTAGATAGAGAAGAACGGGACAGTTGGGTTTAGGTAAAGAAGAACAGGACAGTTGGGTTTAGGTAAAGAAGAACGGGACAGTTGGGTTTAGGTAAAGAAGAACGGGACGGTTGGGTTTAGGTAAAGAAGAACGGGACGGTTGGGTTTAGGAAAAGAAGAACGGGACAGTTGATTTAGGAAAAGAAGAACGGGACAGTTGGGTTTAGATAGAGAATAACGGGACAGTTGGGTTTAGGTAAAGAAGAACAGGACGGTTGGGTTTAGGAAAAGAAGAACGGGACGGTTGGGTTTAGGAAAAGAAGAACGGGACAGTTGGGTTTAGGAAAAGAAGAACGGGACAGTTGGGTTTAGGTAAAGAAGAACGGGACAGTTGGGTTTAGGTAAAGAAGAACGGGACGGTTGGGTTTAGGAAAAGAAGAACGGGACGGTTGGGTTTAGGAAAAGAAGAACGGGACGGTTGGGTTTAGGAAAAGAAGAACGGGACAGTTGATTTAGGAAAAGAAGAACGGGACAGTTGGGTTTAGATAGAGAAGAACGGGACAGTTGGGTTTAGGTAAAGAAGAACGGGACAGTTGGGTTTAGGAAAAGAAGAACGGGACGGTTGGGTTTAGGAAAAGAAGAACGGGACGGTTGGGTTTAGATAGAGAAGAACGGGACAGTTGGGTTTAGGTAAAGAAGAACAGGACAGTTGGGTTTAGGAAAAGAAGAACGGGACGGTTGGGTTTAGGAAAAGAAGAACGGGACAGTTGGGTTTAGGAAAAGAAGAACGGGACAGTTGGGTTTAGGAAAAGAAGAACGGGACAGTTGGGTTTAGGTAAAGAAGAACGGGACGGTTGGGTTTAGGAAAAGAAGAACGGGACAGTTGATTTAGGAAAAGAAGAACGGGACAGTTGGGTTTAGATAGAGAATAACGGGACAGTTGGGTTTAGGTAAAGAAGAACAGGACGGTTGGGTTTAGGAAAAGAAGAACGGGACGGTTGGGTTTAGGAAAAGAAGAACGGGACAGTTGGGTTTAGGAAAAGACTACTACTCGCTACCGTAGTCTCTCTTAATTCTACGTCACCATCCAGCGCCGTGGAGCTGCTGCTCTGTCCGGTGCATTCTGCTGAAGCGTGATTCTTCCGTTGTATCTGACGCTGACAGCCAGTGACCAAGCGTCACTCGTATTTTACAAGTTGGGAGTGAGAACGGGTTGGTCTCTTGCTTTCTTTTCTGCCGACCCTATGTACTTGGCGCTGTGTTGTCTGCAGGAATGTAGTCGTCCTCCATGTCCTCTGACCCTCCGCTGTGTCTGTATGTGACCCTGGGAGCTGCGTCCTCCATGTTTGAACCATAACCATGATAACTATAGTGCCTGATAGAGATCTTTAAATAAAAAACACATTTTATCTTCAAATGGAGTCACTTTTTCTGCCCAGCCTCACTTTATCACATGTATTTGTGTCTGTTTATACATTTATTTATTCTTACTTACTTTCATTATAGTTAATGTGTGTAATCTACTAAGAGAAAAACTTATTCTGATGTTTTACTTCAAGGTCAATTTGAGATTTGTTCCCCAAAATTACTTTTTTTATCCAGATAGGTCAATAGAGAACTTCTCATTTGCAACAACAACCTGATTACATTTACACCTGGAAGCTGCCCAGTACAGGTACGGTTGGAGGTTAAGGGCCTTGCTCAAAGGACCTTAAGTGGTGGTAATGACTTTCCCCACCCGGATTTTATCTTGCCTGTCTGGGGATTGAACCGACGACGTCGCGGTCCCAAGCTCGCTTCCCTAACTCCCTAGGCCACCACTGCCAGGTTTACATGAAACAAATGTCCTTAGAATATTATAATATATTTTGTTTACTTCTTTCCCTCATTCTTTCTTTGTCTTTCTCTGTATATTTATTATTTCTCTCTTTTAGTTTAATTTTAATTAAGTTTCTTATTGTCTTTTTCATGGTATTTTCTTTCAGTTTTTGTGTGTTACAATTACAAACCTGTTGAATAGAAGCCTCCCTTTCTGAAAACGTATTTAACATATAATCATAATATTTCTGGGGATTCTTTGCGTTAACAATACGGTGAAATAGTAAGAAAATACCTACCTTACTTCACAGCTTTGTGGACAATAGGGACTAACATTGATAAGACAATGATTTGGATTTGTTTGGATGTTCCTTTCATCTGCTCTCCCTCTTCTCTCTGGCCTCATCTTTATTCTTTTATTCACAAATCCCATCAAAACGGAGAGAGTTGAATGGCTCCCTAACAGACAAGAGGACACACACACACACAGGCACACACAAACAGGCACACACGCACACATACAGGCACACACACACACACACACACACACACACACACACAAACAGGCACGCACGCACACACATGAACACACACACACACACACACACAAACAGGCACGCACGCACACACACGCACACACACACACACATACACACACAAACGTACGCACACACACAAACACACACACTCACAAACGTGCACACACACACAAAAACAAACACACACACACTTGTCAGACCACTCTATTTATAATCAGTGAATATTCATGGGCCCTCTCTCACCTTGGACAGTAATATCAGACCACTTATCCCAACGCTCTGTTAGGTTGAAACACAACACACAATGTTTTATCCTTTGGTGTAAATTATCTAAGTACATTTACTCAAGTACTGTTCTTAAGTACAGTTTTAGGGTACAATTTATGCTACTTTATACTTTTTACATGGAAGAAATACTTTATTACAAGTAAAAGTCCTGCATTTAAAATGTAACTTTGGTAAAAGTACAAAAGTATCAGCATCAAAATATTCTTCAAACCACAGCAGTAAACCAGTGAAAGTCACATGAAACAGCCCCAAAATCCCACCAGACTCCATGGAAATAAACAGTACTTTTAGCGTGGATAGAGGCAGTATATTTATACATATTACGTAATGGGTCCGTCCCCTTCCTCTGTCTCTGTGTTTGCGTTCTAACCTCCGGTGGATGTGTGAGGACTATGGTTAACTGCTCCTCAGATCTCTGCAGGGTAGATCCAGACAGCTAGCTAGACTATCTGTCCTATCTGAGTTTTCTGTTGCACGACTAAAACTACTTTTGAACGTACACACGTTCCACCAAAACAAGTTCCTTCCTGAGACTATTTAGCAGAGGCACCGTGGCTCCGTCCGGCGCTTAGCACCACTCAAGACGATTGTGATTGGTTTAAAGAAATGCCAATAAACCAGAGCATGTTTTTCTCCCATCCAGGAATGCTGTGTGGACTAGCCAGACCCTCCTCCACAGCGCTGTGGAGGAAGGTCTGACTATGCAAGGCTAATTTAAACCAAACCAGAGTGGTGATTGTTGGAAAAGTGGAAAGTTTGTATTGCTTTATTATTTTTTTTGTCGACTTTGAAAGAAGTGTGTTTTGCAATGAATTACAGTTAAAATAAAAGTCCTGATTATTTACATGGAGTCTGGTGGAGATATGCTGGCTCTATACATGCTAAAAGTCCTGATTATTTACATGGAGTCTGGTGGAGTTTGGCGATGGTGATTTTGGGGCTGTTCCATGTTAAACTAAAAGGATCTTACTCTTTAACAAAAAGGTATATCTCTGTAGGGATCCTTTCATAATGTTCTCAGACACTTAGAATAATAATCTGAGTCTGTCAGCGGCAACAACAGAACTTTTAGTGGACGGAAACTGATGGTGCACAATTTCCCGTTGACGTTACATTGCAGCTTTTTTCCCCTTTGTTTAATACTGGACCAATTTCAAAGATAATTGTTCCAATCAATCACTCAGACACAAAACATGGAAAAATAGAGTCCAGGTTGAAAAAAAACAAAAACAAAGTTACCCTTTAAATATTCTTTCTACCAGATCAGCTTCTTTTTTCTTCCTACTTTCTCCTTAAGCAAGCAGTCAGCAGAGCAGCTTTTTAGTGCTCTAGACTCTTGGTCCTCTTGGTCCTCTGTGGCCTATTACGTAGCACCTCAACACTTCCCTCTCATCCCCATCAATATTAACAACACTACCATCAGCAGAACCAGACCCTAATCACAAACTACTTCATCGCTGACATCAAAGCAAAATTAAAGAGCCCTGAAATGACCCAAAACTGTCTGTTAAACTTTTGACGTGTTCTGCAGTAACGTCCTAAGCTATATTTACATCTCCATAAATCTGAGGGGGTCAAACAGGAGACAGAAGAGACAATACATCTTCTGCAAAAAAATTGTTTATTTGCTCTGACTTTTTCTGTAAAAATCCCTCAAGTCTTACGCTTTCAGGCCTCTTAAAATAATTCACTGTCTTAGTGACAGTCCCCAAACATTCATGTAAGTGCGACACTAAATCACTATCTGGAAATCTTTTTCTGCCGTTTATTATTCTGAACCAAAGTTTTAAACATTGGCGATTTTAGACCCTTTTTAGGGGGGCTCAAGCCATCTCAGCCCCCCTAAAAATTATAATAATAATATCGCTATTCACTGGACTGTTTGAACAAACGACTTGTGTGGGCGTTTTCGGGAGGACAGTCTTGCAAATAATCGTGTTAGTTTTTCTGTACTACGGCCACTGGAGGGCGCCATCACTACAAAAGGAATAGTACGGAGCCCCCCTGGTCCCACTTTGTCAAAAAAATTAATCATAACTATCTCGTGGTCTCAAGATACTATCTCGTGGCCTCAAGATAGTAACTCGTGGCCTCAAGATACTATCTTGTGTCCTCAAGATAGTATCTCGTGGCCTCGAGATAGTAACTCGTGGCCTCAAGATACTATCTCGTGGCCTCGAGATAGTATCTCGTGGCCTCGAGATACTATCTCGTGGCCTCGAGATAGTATCTCGTGGCCTCAAGATAGTAACTCGTGGCCTCAAGATACTATCTCGTGGCCTCAAGATACTAACTCGTGGCCTCAAGATAGTAACTCGTGGCCTCAAGATACTATCTCGTGGCCTCAAGATACTAACTCGTGGCCTCAAGATAGTAACTCGTGGCCTCAAGATACTATCTCGTGGCCTCAAGATACTATCTCGTGGCCTCGAGATAGTGACTCGTGGCCTCGAGATACTATCTTGAGGCCACGAGATAGTATCTTGAGGCCACGAGTTACTATCTTGAGGCCACGAGATAGTTATAATTAATTTTTTTGACAAAGTGGGACGAGGGGGGCGCCGTACAATAGAGTGCGGATCGGGCCAAATTTTTCTGTCCGAGCCCGGCCCGCGTCTGACAGGCGTTAAGATATTTATGTCCGAGCCCGACCAGAGGCCGACACAGTTAAAATCTCATTTTTTTCTCATACTAGTGACACATGTAGGCTACGTTTTTGTGTGGAAAGCTTTTATTAAGCAACTGTAGGAAGGCATTCGGAACAGATGAGGCATCAGCGCACACACGGGGCAACAAGCGCACGTTATAAGCTGTTTTAAATTTATGTTTTAAATGTTTAATGTGCTAACCTTTCCTGATTGCTACGTTTCCGACCGTGATCACCAAACCAGGGGAGGCTCCTTACCTCCAGGGCCGACGTTATAAAATGAAAACATCGGTGTTAAAATCCCGTTTCCGGTGAGCAAATGAATGAACTTGGCTTTCAGTCGCACTCACTGGCTGGCGAGATGCGGCAGTAAAACGGTATGAAACAGTTTATGGAAATGTCGGTGTTTCCATCAATCATAAATTAAATGTAGGCTACTTGGAATCTGTGATTTGGTGAGACGAATGGGGGAGGATCTTTCAATAAAAATCCTCCTGAACAATCTGTCCCCCTCACTTCTGAAATTACGGCTACGCCTTGGCTGTCTAAAGGTGCTGACACACCAACCGGATTATCGGCTGTCAGACAGTCTGGCAAGGTCGGTGACTCAAGTCTGTTTGGTGTGTTCTGTGCTGTCGTCAGTCAGAGAAGCCATCGGCTTTAATTTGGGCCGATTTGACTTGTTGAATCGGCCAGTGGGCAGTCGGACTCAATGACCAATCTGATTGGTGGAGTGCTAGCCCTTTACTAGCGAATCAGTGCACTTATGTTAAAACACTTACCGGAAATGACGAGTGGGATGAGCGTGACGAACGCCTCTCAGAATCTGACAAAAAAATCTTTTGAACTGACCTTTTTTGATCAAAAAAACAGAAAGATTCAGCAACTGTATGGCCTATTTTGCTTTTTTGCGTTTCAGTGAACTATTTTCGTAAAATACGAGCTCGTATTCTGAATGAGCCGCCATTATGGGCAGCTATGAAATTTGGGAGAAGCCAGACCCACATGACGCGTTCGTCATTTCCGGTTTAAATTTTTTTGGGCGACAATACAGATCAGCATCGCCTGCTGTCATGGAGACGTATTACGTCGCGTGCACGCGCAGAATGTACGCTCAAGTCGGCCTCGCTTTAGTGTGTTCCGAGGCACTTTTTGGACCTCAGGGAGCCGAATGATCAGTCCGACTGCCTTTTCTGCCAACGGTCGGCCATCGGGTTGGTGTGTCAGAGCCTTAACATGGCTGACTTTGAAGCTCGTGGGACATCTGCTAACTTCTAACTTTGTATCTGTATAAATCTCTGCCAGGACGGAGAGATGAGAAGGATGAGCTGGAGGTTTGGTCCGGAGGGATTTGGGCTCAGCTCAGCCTCTCTGACAGGGACTCCTCGACTCTCTGTTAAGCCCCTGATAGCTGCTGTATCTGGGTTACCCAGTTCTGCTCCGGCCTTAGTGTGCCCTAGATCAATATGGAAATCAGAAAGTTTCAAATATGCCAAGTAGAAAAAGTAGATGGAGATTTTTTTCTGTTAGTGTGTCGCTGTCTGTTTTCTTTCACAAAGTTATGAAAGTCCTCACTCTTAATGGAATATTCAGATATTTTTCACAAAATGCTTGTTTTTTTTACTGGCAGTCAGATTAGAAGATGTCAACATCAGTTTCATCATTGGGTGTCCAGTATAACGGATGTTTTAATCCCATTTGTACATTTTTAGCTTCCAAAGACTGAAAAGCTTGAAGATGGGCATTTTTTTTCTGAGTGTTTGCTTTCAAAAAGTCAGAAAGTTCGGTTGTCAAAATGGAAATTTTAACATATTCTGTCATTTATTTTAGACTTGAATACAACAAAGTTGCTGATGATTCTCAGCTTTAGATCAGTTTAAATGTTTGTGGTCTTCCCGGTAAATACTTCTGTCAGATGCAGGGCTGCAGCCAATAATCATTTATTATTGTTTATTCTCTACATTTTTCTAAATGATAAATTCATTGTTAAGTCTAAAAAATGTCAGATAATCCTCTCTACACCAAATATAAAATCTGTAACCTGTGTGAGACTCAGAGCCTTACAAATTCAGCTTCATAATCACAATTGTTATTGTTTTGTTTTTTACTTTTTTGACATTATAATATGACTTTAAGAAAAATAATCATGTCATATTATGCTATGACTTTTTGATGGCTTTTATCAACATACTATACCAGGACTTTTTATTACTTTTTGTCATCATGTTTTCTGGTACGCTGCTGCCAATGCTGAAGACAAGAGCAGACTGCAGAGTATCATCCCCTTTGCTGAGAAGTTGATTTGCTGCTATCTGCCGTCTCTCCTGGATATGTACGCCTCCAGGACACTCAGGCGGGCAGGAGAGATTCCAGCCGATCCGTCTCACCCTGGAAACAATATGTTTAAATCGTTCCCCTCTGGCAGGAGACGTCAATCAGACCCCCTTCCCCCCGCACATCTTTTGTGGGCTCCATAGCTCAGGGGTTAGAGCACTGGTCTTGTAAACCAGGGGTCGTGAGTTCAAATCTCACTGGGGCCTAATAACTTTCTTGAATTTCCCCTTGTGCATCACTACAGTACCTATCTGTCTGCAACTAGTCACAACACTTTGTACTTACCATCACCTGCCCATTGCATGCAGTGCTTAAACTCCATAAACACCTGTTTTGTATGTATTGGTTTCTGTATTTATATATGTTATAATTTCTTATTAATGTTTAATTGTTTGAGTATGTATGTACCAACAAATTCCACGTAGGGTAAGTCTTGTAGCAATAAACTCCTTTCTGATTCTGATGATGTTGTTTAACATATTATGCTATGATTTTTTTCAACATACTATACTATAACTTCTTTTAGACTTTCTAGTCTATGACTTTTTTTTACTTTTAGTCATCATATTTTCTGGTACGCTGCTGCCACTGCTGAAGACAAGAGCAGACTGCAGAGACATTTTTCCGACATACTATACTACGAACTTTTTTTGACTATTTACGATATACTATACTATGACCTTTTTTTTACTTTTTTCAACAATCTATACTACGACATTTTTTTAGACATACTATAATATGAAATGTTTTTGACATACTATACTATGACTTTTTTTCAACATTCTGTACTATGTCTATTTTTTACTTTTTTCGACATACTATAATTTGACTTTTTTTGACTTTCTATTCTATGACTTTTTTAACTTTTAGTCATCATGTTTTCTGGTACGCTGCTGCCACTGCTGAAGACAAGAGCGGACTGCAGAGACATTTTTCCGACATACTATACTACGAACTTTTTTTGACTATATACGATATACTATACTATGACCTTTTTTTAACTTTTTTCAACAATCTATACTACGAATTTTTTTTAGACATACTGCCATACATACTATACTATGACTTTTTTTCAACATTCTGTACTATGTCTCTTTCTTACTTTTTTCGACATACTATAATTTGACTTTTTTTGACTTTCTATTCTATGACTTTTTTTACTTTTAGTCATCATATTTTCTGATACGCTGCTGCCACTGCTGAAGACAAGAGCAGACTGCAGAGACATTTTTCCGACATACTATACTACGAACTTTTTTTGACTATTTACGATATACTATACTATGACTTTTTTTTTACTTTTTTCAACAATCTATACTACAACATTTTTTTAGACATACTATAATATGAAATGTTTTCGATATACTATACTATGACTTTTTTTGCTTTTTAAAACATACTGTACTGACTTTTTTAATTTTTTTCAACATACTATACTCTGACTTTTGTCGGCATACTATAATATGACTTTTTGTTACTCTTTTCTAGATACTATACCATGACTTTATTCCAACATACTATACTATGACTTTTTTTTTTACTTTTTTTCGAAATACTATACTATGACTTGTTATCGACGTACTGTACTATGACTCTTTTCTGACATAATATACTATGACTTGTTTCATAGTACTATACCAGGACTTTTTTTTACTTTTCGTCATCATATTTTCTGGTACGCTGCTGCCACTGCTGAAGACAAGAGCAGACTGCAGAGTATCATCCCCTTTGCTGAGAAGTTGATTTGCTGCTATCTGCCATCTCTCCTGGATATGTACGCCTCCAGGACACTCAGGTGGGCAGGAGAGATTCTAGCTGATCCCTCTCACCCTGGAGACAATATGTTTAAATCGTTCTCCTCTGGCAGGAGGCGTCAATCAGCCCCCCCCCCCACCTCCCCCCGCGCATTTTTTGTGGGCTCCATAGCTCAGGGGTTAGAGCACTGGTCTTGTAAACCAGGGGTCGTGAGTTCAAATCGCACTGGGGCCTAATCACTTGCTTGAATTTACCCTTGGGCATCAATAAAGTATCTATCTGTCTGCTACTAGTCACACCACTATGTACTTACCATCACCTGCCCATTGCATGCAGTGCTTAGCCTTCTTAAATAACTGTTTTGTATATATTGGTTTCTGTTTTTTCATATTTTGAAATTTCTTATTAATGTTTAATTGTTTGAGTATGTATGTACCAACAAATTCCACGTAGGGTAAGTCCTGTGGCAATAAACTCCTTTCTGATTCTGATGATGTTGTTTAACATATTATGCTATGATTTTTTTCGACATACTATGACTATTTTTTACTTTTGTCGACATACTATACTATGACTTTTTTTCAACATTCTGTATTATGACTATTTTTTATTTCTTTCGACATACTATAATTTGACTTTTTTTCGACTTTCTTTTCTGATTTTTTTTACTTTTCGTCATCATACTTTCTGGTACGCTGCTGCCACTGCTGAAGACAAGAGCAGACTGCAGAGACATTTGTCCAACATACTATACTACGAACTTTTTTTGACTATTTACGATATACTATACTATGACCTTTTTTTTACTTTTTTCAACAATCTATACTACGACATTTTTTTAGACATACTATAATACGAAATGTTTTCGATATACTATACTATGACTTTTTTTGCTTTTTAAAACATACTGTACTGACTTTTTTAATTTTTTTCAACATACTATACTCTGACCTTTGTCGGCATACTATACTATGACTTTTTGTTACTCTTTTCTAGATACTATACCATGACTTTATTCCAACATACTATACTATGACTTTTTTTAACTTTTTTTCGAAATACTATACTATGACTTGTTATCGACATACTGTACTATGACTCTTTTCTGACATAATATACTATGACTTGTTTCATAGTACTATACCAGGACTTTTTTTTACTTTTCGTCATATTTTCTGGTACGCTGCTGCCACTGCTGAAGACAAGAGCAGACTGTTTTCGTGTGTATTGTAATTTCTTATTAATGTTTAATTGTTTGAGTATGTATGTACCAACAAATTCCACGTAGGGTAACTCCTGTGGCAATAAACTCCTTTCTGATTCTGATTCTGATGATTTTGTATAACATATCATGCTATGATTTTTTCGACATACTATACTATGACTATTTTTTACTTTTGTCAACATACTATACTATAACTTTTTTTAGACTTTCTATTCTATGACTTTTTTTTACTTTTAGTCATCATATTTTCTGGTACGCTGCTGCCACTGCTGAAGACAAGAGCAGACTGCAGAGTATCATCCCCTTTGCTGAGAAGTTGATTTGCTGCTATCTGCCGTCTCTCCTGGATATGTACGCCTCCAGGACACTCAGGTGGGCAGGAGAGATTCTAGCTGATCTCTCTCACCCTGGAGACAATATGTTTAAATCGTTCCCCTCTGGCACGGGGCGTCAATCGACACCCCCCCTTGGGCATCTTTTGTGGGCTCCATAGCTCAGGGGTTAGAGCACTGGTCTCGTAAACCAGGGGTCGTGAGTTCAAATCTCACTGGGGCCTAATTACTCGCTTGAATTTCCCCTAGGGCATCAATAAAGTATGTACCTGTCTGCAACTATTCACACCACTACGTACTTACCATGACCTGCCCATTGCATGCAGTGCTTAACCTTCTTAAATAACGGTTTTGTATATTGGTTTCTGTTTTTTCATATTTTGAAATTTCTTATTAATGTTTAATTGTTTGAGTATGTATGTACCAACAAATTCCACGTAGGGTAAGTCCTGTGGCAATAAACTCCTTTCTGATTCTGATGATGTTGTTTAACATATTATGCTATGATTTTTTTCGACATACTATGACTATTTTTTACTTTTGTCGACATACTATACTATGACTTTTTTTCAACATTCTGTATTATGACTATTTTTTACTTCTTTCGACATACTATAATTTGACTTTTTTTCGACTTTCTTTTCTGATTTTTTTTACTTTTCGTCATCATACTTTCTGGTACGCTGCTGCCACTGCTGAAGACAAGAGCAGACTGCAGAGACATTTGTCCAACATACTATACTACGAACTTTTTTTGACTATTTACGATATACTATACTATGACCTTTTTTTTACTTTTTTCAACAATCTATACTACGACATTTTTTTAGACATACTATAATACGAAATGTTTTCGATATACTATACTATGACTTTTTTTGCTTTTTAAAACATACTGTACTGACTTTTTTAATTTTTTTCAACATACTATACTCTGACCTTTGTCGGCATACTATACTATGACTTTTTGTTACTCTTTTCTAGATACTATACCATGACTTTATTCCAACATACTATACTATGACTTTTTTTAACTTTTTTTCGAAATACTATACTATGACTTGTTATCGACATACTGTACTATGACTCTTTTCTGACATAATATACTATGACTTGTTTCATAGTACTATACCAGGACTTTTTTTTTACTTTTCGTCATATTTTCTGGTACGCTGCTGCCACTGCTGAAGACAAGAGCAGACTGTTTTCGTGTGTATTGTAATTTCTTATTAATGTTTAATTGTTTGAGTATGTATGTACCAACAAATTCCACGTAGGGTAACTCCTGTGGCAATAAACTCCTTTCTGATTCTGATTCTGATGATTTTGTATAACATATCATGCTATGATTTTTTCGACATACTATACTATGACTATTTTTTACTTTTGTCAACATACTATACCATAACTTTTTTTAGACTTTCTATTCTATGACTTTTTTTTACTTTTAGTCATCATATTTTCTGGTACGCTGCTGCCACTGCTGAAGACAAGAGCAGACTGCAGAGTATCATCCCCTTTGCTGAGAAGTTGATTTGCTGCTATCTGCCGTCTCTCCTGGATATGTACGCCTCCAGGACACTCAGGTGGGCAGGAGAGATTCTAGCTGATCTCTCTCACCCTGGAGACAATATGTTTAAATCGTTCCCCTCTGGCAGGGGGCGTCAATCGACACCCCCCCTTGGGCATCTTTTGTGGGCTCCATAGCTCAGGGGTTAGAGCACTGGTCTCGTAAACCAGGGGTCGTGAGTTCAAATCTCACTGGGGCCTAATTACTCGCTTGAATTTCCACTAGGGCATCAATAAAGTATGTACCTGTCTGCAACTATTCACACCACTACGTACTTACCATGACCTGCCCATTGCATGCAGTGCTTAACCTTCTTAAATAACGGTTTTGTATATTGGTTTCTGTTTTTTCATATTTTGAAATTTCTTATTAATGTTTAATTGTTTGAGTATGTATGTACCAACAAATTCCACGTAGGGTAAGTCCTGTGGCAATAAACTCCTTTCTGATTCTGATGATGTTGTTTAACATATTATGCTATGATTTTTTTCGACATACTATGACTATTTTTTACTTTTGTCGACATACTATACTATGACTTTTTTTCAACATTCTGTATTATGACTATTTTTTACTTCTTTCGACATACTATAATTTGACTTTTTTTCGACTTTCTTTTCTGATTTTTTTTACTTTTCGTCATCATACTTTCTGGTACGCTGCTGCCACTGCTGAAGACAAGAGCAGACTGCAGAGACATTTGTCCAACATACTATACTACGAACTTTTTTTGACTATTTACGATATACTATACTATGACCTTTTTTTTACTTTTTTCAACAATCTATACTACGACATTTTTTTAGACATACTATAATACGAAATGTTTTCGATATACTATACTATGACTTTTTTTGCTTTTTAAAACATACTGTACTGACTTTTTTAATTTTTTTCAACATACTATACTCTGACCTTTGTCGGCATACTATACTATGACTTTTTGTTACTCTTTTCTAGATACTATACCATGACTTTATTCCAACATACTATACTATGACTTTTTTTAACTTTTTTTCGAAATACTATACTATGACTTGTTATCGACATACTGTACTATGACTCTTTTCTGACATAATATACTATGACTTGTTTCATAGTACTATACCAGGACTTTTTTTTTACTTTTCGTCATATTTTCTGGTACGCTGCTGCCACTGCTGAAGACAAGAGCAGACTGTTTTCGTGTGTATTGTAATTTCTTATTAATGTTTAATTGTTTGAGTATGTATGTACCAACAAATTCCACGTAGGGTAACTCCTGTGGCAATAAACTCCTTTCTGATTCTGATTCTGATGATTTTGTATAACATATCATGCTATGATTTTTTCGACATACTATACTATGACTATTTTTTACTTTTGTCAACATACTATACCATAACTTTTTTTAGACTTTCTATTCTATGACTTTTTTTTACTTTTAGTCATCATATTTTCTGGTACGCTGCTGCCACTGCTGAAGACAAGAGCAGACTGCAGAGTATCATCCCCTTTGCTGAGAAGTTGATTTGCTGCTATCTGCCGTCTCTCCTGGATATGTACGCCTCCAGGACACTCAGGTGGGCAGGAGAGATTCTAGCTGATCTCTCTCACCCTGGAGACAATATGTTTAAATCGTTCCCCTCTGGCAGGGGGCGTCAATCGACACCCCCCCTTGGGCATCTTTTGTGGGCTCCATAGCTCAGGGGTTAGAGCACTGGTCTCGTAAACCAGGGGTCGTGAGTTCAAATCTCACTGGGGCCTAATTACTCGCTTGAATTTCCACTAGGGCATCAATAAAGTATGTACTTGTCTGCAACTATTCACACCACTACGTACTTACCATGACCTGCCCATTGCATGCAGTGCTTAACCTTCTTAAATAACTGTTTTGTATATTGGTTTCTGTTTTTTCATATTTTGAAATTTCTTATTAATGTTTAATTGTTTGAGTATGTATGTACCAACAAATTCCACATAGGGTAAGTCCTGTGGCAATAAACTCCTTTCTGATTCTGATGATGTTGTTTAACATATTATGCTATGATTTTTTTTCGACATACTATGACTATTTTTTACTTTTGTCGACATACTATACTATGACTTTTTTTCAACATTCTGTATTATGACTATTTTTTACTTCTTTCGACATACTATAATTTGACTTTTTTCGACTTTCTTTTCTGATTTTTTTTACTTTTCGTCATCATACTTTCTGGTACGCTGCTGCCACTGCTGAAGACAAGAGCAGACTGCAGAGACATTTGTCCGACATACTATACTACGAACTTTTTTTGACTATTTACGATATACTATACTATGACCTTTTTTTTTACTTTTTTCAACAATCTATACTACGACATTTTTTTAGACATACTATAATACGAAATGTTTTCGATATACTATACTATGACTTTTTTTTTGCTTTTTCAAACATACTGTACTGACTTTTTTAATTTTTTTCAACATACTATACTCTGACCTTTGTCGGCATACTATACTATGACTTTTTGTTACTCTTTTCTAGATACTATACCATGACTTTATTCCAACATACTATACTATGACTTTTTTAACTTTTTTTCGAAATACTATACTATGACTTGTTATCGACATACTGTACTATGACTCTTTTCTGACATAATATACTATGACTTGTTTCATAGTACTATACCAGGACTTTTTTTTACTTTTCGTCATATTTTCTGGTACGCTGCTGCCACTGCTGAAGACAAGAGCAGACTGTTTTCGTGTGTATTGTAATTTCTTATTAATGTTTAATTGTTTGAGTATGTATGTACCAACAAATTCCACGTAGGGTAACTCCTGTGGCAATAAACTCCTTTCTGATTCTGATTCTGATGATTTTGTATAACATATCATGCTATGATTTTTTCGACATACTATACTATGACTATTTTTTACTTTTGTCAACATACTATACTATAACTTTTTTTAGACTTTCTATTCTATGACTTTTTTTTACTTTTAGTCATCATATTTTCTGGTACGCTGCTGCCACTGCTGAAGACAAGAGCAGACTGCAGAGTATCATCCCCTTTGCTGAGAAGTTGATTTGCTGCTATCTGCCGTCTCTCCTGGATATGTACGCCTCCAGGACACTCAGGTGGGCAGGAGAGATTCTAGCTGATCTCTCTCACCCTGGAGACAATATGTTTAAATCGTTCCCCTCTGGCAGGGGGCGTCAATCGACACCCCCCCTTGGGCATCTTTTGTGGGCTCCATAGCTCAGGGGTTAGAGCACTGGTCTCGTAAACCAGGGGTCGTGAGTTCAAATCTCACTGGGGCCTAATTAAACGCTTGAATTTCCCCTAGGGCATCAATAAAGTATGTACCTGTCTGCAACTATTCACACCACTACGTACTTACCATGACCTGCCTATTGCATGCAGTGCTTAACCTTCTTAAATAACTGTTTTGTATATTGGTTTCTGTTTTTTCATATTTTGAAATTTCTTATTAATGTTTAATTGTTTGAGTATGTATGTACCAACAAATTCCACATAGGGTAAGTCCTGTGGCAATAAACTCCTTTCTGATTCTGATGATGTTGTTTAACATATTATGCTATGATTTTTTTTCGACATACTATGACTATTTTTTACTTTTGTCGACATACTATACTATGACTTTTTTTCAACATTCTGTATTATGACTATTTTTTACTTCTTTCGACATACTATAATTTGACTTTTTTCGACTTTCTTTTCTGATTTTTTTTACTTTTCGTCATCATACTTTCTGGTACGCTGCTGCCACTGCTGAAGACAAGAGCAGACTGCAGAGACATTTGTCCGACATACTATACTACGAACTTTTTTTGACTATTTACGATATACTATACTATGACCTTTTTTTTTACTTTTTTCAACAATCTATACTACGACATTTTTTTAGACATACTATAATACGAAATGTTTTCGATATACTATACTATGACTTTTTTTTTGCTTTTTCAAACATACTGTACTGACTTTTTTAATTTTTTTCAACATACTATACTCTGACCTTTGTCGGCATACTATACTATGACTTTTTGTTACTCTTTTCTAGATACTATACCATGACTTTATTCCAACATACTATACTATGACTTTTTTAACTTTTTTTCGAAATACTATACTATGACTTGTTATCGACATACTGTACTATGACTCTTTTCTGACATAATATACTATGACTTGTTTCATAGTACTATACCAGGACTTTTTTTTACTTTTCGTCATATTTTCTGGTACGCTGCTGCCACTGCTGAAGACAAGAGCAGACTGTTTTCGTGTGTATTGTAATTTCTTATTAATGTTTAATTGTTTGAGTATGTATGTACCAACAAATTCCACGTAGGGTAACTCCTGTGGCAATAAACTCCTTTCTGATTCTGATTCTGATGATTTTGTATAACATATCATGCTATGATTTTTTCGACATACTATACTATGACTATTTTTTACTTTTGTCAACATACTATACTATAACTTTTTTTAGACTTTCTATTCTATGACTTTTTTTTACTTTTAGTCATCATATTTTCTGGTACGCTGCTGCCACTGCTGAAGACAAGAGCAGACTGCAGAGTATCATCCCCTTTGCTGAGAAGTTGATTTGCTGCTATCTGCCGTCTCTCCTGGATATGTACGCCTCCAGGACACTCAGGTGGGCAGGAGAGATTCTAGCTGATCTCTCTCACCCTGGAGACAATATGTTTAAATCGTTCCCCTCTGGCAGGGGGCGTCAATCGACACCCCCCCTTGGGCATCTTTTGTGGGCTCCATAGCTCAGGGGTTAGAGCACTGGTCTCGTAAACCAGGGGTCGTGAGTTCAAATCTCACTGGGGCCTAATTAAACGCTTGAATTTCCCCTAGGGCATCAATAAAGTATGTACCTGTCTGCAACTATTCACACCACTACGTACTTACCATGACCTGCCTATTGCATGCAGTGCTTAACCTTCTTAAATAACTGTTTTGTATATTGGTTTCTGTTTTTTCATATTTTGAAATTTCTTATTAATGTTTAATTGTTTGAGTATGTATGTACCAACAAATTCCACGTAGGGTAAGTCCTGTGGCAATAAACTCCTTTCTGATTCTGATGATGTTGTTTAACATATTATGCTATGATTTTTTTCGACATACTATGACTATTTTTTACTTTTGTCGACATACTATACTATGACTTTTTTTCAACATTCTGTATTATGACTATTTTTTACTTCTTTCGACATACTATAATTTGACTTTTTTTCGACTTTCTTTTCTGATTTTTTTTACTTTTCGTCATCATACTTTCTGGTACGCTGCTGCCACTGCTGAAGACAAGAGCAGACTGCAGAGACATTTGTCCAACATACTATACTACGAACTTTTTTTGACTATTTACGATATACTATACTATGACCTTTTTTTTACTTTTTTCAACAATCTATACTACGACATTTTTTTAGACATACTATAATACGAAATGTTTTCGATATACTATACTATGACTTTTTTTGCTTTTTAAAACATACTGTACTGACTTTTTTAATTTTTTTCAACATACTATACTCTGACCTTTGTCGGCATACTATACTATGACTTTTTGTTACTCTTTTCTAGATAATATACCATGACTTTATTCCAACATACTATACTATGACTTTTTTTAACTTTTTTTCGAAATACTATACTATGACTTGTTATCGACATACTGTACTATGACTCTTTTCTGACATAATATACTATGACTTGTTTCATAGTACTATACCAGGACTTTTTTTTACTTTTCGTCATATTTTCTGGTACGCTGCTGCCACTGCTGAAGACAAGAGCAGACTGTTTTCGTGTGTATTGTAATTTCTTATTAATGTTTAATTGTTTGAGTATGTATGTACCAACAAATTCCACGTAGGGTAACTCCTGTGGCAATAAACTCCTTTCTGATTCTGATTCTGATGATTTTGTATAACATATCATGCTATGATTTTTTCGACATACTATACTATGACTATTTTTTACTTTTGTCAACATACTATACTATAACTTTTTTTAGACTTTCTATTCTATGACTTTTTTTTACTTTTAGTCATCATATTTTCTGGTACGCTGCTGCCACTGCTGAAGACAAGAGCAGACTGCAGAGTATCATCCCCTTTGCTGAGAAGTTGATTTGCTGCTATCTGCCGTCTCTCCTGGATATGTACGCCTCCAGGACACTCAGGTGGGCAGGAGAGATTCTAGCTGATCTCTCTCACCCTGGAGACAATATGTTTAAATCGTTCCCCTCTGGCAGGGGGTCATCAATCGACACCCCCCCTTGGGCATCTTTTGTGGGCTCCATAGCTCAGGGGTTAGAGCACTGGTCTCGTAAACCAGGGGTCGTGAGTTCAAATCTCACTGGGGCCTAATTACTCGCTTGAATTTCCCCTAGGGCATCAATAAAGTATGTATCTGTCTGCAACTATTCACACCACTACGTACTTACCATGACCTGCCTATTGCATGCAGTGCTTAACCTTCTTAAATAACTGTTTTGTATATTGGTTTCTGTTTTTTCATATTTTGAAATTTCTTATTAATGTTTAATTGTTTGAGTATGTATGTACCAACAAATTCCACGTAGGGTAAGTCCTGTGGCAATAAACTCCTTTCTGATTCTGATGATGTTGTTTAACATATTATGCTATGATTTTTTTCGACATACTATGACTATTTTTTACTTTTGTCGACATACTATACTATGACTTTTTTTCAACATTCTGTATTATGACTATTTTTTACTTCTTTCGACATACTATAATTTGACTTTTTTTCGACTTTCTTTTCTGATTTTTTTTACTTTTCGTCATCATACTTTCTGGTACGCTGCTGCCACTGCTAAAGACAAGAGCAGACTGCAGAGACATTTGTCCAACATACTATACTACGAACTTTTTTTGACTATTTACGATATACTATACTATGACCTTTTTTTTACTTTTTTCAACAATCTATACTACGACATTTTTTTAGACATACTATAATACGAAATGTTTTCGATATACTATACTATGACTTTTTTTGCTTTTTAAAACATACTGTACTGACTTTTTTAATTTTTTTCAACATACTATACTCTGACCTTTGTCGGCATACTATACTATGACTTTTTGTTACTCTTTTCTAGATACTATACCTTGACTTTATTCCAACATACTATACTATGACTTTTTTTAACTTTTTTTCAAAATACTATACTATGACTTGTTATCGACATACTGTACTATGACTCTTTTCTGACATAATATACTATGACTTGTTTCATAGTACTATACCAGGACTTTTTTTTACTTTTCGTCATATTTTCTGGTACGCTGCTGCCACTGCTGAAGACAAGAGCAGACTGCAGAGTATCATCCCCTTTGCTGAGAAGTTGATTTGCTGCTATCTGCCGTCTCTCCTGGATATGTACGCCTCCAGGACACTCAGGTGGGCAGGAGAGATTCTAGCTGATCTCTCTCACCCTGGAGACAATATGTTTAAATCGTTCCCCTCTGGCAGGGGGCGTCAATCGACACCCCCCCCTTAGGCATCTTTTGTGGGCTCCATAGCTCAGGGGTTAGAGCACTGGTCTCGTAAACCAGGGGTCGTGAGTTCAAATCTCACTGGGGCCTAATTACTCGCTTGAATTTCCCCTAGTGCATCAATAAAGTATGTACCTGTCTGCAACTATTCACACCACTACGTACTTACCATGACCTGCCCATTGCATGCAGTGCATAAGCTTCTTAAAAAACTGTTTTGTATATTGGTTTCTGTTTTTTCATATTTTGAAATTTCTTATTAATGTTTAATTGTTTGAGTATGTATGTACCAACAAATTCCACGTAGGGTAAGTCCTGTGGCAATAAACTCCTTTCTGATTCTGATGATGTTGTTTAACATATTATGCTATGATTTTTTTCGACATACTATGACTATTTTTTACTTCTTTCGACATACTATAATTTGACTTTTTTTCGACTTTCTTTTCTGATTTTTTTTACTTTTCGTCATCATACTATACTATAACTTTTTTAGACTTTCTATTCTATGACTTTTTTTTACTTTTAGTCATCATATTTTCTGGTACGCTGCTGCCACTGCTGAAGACAAGAGCAGACTGCAGAGACATTTTTCCGACATACTATACTACAAACTTTTTTTGACTATTTACGATATACTATACTATGACCTTTTTTTTTACTTTTTTCAACAATCTATACTACGACATTTTTTTAGACATACCATAATATGAAATGTTTTCGATATACTATACTATGACTTTTTTTGCTTTTTAAAACAATACTGTACTGACTTTTTTAATTTTTTTCAACATACTATACTCTGACCTTTGTCGGCATACTATACTATGACTTTTTGTTACTCTTTTCTAGATACTATACCATGACTTTATTCCAACATACTATACTATGACTTTTTTTAACTTTTTTTCTAAATACTATACTATGACTTGTTATCGACATACTGTACTATGACTCTTTTCTGACATAATATACTATGACTTGTTTCATAGTACTATACCAGGACTTTTTTTTACTTTTCGTCATATTTTCTGGTACGCTGCTGCCACTGCTGAAGGCAAGAGCAGACTGTTTTCGTGTGTATTGTAATTTCTTATTAATGTTTAATTGTTTGAGTATGTATGTACCAACAAATTCCACGTAGGGTAACTCCTGTGGCAATAAACTCCTTTCTGATTCTGATGATTTTGTTTAACATATCATGCTATGATTTTTTCAACATTCTGTATTATGACTATTTTTTACTTTTCTCAACATACTATACTATAACTTTTTTTAGACTTTCTATTCTATGACTTTTTTTTACTTTTAGTCATCATATTTTCTGGTACGCTGCTGCCACTGCTGAAGACAAGAGCAGACTGCAGAGACATTTTTCCGACATACTATACTACAAACTTTTTTTGACTATTTACGATATACTATACTATGACCTTTTTTTTTTTTACTTTTTTCAACAATCTATACTACGACATTTTTTTAGACATACTATAATATGAAATGTTTTCGACATACTATACTATGACTTTTTTTCAACATTCTGTACTATGTCTCTTTTTTACTTTTTTCGACATACTATAATTTGACTTATTTTGACTTTCTATTCTATAACTTTTTTTTACTTTTAGTCATCATGTTTTCTGGTACGCTGCTGCCACTGCTGAAGACATGAGCAGACTGCAGAGACATTTGTCCGACATACTATACTATGAACTTTTTTTGACTATTTACGATATACTATACTATGACCTTTTTTTTTACTTTTTTCAACAATCTATACTACGACATTTTTTTAGACATACCATAATATGAAATGTTTTCGATATACTATACTATGACTTTTTTTGCTTTTTAAAACATACTGTACTGACTTTTTTAATTTTTTTCAACATACTATACTCTGACCTTTGTCGGCATACTATACTATGACTTTTTGTTACTCTTTTCTAGATACTATACCATGACTTTATTCCAACATACTATACTATGACTTTTTGTTAATCTTTTCTAGATACTATACCATGACTTTATTCCAACATACTATACTATGACTTTTTTTTAACTTTTTTTCAAAATACTATACTATGACTTGTTATCGACATACTGTACTATGACTCTTTTCTGACATAATATACTATGACTTGTTTCATAGTACTATACCAGGACTTTTTTTTACTTTTCGTCATATTTTCTGGTACGCTGCTGCCACTGCTGAATACAAGAGCAGACTGCAGAGTATCATCCCCTTTGCTGAGAAGTTGATTTGCTGCTATCTGCCATCTCTCCTGGATATGTACGCCTCCAGGACACTCAGGTGGGCAGGAGAGATTCTAGCTGATCCCTCTCACCCTGGAGACAATATGTTTAAATCGTTCTCCTCTGGCAGGAGGCGTCAATCAGCCCCCCCACACCTCCCCCCGTGCATTTTTTGTGGGCTCCATAGCTCAGGGGTTAGAGCACTGGTCTTGTAAACCAGGGGTCGTGAGTTCAAATCTCACTGGGGCCTAATCACTTGCTTGAATTTACCCTTGGGCATCAATAAAGTATCTATCTGTCTGCTACTAGTCACACCACTATGTACTTACCATCACCTGCCCATTGCATGCAGTGCTTAGCCTTCTTAAATAACTGTTTTGTATATATTGGTTTCTGTTTTTTCATATTTTGAAATTTCTTATTAATGTTTAATTGTTTGAGTATGTATGTACCAACAAATTCCACGTAGGGTAAGTCCTGTGGCAATATACTCCTTTCTGATTCTGATGATGTTGTTTAACATATTATGCTATGATTTTTTTCGACATACTATGACTATTTTTTACTTTTGTCGACATACTATACTATGACTTTTTTTCAACATTCTGTATTATGACTATTTTTTACTTTTGTCAACATACTATACTATAACTTTTTTTAGACTTTCTATTCTATGACTTTTTTTTACTTTTAGTCATCATATTTTCTGGTACGCTGCTGCCACTGCTGAAGACAAGAGCAGACTGCAGAGACATTTTTCCGACATACTATACTACAAACTTTTTTTGACTATTTACGATATACTATACTATGACCTTTTTTTTTACTTTTTTCAACAATCTATACTACGACATTTTTTTAGACATACCATAATATGAAATGTTTTCGATATACTATACTATGACTTTTTTTGCTTTTTAAAACAATACTGTACTGACTTTTTTAATTTTTTTCAACATACTATACTCTGACCTTTGTCGGCATACTATACTATGACTTTTTGTTACTCTTTTCTAGATACTATACCATGACTTTATTCCAACATACTATACTATGACTTTTTTTAACTTTTTTTCGAAATACTATACTATGACTTGTTATCGACATACTGTACTATGACTCTTTTCTGACATAGTATACTATGACTTGTTTCATAGTACTATACCAGGACTTTTTTTTACTTTTCGTCATATTTTCTGGTACGCTGCTGCCACTGCTGAAGGCAAGAGCAGACTGTTTTCGTGTGTATTGTAATTTCTTATTAATGTTTAATTGTTTGAGTATGTATGTACCAACAAATTCCACGTAGGGTAACTCCTGTGGCAATAAACTCCTTTCTGATTCTGATGATTTTGTTTAACATATCATGCTATGATTTTTTCAACATTCTGTATTATGACTATTTTTTACTTTTCTCAACATACTATACTATAACTTTTTTTAGACTTTCTATTCTATGACTTTTTTTTACTTTTAGTCATCATATTTTCTGGTACGCTGCTGCCACTGCTGAAGACAAGAGCAGACTGCAGAGACATTTTTCCGACATACTATACTACAAACTTTTTTTGACTATTTACGATATACTATACTATGACCTTTTTTTTTTTTACTTTTTTCAACAATCTATACTACGACATTTTTTTAGACATACTATAATATGAAATGTTTTCGACATACTATACTATGACTTTTTTTCAACATTCTGTACTATGTCTATTTTTTACTTTTTTCGACATACTATAATTTGACTTATTTTGACTTTCTATTCTATAACTTTTTTTTACTTTTAGTCATCATGTTTTCTGGTACGCTGCTGCCACTGCTGAAGACAAGAGCAGACTGCAGAGACATTTGTCCGACATACTATACTACGAACTTTTTTTGACTATTTACGATATACTATACTATGACCTTTTTTTTTTACTTTTTTCAACAATCTATACTACGACATTTTTTTAGACATACCATAATATGAAATGTTTTCGATATACTATACTATGACTTTTTTTGCTTTTTAAAACATACTGTACTGACTTTTTTAATTTTTTTCAACATACTATACTCTGACCTTTGTCGGCATACTATACTATGACTTTTTGTTACTCTTTTCTAGATACTATACCATGACTTTATTCCAACATACTATACTATGACTTTTTGTTACTCTTTTCTAGATACTATACCATGACTTTATTCCAACATACTATACTATGACTTTTTTTTAACTTTTTTTCAAAATACTATACTATGACTTGTTATCGACATACTGTACTATGACTCTTTTCTGACATAATATACTATGACTTGTTTCATAGTACTATACCAGGACTTTTTTTTACTTTTCGTCATATTTTCTGGTACGCTGCTGCCACTGCTGAATACAAGAGCAGACTGCAGAGTATCATCCCCTTTGCTGAGAAGTTGATTTGCTTCTATCTGCCATCTCTCCTGGATATGTACGCCTCCAGGACACTCAGGTGGGCAGGAGAGATTCTAGCTGATCCCTCTCACCCTGGAGACAATTTGTTTAAATCGTTCTCCTCTGGCAGGAGGCGTCAATCAGCCCCCCCCACACCTCCCCCCCTGCATTTTTTGTGGGCTCCATAGCTCAGGGGTTAGAGCACTGGTCTTGTAAACCAGGGGTCGTGAGTTCAAATCTCACTGGGGCCTAATCACTTGCTTGAATTTACCCTTGGGCATCAATAAAGTATCTATCTGTCTGCTACTAGTCACACCACTATGTACTTACCATCACCTGCCCATTGCATGCAGTGCTTAGCCTTCTTAAATAACTGTTTTGTATATATTGGTTTCTGTTTTTTCATATTTTGAAATTTCTTATTAATGTTTAATTGTTTGAGTATGTATGTACCAACAAATTCCACGTAGGGTAAGTCCTGTGGCAATATACTCCTTTCTGATTCTGATGATGTTGTTTAACATATTATGCTATGATTTTTTTCGACATACTATGACTATTTTTTACTTTTGTCGACATACTATACTATGACTTTTTTTCAACATTCTGTATTATGACTATTTTTTACTTTTGTCAACATACTATACTATAACTTTTTTTAGACTTTCTATTCTATGACTTTTTTTTACTTTTAGTCATCATATTTTCTGGAACGCTGCTGCCACTGCTGAAGACAAGAGCAGACTGCAGAGACATTTTTCCGACATACTATACTACAAACTTTTTTTGACTATTTACGATATACTATACTATGACCTTTTTTTTTACTTTTTTCAACAATCTATACTACGACATTTTTTTAGACATACCATAATATGAAATGTTTTCGATATACTATACTATGACTTTTTTTGCTTTTTAAAACAATACTGTACTGACTTTTTTAATTTTTTTCAACATACTATACTCTGACCTTTGTCGGCATACTATACTATGACTTTTTGTTACTCTTTTCTAGATACTATACCATGACTTTATTCCAACATACTATACTATGACTTTTTTTAACTTTTTTTCGAAATACTATACTATGACTTGTTATCGACATACTGTACTATGACTCTTTTCTGACATAGTATACTATGACTTGTTTCATAGTACTATACCAGGACTTTTTTTTACTTTTCGTCATATTTTCTGGTACGCTGCTGCCACTGCTGAAGGCAAGAGCAGACTGTTTTCGTGTGTATTGTAATTTCTTATTAATGTTTAATTGTTTGAGTATGTATGTACCAACAAATTCCACGTAGGGTAACTCCTGTGGCAATAAACTCCTTTCTGATTCTGATGATTTTGTTTAACATATCATGCTATGATTTTTTCAACATTCTGTATTATGACTATTTTTTACTTTTCTCAAACATACTATACTATAACTTTTTTTAGACTTTCTATTCTATGACTTTTTTTTACTTTTAGTCATCATATTTTCTGGTACGCTGCTGCCACTGCTGAAGACAAGAGCAGACTGCAGAGACATTTTTCCGACATACTATACTACAAACTTTTTTTGACTATTTACGATATACTATACTATGACCTTTTTTTTTTTTACTTTTTTCAACAATCTATACTACGACATTTTTTTAGACATACTATAATATGAAATGTTTTCGACATACTATACTATGACTTTTTTTCAACATTCTGTACTATGTCTATTTTTTACTTTTTTCGACATACTATAATTTGACTTATTTTGACTTTCTATTCTATAACTTTTTTTTACTTTTAGTCATCATGTTTTCTGGTACGCTGCTGCCACTGCTGAAGACAAGAGCAGACTGCAGAGACATTTGTCCGACATACTATACTACGAACTTTTTTTGACTATTTACGATATACTATACTATGACCTTTTTTTTTACTTTTTTCAACAATCTATACTACGACATTTTTTTAGACATACCATAATATGAAATGTTTTCGATATACTATACTATGACTTTTTTTGCTTTTTAAAACATACTGTACTGACTTTTTTAATTTTTTTCAACATACTATACTCTGACCTTTGTCGGCATACTATACTATGACTTTTTGTTACTCTTTTCTAGATACTATACCATGACTTTATTCCAACATACTATACTATGACTTTTTGTTACTCTTTTCTAGATACTATACCATGACTTTATTCCAACATACTATACTATGACTTTTTTTTAAACTTTTTTTCAAAATACTATACTATGACTTGTTATCGACATACTGTACTATGACTCTTTTCTGACATAATATACTATGACTTGTTTCATAGTACTATACCAGGACTTTTTTTTACTTTTCGTCATATTTTCTGGTACGCTGCTGCCACTGCTGAATACAAGAGCAGACTGCAGAGTATCATCCCCTTTGCTGAGAAGTTGATTTGCTGCTATCTGCCATCTCTCCTGGATATGTACGCCTCCAGGACACTCAGGTGGGCAGGAGAGATTCTAGCTGATCCCTCTCACCCTGGAGACAATATGTTTAAATCGTTCTCCTCTGGCAGGAGGCGTCAATCAGCCCCCCCCACACCTCCCCCCGTGCATTTTTTGTGGGCTCCATAGCTCAGGGGTTAGAGCACTGGTCTTGTAAACCAGGGGTCGTGAGTTCAAATCTCACTGGGGCCTAATCACTTGCTTGAATTTACCCTTGGGCATCAATAAAGTATCTATCTGTCTGCTACTAGTCACACCACTATGTACTTACCATCACCTGCCCATTGCATGCAGTGCTTAGCCTTCTTAAATAACTGTTTTGTATATATTGGTTTCTGTTTTTTCATATTTTGAAATTTCTTATTAATGTTTAATTGTTTGAGTATGTATGTACCAACAAATTCCACGTAGGGTAAGTCCTGTGGCAATATACTCCTTTCTGATTCTGATGATGTTGTTTAACATATTATGCTATGATTTTTTTCGACATACTATGACTATTTTTTACTTTTGTCGACATACTATACTATGACTTTTTTTCAACATTCTGTATTATGACTATTTTTTACTTTTGTCAACATACTATACTATAACTTTTTTTAGACTTTCTATTCTATGACTTTTTTTTACTTTTAGTCATCATATTTTCTGGTACGCTGCTGCCACTGCTGAAGACAAGAGCAGACTGCAGAGACATTTTTCCGACATACTATACTACAAACTTTTTTTGACTATTTACGATATACTATACTATGACCTTTTTTTTTACTTTTTTCAACAATCTATACTACGACATTTTTTTAGACATACCATGATATGAAATGTTTTCGATATACTATACTATGACTTTTTTTGCTTTTTAAAACAATACTGTACTGACTTTTTTAATTTTTTTCAACATACTATACTCTGACCTTTGTCGGCATACTATACTATGACTTTTTGTTACTCTTTTCTAGATACTATACCATGACTTTATTCCAACATACTATACTATGACTTTTTTTAACTTTTTTTCGAAATACTATACTATGACTTGTTATCGACATACTGTACTATGACTCTTTTCTGACATAATATACTATGACTTGTTTCATAGTACTATACCAGGACTTTTTTTTACTTTTCGTCATATTTTCTGGTACGCTGCTGCCACTGCTGAAGGCAAGAGCAGACTGTTTTCGTGTGTATTGTAATTTCTTATTAATGTTTAATTGTTTGAGTATGTATGTACCAACAAATTCCACGTAGGGTAACTCCTGTGGCAATAAACTCCTTTCTGATTCTGATGATTTTGTTTAACATATCATGCTATGATTTTTTCAACATTCTGTATTATGACTATTTTTTACTTTTCTCAACATACTATACTATAACTTTTTTTAGACTTTCTATTCTATGACTTTTTTTTACTTTTAGTCATCATATTTTCTGGTACGCTGCTGCCACTGCTGAAGACAAGAGCAGACTGCAGAGACATTTTTCCGACATACTATACTACAAACTTTTTTTGACTATTTACGATATACTATACTATGACCTTTTTTTTTTTTACTTTTTTCAACAATCTATACTACGACATTTTTTTAGACATACTATAATATGAAATGTTTTCGACATACTATACTATGACTTTTTTTCAACATTCTGTACTATGTCTATTTTTTACTTTTTTCGACATACTATAATTTGACTTATTTTGACTTTCTATTCTATAACTTTTTTTTACTTTTAGTCATCATGTTTTCTGGTACGCTGCTGCCACTGCTGAAGACAAGAGCAGACTGCAGAGACATTTGTCCGACATACTATACTACGAACTTTTTTTGACTATTTACGATATACTATACTATGACCTTTTTTTTTTACTTTTTTCAACAATCTATACTACGACATTTTTTTAGACATACCATAATATGAAATGTTTTCGATATACTATACTATGACTTTTTTTGCTTTTTAAAACATACTGTACTGACTTTTTTAATTTTTTTCAACATACTATACTCTGACCTTTGTCGGCATACTATACTATGACTTTTTGTTACTCTTTTCTAGATACTATACCATGACTTTATTCCAACATACTATACTATGACTTTTTGTTACTCTTTTCTAGATACTATACCATGACTTTATTCCAACATACTATACTATGACTTTTTTTTAACTTTTTTTCAAAATACTATACTATGACTTGTTATCGACATACTGTACTATGACTCTTTTCTGACATAATATACTATGACTTGTTTCATAGTACTATACCAGGACTTTTTTTTACTTTTCGTCATATTTTCTGGTACGCTGCTGCCACTGCTGAATACAAGAGCAGACTGCAGAGTATCATCCCCTTTGCTGAGAAGTTGATTTGCTGCTATCTGCCATCTCTCCTGGATATGTACGCCTCCAGGACACTCAGGTGGGCAGGAGAGATTCTAGCTGATCCCTCTCACCCTGGAGACAATATGTTTAAATCGTTCTCCTCTGGCAGGAGGCGTCAATCAGCCCCCCCACACCTCCCCCCGTGCATTTTTTGTGGGCTCCATAGCTCAGGGGTTAGAGCACTGGTCTTGTAAACCAGGGGTCGTGAGTTCAAATCTCACTGGGGCCTAATCACTTGCTTGAATTTACCCTTGGGCATCAATAAAGTATCTATCTGTCTGCTACTACTCACACCACTATGTACTTACCATCACCTGCCCATTGCATGCAGTGCTTAGCCTTCTTAAATAACTGTTTTGTATATATTGGTTTCTGTTTTTTCATATTTTGAAATTTCTTATTAATGTTTAATTGTTTGAGTATGTATGTACCAACAAATTCCACGTAGGGTAAGTCCTGTGGCAATATACTCCTTTCTGATTCTGATGATGTTGTTTAACATATTATGCTATGATTTTTTTCGACATACTATGACTATTTTTTACTTTTGTCGACATACTATACTATGACTTTTTTTCAACATTCTGTATTATGACTATTTTTTACTTTTGTCAACATACTATACTATAACTTTTTTTAGACTTTCTATTCTATGACTTTTTTTTACTTTTAGTCATCATATTTTCTGGTACGCTGCTGCCACTGCTGAAGACAAGAGCAGACTGCAGAGACATTTTTCCGACATACTATACTACAAACTTTTTTTGACTATTTACGATATACTATACTATGACCTTTTTTTTTACTTTTTTCAACAATCTATACTACGACATTTTTTTAGACATACCATAATATGAAATGTTTTCGATATACTATACTATGACTTTTTTTGCTTTTTAAAACAATACTGTACTGACTTTTTTAATTTTTTTCAACATACTATACTCTGACCTTTGTCGGCATACTATACTATGACTTTTTGTTACTCTTTTCTAGATACTATACCATGACTTTATTCCAACATACTATACTATGACTTTTTTTAACTTTTTTTCGAAATACTATACTATGACTTGTTATCGACATACTGTACTATGACTCTTTTCTGACATAATATACTATGACTTGTTTCATAGTACTATACCAGGACTTTTTTTTACTTTTCGTCATATTTTCTGGTACGCTGCTGCCACTGCTGAAGGCAAGAGCAGACTGTTTTCGTGTGTATTGTAATTTCTTATTAATGTTTAATTGTTTGAGTATGTATGTACCAACAAATTCCACGTAGGGTAACTCCTGTGGCAATAAACTCCTTTCTGATTCTGATGATTTTGTTTAACATATCATGCTATGATTTTTTCAACATTCTGTATTATGACTATTTTTTACTTTTCTCAACATACTATACTATAACTTTTTTTAGACTTTCTATTCTATGACTTTTTTTTACTTTTAGTCATCATATTTTCTGGTACGCTGCTGCCACTGCTGAAGACAAGAGCAGACTGCAGAGACATTTTTCCGACATACTATACTACAAACTTTTTTTGACTATTTACGATATACTATACTATGACCTTTTTTTTTTTTTACTTTTTTCAACAATCTATACTACGACATTTTTTTAGACATACTATAATATGAAATGTTTTCGACATACTATACTATGACTTTTTTTCAACATTCTGTACTATGTCTATTTTTTACTTTTTTCGACATACTATAATTTGACTTATTTTGACTTTCTATTCTATAACTTTTTTTTACTTTTAGTCATCATGTTTTCTGGTACGCTGCTGCCACTGCTGAAGACAAGAGCAGACTGCAGAGACATTTGTCCGACATACTATACTACGAACTTTTTTTGACTATTTACGATATACTATACTATGACCTTTTTTTTTTACTTTTTTCAACAATCTATACTACGACATTTTTTTAGACATACCATAATATGAAATGTTTTCGATATACTATACTATGACTTTTTTTGCTTTTTAAAACATACTGTACTGACTTTTTTAATTTTTTTCAACATACTATACTCTGACCTTTGTCGGCATACTATACTATGACTTTTTGTTACTCTTTTCTAGATACTATACCATGACTTTATTCCAACATACTATACTATGACTTTTTGTTACTCTTTTCTAGATACTATACCATGACTTTATTCCAACATACTATACTATGACTTTTTTTAACTTTTTTTCAAAATACTATACTATGACTTGTTATCGACATACTGTACTATGACTCTTTTCTGACATAATATACTATGACTTGTTTCATAGTACTATACCAGGACTTTTTTTTACTTTTCGTCATATTTTCTGGTACGCTGCTGCCACTGCTGAATACAAGAGCAGACTGCAGAGTATCATCCCCTTTGCTGAGAAGTTGATTTGCTGCTATCTGCCATCTCTCCTGGATATGTACGCCTCCAGGACACTCAGGTGGGCAGGAGAGATTCTAGCTGATCCCTCTCACCCTGGAGACAATTTGTTTAAATCGTTCTCCTCTGGCAGGAGGCGTCAATCAGCCCCCCCACACCTCCCCCCGTGCATTTTTTGTGGGCTCCATAGCTCAGGGGTTAGAGCACTGGTCTTGTAAACCAGGGGTCGTGAGTTCAAATCTCACTGGGGCCTAATCACTTGCTTGAATTTACCCTTGGGCATCAATAAAGTATCTATCTGTCTGCTACTAGTCAAACCACTATGTACTTACCATCACCTGCCCATTGCATGCAGTGCTTAGCCTTCTTAAATAACTGTTTTGTATATATTGGTTTCTGTTTTTTCATATTTTGAAATTTCTTATTAATGTTTAATTGTTTGAGTATGTATGTACCAACAAATTCCACGTAGGGTAAGTCCTGTGGCAATATACTCCTTTCTGATTCTGATGATGTTGTTTAACATATTATGCTATGATTTTTTTCGACATACTATGACTATTTTTTACTTTTGTCGACATACTATACTATGACTTTTTTTCAACATTCTGTATTATGACTATTTTTTACTTTTGTCAACATACTATACTATAACTTTTTTTAGACTTTCTATTCTATGACTTTTTTTTACTTTTAGTCATCATATTTTCTGGTACGCTGCTGCCACTGCTGAAGACAAGAGCAGACTGCAGAGACATTTTTCCGACATACTATACTACAAACTTTTTTTGACTATTTACGATATACTATACTATGACCTTTTTTTTTACTTTTTTCAACAATCTATACTACGACATTTTTTTAGACATACCATAATATGAAATGTTTTCGATATACTATACTATGACTTTTTTGCTTTTTAAAACAATACTGTACTGACTTTTTTAATTTTTTTCAACATACTATACTCTGACCTTTGTCGGCATACTATACTATGACTTTTTGTTACTCTTTTCTAGATACTATACCATGACTTTATTCCAACATACTATACTATGACTTTTTTTAACTTTTTTTCGAAATACTATACTATGACTTGTTATCGACATACTGTACTATGACTCTTTTCTGACATAATATACTATGACTTGTTTCATAGTACTATACCAGGACTTTTTTTTACTTTTCGTCATATTTTCTGGTACGCTGCTGCCACTGCTGAAGGCAAGAGCAGACTGTTTTCGTGTGTATTGTAATTTCTTATTAATGTTTAATTGTTTGAGTATGTATGTACCAACAAATTCCACGTAGGGTAACTCCTGTGGCAATAAACTCCTTTCTGATTCTGATGATTTTGTTTAACATATCATGCTATGATTTTTTCAACATTCTGTATTATGACTATTTTTTACTTTTCTCAACATACTATACTATAACTTTTTTTAGACTTTCTATTCTATGACTTTTTTTTACTTTTAGTCATCATATTTTCTGGTACGCTGCTGCCACTGCTGAAGACAAGAGCAGACTGCAGAGACATTTTTCCGACATACTATACTACAAACTTTTTTTGACTATTTACGATATACTATACTATGACCTTTTTTTTTTTTACTTTTTTCAACAATCTATACTACGACATTTTTTTAGACATACTATAATATGAAATGTTTTCGACATACTATACTATGACTTTTTTTCAACATTCTGTACTATGTCTATTTTTTACTTTTTTCGACATACTATAATTTGACTTATTTTGACTTTCTATTCTATAACTTTTTTTTACTTTTAGTCATCATGTTTTCTGGTACGCTGCTGCCACTGCTGAAGACAAGAGCAGACTGCAGAGACATTTGTCCGACATACTATACTACGAACTTTTTTTGACTATTTACGATATACTATACTATGACCTTTTTTTTTTACTTTTTTCAACAATCTATACTACGACATTTTTTTAGACATACCATAATATGAAATGTTTTCGATATACTATACTATGACTTTTTTTGCTTTTTAAAACATACTGTACTGACTTTTTTAATTTTTTTCAACATACTATACTCTGACCTTTGTCGGCATACTATACTATGACTTTTTGTTACTCTTTTCTAGATACTATACCATGACTTTATTCCAACATACTATACTATGACTTTTTGTTACTCTTTTCTAGATACTATACCATGACTTTATTCCAACATACTATACTATGACTTTTTTAACTTTTTTTCAAAATACTATACTATGACTTGTTATCGACATACTGTACTATGACTCTTTTCTGACATAATATACTATGACTTGTTTCATAGTACTATACCAGGACTTTTTTTTACTTTTCGTCATATTTTCTGGTACGCTGCTGCCACTGCTGAATACAAGAGCAGACTGCAGAGTATCATCCCCTTTGCTGAGAAGTTGAGTTGCTGCTATCTGCCATCTCTCCTGGATATGTACGCCTCCAGGACACTCAGGTGGGCAGGAGAGATTCTAGCTGATCCCTCTCACCCTGGAGACAATATGTTTAAATCGTTCTCCTCTGGCAGGAGGCGTCAATCAGCCCCCTCACACCTCCCCCCGTGCATTTTTTGTGGGCTCCATAGCTCAGGGGTTAGAGCACTGGTCTTGTAAACCAGGGGTCGTGAGTTCAAATCTCACTGGGGCCTAATCACTTGCTTGAATTTACCCTTGGGCATCAATAAAGTATCTATTTGTCTGCTACTAGTCACACCACTATGTACTTACCATCACCTGCCCATTGCATGCAGTGCTTAGCCTTCTTAAATAACTGTTTTGTATATATTGGTTTCTGTTTTTTCATATTTTGAAATTTCTTATTAATGTTTAATTGTTTGAGTATGTATGTACCAACAAATTCCACGTAAGGTAAGTCCTGTGGCAATATACTCCTTTCTGATTCTGATGATGTTGTTTAACATATTATGCTATGATTTTTTTCGACATACTATGACTATTTTTTACTTTTGTCGACATACTATACTATGACTTTTTTTAGACTTTCTGTATTATGACTATTTTTTACTTTTGTCAACATACTATACTATAACTTTTTTTAGACTTTCTATTCTATGACTTTTTTTTACTTTTAGTCATCATATTTTCTGGTACGCTGCTGCCACTGCTGAAGACAAGAGCAGACTGCAGAGACATTTTTCCGACATACTATACTACAAACTTTTTTTGACTATTTACGATATACTATACTATGACCTTTTTTTTTACTTTTTTCAACAATCTATACTACGACATTTTTTTAGACATACCATAATATGAAATGTTTTCGATATACTATACTATGACTTTTTTTGCTTTTTAAAACAATACTGTACTGACTTTTTTAATTTTTTTCAACATACTATACTCTGACCTTTGTCGGCATACTATACTATGACTTTTTGTTACTCTTTTCTAGATACTATACCATGACTTTATTCCAACATACTATACTATGACTTTTTTTAACTTTTTTTCGAAATACTATACTATGACTTGTTATCGACATACTGTACTATGACTCTTTTCTGACATAATATACTATGACTTGTTTCATAGTACTATACCAGGACTTTTTTTTACTTTTCGTCATATTTTCTGGTACGCTGCTGCCACTGCTGAAGGCAAGAGCAGACTGTTTTCGTGTGTATTGTAATTTCTTATTAATGTTTAATTGTTTGAGTATGTATGTACCAACAAATTCCACGTAGGGTAACTCCTGTGGCAATAAACTCCTTTCTGATTCTGATGATTTTGTTTAACATATCATGCTATGATTTTTTCAACATTCTGTATTATGACTATTTTTTACTTTTCTCAACATACTATACTATAACTTTTTTTAGACTTTCTATTCTATGACTTTTTTTTACTTTTAGTCATCATATTTTCTGGTACGCTGCTGCCACTGCTGAAGACAAGAGCAGACTGCAGAGACATTTTTCCGACATACTATACTACAAACTTTTTTTGACTATTTACGATATACTATACTATGACCTTTTTTTTTTTTACTTTTTTCAACAATCTATACTACGACATTTTTTTAGACATACTATAATATGAAATGTTTTCGACATACTATACTATGACTTTTTTTCAACATTCTGTACTATGTCTATTTTTTACTTTTTTCGACATACTATAATTTGACTTATTTTGACTTTCTATTCTATAACTTTTTTTTACTTTTAGTCATCATGTTTTCTGGTACGCTGCTGCCACTGCTGAAGACAAGAGCAGACTGCAGAGACATTTGTCCGACATACTATACTACGAACTTTTTTTGACTATTTACGATATACTATACTATGACCTTTTTTTTTTGCTTTTTTCAACAATCTATACTACGACATTTTTTTAGACATACCATAATATGAAATGTTTTCGATATACTATACTATGACTTTTTTTGCTTTTTAAAACATACTGTACTGACTTTTTTAATTTTTTTCAACATACTATACTCTGACCTTTGTCGGCATACTATACTATGACTTTTTGTTACTCTTTTCTAGATACTATACCATGACTTTATTCCAACATACTATACTATGACTTTTTGTTACTCTTTTCTAGATACTATACCATGACTTTATTCCAACATACTATACTATGACTTTTTTTAACTTTTTTTCAAAATACTATACTATGACTTGTTATCGACATACTGTACTATGACTCTTTTCTGACATAATATACTATGACTTGTTTCATAGTACTATACCAGGACTTTTTTTTACTTTTCGTCATATTTTCTGGTACGCTGCTGCCACTGCTGAATACAAGAGCAGACTGCAGAGTATCATCCCCTTTGCTGAGAAGTTGATTTGCTGCTATCTGCCATCTCTCCTGGATATGTACGCCTCCAGGACACTCAGGTGGGCAGGAGAGATTCTAGCTGATCCCTCTCACCCTGGAGACAATATGTTTAAATCGTTCTCCTCTGGCAGGAGGCGTCAATCAGCCCCCCCACACCTCCCCCCGTGCATTTTTTGTGGGCTCCATAGCTCAGGGGTTAGAGCACTGGTCTTGTAAACCAGGGGTCGTGAGTTCAAATCTCACTGGGGCCTAATCACTTGCTTGAATTTACCCTTGGGCATCAATAAAGTATCTATCTGTCTGCTACTAGTCACACCACTATGTACTTACCATCACCTGCCCATTGCATGCAGTGCTTAGCCTTCTTAAATAACTGTTTTGTATATATTGGTTTCTGTTTTTTCATATTTTGAAATTTCTTATTAATGTTTAATTGTTTGAGTATGTATGTACCAACAAATTCCACGTAGGGTAAGTCCTGTGGCAATATACTCCTTTCTGATTCTGATGATGTTGTTTAACATATTATGCTATGATTTTTTTCGACATACTATGACTATTTTTTACTTTTGTCGACATACTATACTATGACTTTTTTTCAACATTCTGTATTATGACTATTTTTTACTTTTGTCAACATACTATACTATAACTTTTTTTAGACTTTCTATTCTATGACTTTTTTTTACTTTTAGTCATCATATTTTCTGGTACGCTGCTGCCACTGCTGAAGACAAGAGCAGACTGCAGAGACATTTTTCCGACATACTATACTACAAACTTTTTTTGACTATTTACGATATACTATACTATGACCTTTTTTTTTACTTTTTTCAACAATCTATACTACGACATTTTTTTAGACATACCATAATATGAAATGTTTTCGATATACTATACTATGACTTTTTTTGCTTTTTAAAACAATACTGTACTGACTTTTTTAATTTTTTTCAACATACTATACTCTGACCTTTGTCGGCATACTATACTATGACTTTTTGTTACTCTTTTCTAGATACTATACCATGACTTTATTCCAACATACTATACTATGACTTTTTTTAACTTTTTTTCGAAATACTATACTATGACTTGTTATCGACATACTGTACTATGACTCTTTTCTGACATAATATACTATGACTTGTTTCATAGTACTATACCAGGACTTTTTTTTACTTTTCGTCATATTTTCTGGTACGCTGCTGCCACTGCTGAAGGCAAGAGCAGACTGTTTTCGTGTGTATTGTAATTTCTTATTAATGTTTAATTGTTTGAGTATGTATGTACCAACAAATTCCACGTAGGGTAACTCCTGTGGCAATAAACTCCTTTCTGATTCTGATGATTTTGTTTAACATATCATGCTATGATTTTTTCAACATTCTGTATTATGACTATTTTTTACTTTTCTCAACATACTATACTATAACTTTTTTTAGACTTTCTATTCTATGACTTTTTTTTACTTTTAGTCATCATATTTTCTGGTACGCTGCTGCCACTGCTGAAGACAAGAGCAGACTGCAGAGACATTTTTCCGACATACTATACTACAAACTTTTTTTGACTATTTACGATATACTATACTATGACCTTTTTTTTTTTTACTTTTTTCAACAATCTATACTACGACATTTTTTTAGACATACTATAATATGAAATGTTTTCGACATACTATACTATGACTTTTTTTCAACATTCTGTACTATGTCTATTTTTTACTTTTTTCGACATACTATAATTTGACTTATTTTGACTTTCTATTCTATAACTTTTTTTTACTTTTAGTCATCATGTTTTCTGGTACGCTGCTGCCACTGCTGAAGACAAGAGCAGACTGCAGAGACATTTGTCCGACATACTATACTACGAACTTTTTTTGACTATTTACGATATACTATACTATGACCTTTTTTTTTTACTTTTTTCAACAATCTATACTACGACATTTTTTTAGACATACCATAATATGAAATGTTTTCGATATACTATACTATGACTTTTTTTGCTTTTTAAAACATACTGTACTGACTTTTTAAATTTTTTTCAACATACTATACTCTGACCTTTGTCGGCATACTATACTATGACTTTTTGTTACTCTTTTCTAGATACTATACCATGACTTTATTCCAACATACTATACTATGACTTTTTGTTACTCTTTTCTAGATACTATACCATGACTTTATTCCAACATACTATACTATGACTTTTTTTAACTTTTTTTCAAAATACTATACTATGACTTGTTATCGACATACTGTACTATGACTCTTTTCTGACATAATATACTATGACTTGTTTCATAGTACTATACCAGGACTTTTTTTTACTTTTCGTCATATTTTCTGGTACGCTGCTGCCACTGCTGAATACAAGAGCAGACTGCAGAGTATCATCCCCTTTGCTGAGAAGTTGAGTTGCTGCTATCTGCCATCTCTCCTGGATATGTACGCCTCCAGGACACTCAGGTGGGCAGGAGAGATTCTAGCTGATCCCTCTCACCCTGGAGACAATATGTTTAAATCGTTCTCCTCTGGCAGGAGGCGTCAATCAGCCCCCCCACACCTCCCCCCGTGCATTTTTTGTGGGCTCCATAGCTCAGGGGTTAGAGCACTGGTCTTGTAAACCAGGGGTCGTGAGTTCAAATCTCACTGGGGCCTAATCACTTGCTTGAATTTACCCTTGGGCATCAATAAAGTATCTATTTGTCTGCTACTAGTCACACCACTATGTACTTACCATCACCTGCCCATTGCATGCAGTGCTTAGCCTTCTTAAATAACTGTTTTGTATATATTGGTTTCTGTTTTTTCATATTTTGAAATTTCTTATTAATGTTTAATTGTTTGAGTATGTATGTACCAACAAATTCCACGTAAGGTAAGTCCTGTGGCAATATACTCCTTTCTGATTCTGATGATGTTGTTTAACATATTATGCTATGATTTTTTTCGACATACTATGACTATTTTTTACTTTTGTCGACATACTATACTATGACTTTTTTTAGACTTTCTGTATTATGACTATTTTTTACTTTTGTCAACATACTATACTATAACTTTTTTTAGACTTTCTATTCTATGACTTTTTTTTACTTTTAGTCATCATATTTTCTGGTACGCTGCTGCCACTGCTGAAGACAAGAGCAGACTGCAGAGACATTTTTCCGACATACTATACTACAAACTTTTTTTGACTATTTACGATATACTATACTATGACCTTTTTTTTTACTTTTTTCAACAATCTATACTACGACATTTTTTTAGACATACCATAATATGAAATGTTTTCGATATACTATACTATGACTTTTTTTGCTTTTTAAAACAATACTGTACTGACTTTTTTAATTTTTTTCAACATACTATACTCTGACCTTTGTCGGCATACTATACTATGACTTTTTGTTACTCTTTTCTAGATACTATACCATGACTTTATTCCAACATACTATACTATGACTTTTTTTAACTTTTTTTCGAAATACTATACTATGACTTGTTATCGACATACTGTACTATGACTCTTTTCTGACATAATATACTATGACTTGTTTCATAGTACTATACCAGGCCTTTTTTATACTTTTCGTCATATTTTCTGGTACGCTGCTGCCACTGCTGAAGGCAAGAGCAGACTGTTTTCGTGTGTATTGTAATTTCTTATTAATGTTTAATTGTTTGAGTATGTATGTACCAACAAATTCCACGTAGGGTAACTCCTGTGGCAATAAACTCCTTTCTGATTCTGATTCTGATGATTTTGTTTAACATATCATGCTATGATTTTTTCAACATTCTGTATTATGACTATTTTTTACTTTTCTCAACATACTATACTATAACTTTTTTTAGACTTTCTATTCTATGACTTTTTTTTACTTTTAGTCATCATATTTTCTGGTACGCTGCTGCCACTGCTGAAGACAAGAGCAGACTGCAGAGACATTTTTCCGACATACTATACTACAAACTTTTTTTGACTATTTACGATATACTATACTATGACCTTTTTTTTTTTTACTTTTTTCAACAATCTATACTACGACATTTTTTTAGACATACTATAATATGAAATGTTTTCGACATACTATACTATGACTTTTTTTCAACATTCTGTACTATGTCTATTTTTTACTTTTTTCGACATACTATAATTTGACTTATTTTGACTTTCTATTCTATAACTTTTTTTTACTTTTAGTCATCATGTTTTCTGGTACGCTGCTGCCACTGCTGAAGACAAGAGCAGACTGCAGAGACATTTGTCCGACATACTATACTACGAACTTTTTTTGACTATTTACGATATACTATACTATGACCTTTTTTTTTTACTTTTTTCAACAATCTATACTACGACATTTTTTTAGACATACCATAATATGAAATGTTTTCGATATACTATACTATGACTTTTTTTGCTTTTTAAAACATACTGTACTGACTTTTTTAATTTTTTTCAACATACTATACTCTGACCTTTGTCGGCATACTATACTATGACTTTTTGTTACTCTTTTCTAGATACTATACCATGACTTTATTCCAACATACTATACTATGACTTTTTGTTACTCTTTTCTAGATACTATACCATGACTTTATTCCAACATACTATACTATGACTTTTTTTAACTTTTTTTCAAAATACTATACTATGACTTGTTATCGACATACTGTACTATGACTCTTTTCTGACATAATATACTATGACTTGTTTCATAGTACTATACCAGGACTTTTTTTTACTTTTCGTCATATTTTCTGGTACGCTGCTGCCACTGCTGAATACAAGAGCAGACTGCAGAGTATCATCCCCTTTGCTGAGAAGTTGAGTTGCTGCTATCTGCCATCTCTCCTGGATATGTACGCCTCCAGGACACTCAGGTGGGCAGGAGAGATTCTAGCTGATCCCTCTCACCCTGGAGACAATATGTTTAAATCGTTCTCCTCTGGCAGGAGGCGTCAATCAGCCCCCCCACACCTCCCCCCGTGCATTTTTTGTGGGCTCCATAGCTCAGGGGTTAGAGCACTGGTCTTGTAAACCAGGGGTCGTGAGTTCAAATCTCACTGGGGCCTAATCACTTGCTTGAATTTACCCTTGGGCATCAATAAAGTATCTATTTGTCTGCTACTAGTCACACCACTATGTACTTACCATCACCTGCCCATTGCATGCAGTGCTTAGCCTTCTTAAATAACTGTTTTGTATATATTGGTTTCTGTTTTTTCATATTTTGAAATTTCTTATTAATGTTTAATTGTTTGAGTATGTATGTACCAACAAATTCCACGTAAGGTAAGTCCTGTGGCAATATACTCCTTTCTGATTCTGATGATGTTGTTTAACATATTATGCTATGATTTTTTTCGACATACTATGACTATTTTTTACTTTTGTCGACATACTATACTATGACTTTTTTTAGACTTTCTGTATTATGACTATTTTTTACTTTTGTCAACATACTATACTATAACTTTTTTTAGACTTTCTATTCTATGACTTTTTTTTACTTTTAGTCATCATATTTTCTGGTACGCTGCTGCCACTGCTGAAGACAAGAGCAGACTGCAGAGACATTTTTCCGACATACTATACTACAAACTTTTTTTGACTATTTACGATATACTATACTATGACCTTTTTTTTTACTTTTTTCAACAATCTATACTACGACATTTTTTTAGACATACCATAATATGAAATGTTTTCGATATACTATACTATGACTTTTTTTGCTTTTTAAAACAATACTGTACTGACTTTTTTAATTTTTTTCAACATACTATACTCTGACCTTTGTCGGCATACTATACTATGACTTTTTGTTACTCTTTTCTAGATACTATACCATGACTTTATTCCAACATACTATACTATGACTTTTTTTAACTTTTTTTCGAAATACTATACTATGACTTGTTATCGACATACTGTACTATGACTCTTTTCTGACATAATATACTATGACTTGTTTCATAGTACTATACCAGGCCTTTTTTATACTTTTCGTCATATTTTCTGGTACGCTGCTGCCACTGCTGAAGGCAAGAGCAGACTGTTTTCGTGTGTATTGTAATTTCTTATTAATGTTTAAATGTTTGAGTATGTATGTACCAACAAATTCCACGTAGGGTAACTCCTGTGGCAATAAACTCCTTTCTGATTCTGATTCTGATGATTTTGTTTAACATATCATGCTATGATTTTTTCAACATTCTGTATTATGACTATTTTTTACTTTTCTCAACATACTATACTATAACTTTTTTTAGACTTTCTATTCTATGACTTTTTTTACTTTTAGTCATCATATTTTCTGGTACGCTGCTGCCACTGCTGAAGACAAGAGCAGACTGCAGAGACATTTTTCCGACATACTATACTACAAACTTTTTTTGACTATTTATGATATACCATACTATGACCTTTTTTTTTTTACTTTTTTCAACAATCTATACTACGACATTTTTTTAGACATACTATAATATGAAATGTTTTCGACATACTATACTATGACTTTTTTTCAACATTCTGTACTATGTCTATTTTTTACTTTTTTCGACATACTATAATTTGACTTATTTTGACTTTCTATTCTATGACTTTTTTTTACTTTTAGTCATCATATTTTCTGGTACGCTGCTGCCACTGCTGAAGACAAGAGCAGACTGCAGAGACATTTTTCCGACATACTATACTACAAACTTTTTTTGACTATTTACGATATACTATACTATGACCTTTTTTTTTACTTTTTTCAACAATCTATACTACGACATTTTTTTAGACATACCATAATATGAAATGTTTTCGATATACTATAGTATGACTTTTTTTGCTTTTTAAAACAATACTGTACTGACTTTTTTAATTTTTTTCAACATACTATACTCTGACCTTTGTCGGCATACTATACTATGACTTTTTGTTACTCTTTTCTAGATACTATACCATGACTTTATTCCAACATACTATACTATGACTTTTTGTTACTCTTTTCTAGATACTATACCATGACTTTATTCCAACATACTATACTATGACTTTTTTAACTTTTTTTCAAAATACTATACTATGACTTGTTATCGACATACTGTACTATGACTCTTTTCTGACATAATATACTATGACTTGTTTCATAGTACTATACCAGGACTTTTTTTTACTTTTCGTCATATTTTCTGGTACGCTGCTGACACTGCTGAATACAAGAGCAGACTGCAGAGTATCATCCCCTTTGCTGAGAAGTTGATTTGCTGCTATCTGCCATCTCTCCTGGATATGTACGCCTCCAGGACACTCAGGTGGGCAGGAGAGATTCTAGCTGATCCCTCTCACCCTGGAGACAATATGTTTAAATCGTTCTCCTCTGGCAGGAGGCGTCAATCAGCCCCCCCCCCCCCCCCCCCCCCCCACCTCCCCCCACGCATTTTTTGTGGGCTCCATAGCTCAGGGGTTAGAGCACTGGTCTTGTAAACCAGGGGTCGTGAGTTCAAATCGCACTGGGGCCTAATCACTTGCTTGAATTTACCCTTGGGCATCAATAAAGTATCTATCTGTCTGCTACTAGTCACACCACTATGTACTTACCATCACCTGCCCATTGCATGCAGTGCTTAGCCTTCTTAAATAACTGTTTTGTATATATTGGTTTCTGTTTTTTCATATTTTGAAATTTCTTATTAATGTTTAATTGTTTGAGTATGTATGTACC
>CM042331.1:30327473-30329973 GCA_023566125.1 Zingel zingel | reverse complement strand
ACGCTGTTGCCACTGCTGAAGACAAGAGCAGACTGCAGAGACATTTTTCCGACATACTATACTACAAACTTTTTTTGAATATTTACGATATACTATACTATGACCTTTTTTTTTTTACTTTTTTCAACAATCTATACTACGACATTTTTTTAGACATACTATAATATGAAATGTTTTCGACATACTATACTATGACTTTTTTTCAACATTCTGTACTATGTCTATTTTTTACTTTTTTCGACATACTATAATTTGACTTATTTTGACTTTCTATTCTATAACTTTTTTTTACTTTTAGTCATCATGTTTTCTGGTACGCTGCTGCCACTGCTGAAGACAAGAGCAGACTGCAGAGACATTTGTCCGACATACTATACTACGAACTTTTTTTGACTATTTACGATATACTATACTATGACCTTTTTTTTTACTTTTTTCAACAATCTATACTACGACATTTTTTTAGACATAACATAATATGAAATGTTTTCGATATACTATACTATGACTTTTTTGCTTTTTAAAACATACTGTACTGACTTTTTTAATTTTTTTCAACATACTATACTCTGACCTTTGTCGGCATACTATACTATGACTTTTTGTTACTCTTTTCTAGATACTATACCATGACTTTATTCCAACATACTATACTATGACTTTTTGTTACTCTTTTCTAGATACTATACCATGAGTTTATTCCAACATACTATACTATGACTTTTTTTAACTTTTTTTCAAAATACTATACTATGACTTGTTATCGACATACTGTACTATGACTCTTTTCTGACATAATATACTATGACTTGTTTCATAGTACTATACCAGGACTTTTTTTTACTTTTCGTCATATTTTCTGGTACGCTGCTGCCACTGCTGAATACAAGAGCAGACTGCAGAGTATCATCCCCTTTGCTGAGAAGTTGATTTGCTGCTATCTGCCATCTCTCCTGGATATGTACGCCTCCAGGACACTCAGGTGGGCAGGAGAGATTCTAGCTGATCCCTCTCACCCTGGAGACAATATGTTTAAATCGTTCTCCTCTGGCAGGAGGCGTCAATCAGCCCCCGACCCCTCCCCCCCCCCGCGCATTTTTTGTGGGCTCCATAGCTCAGGGGTTAGAGCACTGGTCTTGTAAACCAGGGGTCGTGAGTTCAAATCTCACTGGGGCCTAATCACTTGCTTGAATTTACCCTTGGGCATCAATAAAGTATCTATCTGTCTGCTACTAGTCACACCACTATGTACTTACCATCACCTGCCCATTGCATGCAGTGCTTAGCCTTCTTAAATAACTGTTTTGTATATATTGGTTTCTGTTTTTTCATATTTTGAAATTTCTTATTAATGTTTAATTGTTTGAGTATGTATGTACCAACAAATTCCACGTAGGGTAAGTCCTGTGGCAATAAACTCCTTTCTGATTCTGATGATGTTGTTTAACATATTATGCTATGATTTTTTTCGACATACTATGACTATTTTTTACTTTTGTCGACATACTATACTATGACTTTTTTTCAACATTCTGTATTATGACTATTTTTTACTTTTGTCAACATACTATACTATAACTTTTTTTAGACTTTCTATTCTATGACTTTTTTTTACTTTTAGTCATCATATTTTCTGGTACGCTGCTGCCACTGCTGAAGACAAGAGCAGACTGCAGAGACATTTTTCCGACATACTATACTACAAACTTTTTTTGACTATTTACGATATACTATACTATGACCTTTTTTTTTACTTTTTTCAACAATCTATACTACGACATTTTTTTAGACATACCATAATATGAAATGTTTTCGATATACTATAGTATGACTTTTTTGCTTTTTAAAACAATACTGTACTGACTTTTTTAATTTTTTTCAACATACTATACTCTGACCTTTGTCGGCATACTATACTATGACTTTTTGTTACTCTTTTCTAGATACTATACCATGACTTTATTCCAACATACTATACTATGACTTTTTGTTACTCTTTTCTAGATACTATACCATGAGTTTATTCCAACATACTATACTATGACTTTTTTTAACTTTTTTTCAAAATACTATACTATGACTTGTTATCGACATACTGTACTATGACTCTTTTCTGACATAATATACTATGACTTGTTTCATAGTACTATACCAGGACTTTTTTTTACTTTTCGTCATATTTTCTGGTACGCTGCTGCCACTGCTGAATACAAGAGCAGACTGCAGAGTATCATCCCCTTTGCTGAGAAGTTGATTTGCTGCTATCTGCCATCTCTCCTGGATATGTACGCCTCCAGGACACTCAGGTGGGCAGGAGAGATTCTAGCTGATCCCTCTCACCCTGGAGACAATATGTTTAAATCGTTCTCCTCTGGCAGGAGGCGTCAATCAGCCCCCCCCCCCACCTCCCCCCGCGCATTTTTTGTGGGCTCCATAGCTCAGGGGTTAGAGCACTGGTCTTGTAAACCAGGGGTCGTGAGTTCAAATCTCACTGGGGCCT
>CM042331.1:30314973-30322473 GCA_023566125.1 Zingel zingel | reverse complement strand
GCCTTCTTAAATAACTGTTTTGTATATATTGGTTTCTGTTTTTTCATATTTTGAAATTTCTTATTAATGTTTAATTGTTTGAGTATGTATGTACCAACAAATTCCACGTAGGGTAAGTCCTGTGGCAATAAACTCCTTTCTGATTCTGATGATGTTGTTTAACATATTATGCTATGATTTTTTTCGACATACTATACTATGACTATTTTTTACTTTTGTCGACATACTATACTATGACTTCTTTTCAACATTCTGTATTATGACTATTTTTTACTTTTTTCGACATACTATAATTTGACTTTTTTTCGACTTTCTATTCAGATTTTTTTTACTTTTCGTCATCATACTTTCTGGTACGCTGCTGCCACTGCTGAAGACAAGAGCAGACTGTTTTCGTGTGTATTGTAATTTCTTATTAATGTTTAATTGTTTGAGTATGTATGTACCAACAAATTCCACGTAGGGTAACTCCTGTGGCAATAAACTCCTTTCTGATTCTGATTCTGATGATTTTGTTTAACATATCATGCTATGATTTTTTCGACATACTATACTATGACTATTTTTTACTTTTCTCAACATACTATACTATAACTTTTTTTAGACTTTCTATTCTATGACTTTTTTTTACTTTTAGTCATCATATTTTCTAGTACGCTGCTGCCACTGCTGAAGACAAGAGCAGACTGCAGAGACATTTTTCCGACATACTATACTACAAACTTTTTTTGACTATTTACGATATACTATACTATGACCTTTTTTTTTTTACTTTTTTCAACAATCTATACTACGACATTTTTTTAGACATACTATAATATGAAATGTTTTCGACATACTATACTATGACTTTTTTTCAACATTCTGTACTATGTCTATTTTTTACTTTTTTCGACATACTATAATTTGACTTATTTTGACTTTCTATTCTATAACTTTTTTTCACTTTTAGTCATCATGTTTTCTGGTACGCTGCTGCCACTGCTGAAGACAAGAGCAGACTGCAGAGACATTTGTCCGACATACTATACTACGAACTTTTTTTGACTATTTACGATATACTATACTATGACCCTTTTTTAACTTTTTTCAACAATCTATACTACGACATTTTTTTAGACATACTATAATATTTAATGTTTTCGATATACTATACTATAACTTTTTTTTGCTTTTTAAAACATACTGTACTGACTTTTTAAATTTTTTTCGACATACTATACTATGACTATTTTTTACTTTTGTCAACATACTATACTATGACTTTTTTTCTACATTCTGTATTATGACTATTTTTTACTTTTTTCGACATACTAAAATTTGACTTTTTTTCGACTTTCTATTCTGACTTTTTTACTTTTCGTCATCATGCTTTCTGGTACGCTGCTGCCACTGCTGAAGACAAGAGCAGACTGTTTTCGTATATATTGAAATTTCTTATTAATGTTTAATTGTTTGAGTATGTATGTACCAACAAATTCCACGTAGGGTAAGTCCTGTGGCAATAAACTCCTTTCTGATTCTGATGATGTTGTTTAACATATTATGCTATGATTTTTTTCGACATACTATACTATGACTATTTTTTACTTTTTTCGACATTCTATAATTTGACGTTTTTTTTACTTTCTATTCCAGGACTTTTTTTTACTTTTAGTCATCATATTTTCTGGTACGCTGCTGCCACTGCTGAAGACAAGAGCAAACTGCAGAGACATTTTTCCGACACACTATACTACGAACTTTTTTTGACTATTTACGATATACTATACTATGACCTTTTTTTTTACTTCTTTCAACAATCTATACTACGACATTTTTTTAGACATACTATAATATTTAATGTTTTCGATATACTATACTATGACATTTTTTGCTTTTTAAAACATACTGTACTGACTTATTAAATTTTTTTCGACATACTATACTATGACTATTTTTTACTTCTTTCGACATACTATAATTTGACTTTTTTTTTACTTTCTATTCCAGGACTTTTTTTTATTTTTCATCATCATATTTTCTGGTACGCTGCTGCCACTGCTGAAGACAAGAGCAGACTGCAGAGACATTTTTCCGACATACTATACTACGAACTTTTTTTGACTATTTACGATATACTATACTATGACCTTTTTTTAAAACTTTTTTCAACAATCTATGTTACGACATTTTTTTAGACATACTATAATATGAAATGTTTTTGATATACTATACTATGACTTTTTTTTGCTTTTTAAAACATACTGTACTGACTTTTTTAATTTTATTCGACATACTATACTATGACTTTTGTCAGCATACTATACTATGACTTTTTGTTACTCTTTTCTAGATACTATACCATGACTTTATTCCAACATTCTATACTATGACTTTTTAAAAACTTTTTTTCGAAATACTATACTATGACTTGTTATCGACATACTGTACTATGACTCTTTTCTGACATAATATACTATGACTTGTTTCATAGTACTATACCAGGACTTTCTTTTACTTTTCGTCATCATATTTTCTGGTACGCTGCTGCCACTGCTGAAGACAAGAGCAGACTGCAGAGTAGTCTGTCAGAGTAGATATATAGATACTTTATTGATGCCCTTGGGCATCAATAAAGTATCTATATATCTATATTTCTGCTACTAGTCACACCACTATGTACTTACCATTGCATGCAGTGCTTACACTCCTAAAATAACTGTTTTGTATATTTTGGATTCTGTTTTTTCAAATTTTGAAATTTCTTATTAATGTTTAATTGTTTGAGTATGTATGTAACAAATTCCACGTAGGGTAAGTCCTGTGGCAATAAACTCCTTTCTGATTCTGATGATTTTGTTTAACATATTATGCTATGATTTTTTTCAACATTCTTTACTTTGACTATTTTTTACTTTTTTCGACATACTATAATTTGACTTTTTAAAACATACTGTACTGACTTTTTTAATTTTTTCAACACACTATACTATGACTATTTTTCACTTTTTTTTTTTTTTTAACTTTTTTCGACAATCTATACTACGACATATTTCAGACATACTATACTATGACATTTTTTCGATATACTATACTATGACTTTTTTTTGCTTTTTAAAACATACTATACTGACTTTTTAAAATTTTTCGACATACTATACTATGACTTCTTGTTACTTTTTTCGAGATACTATACTATGACTTTTTAAAAACTTTTTTTCAAAATACTATACTGTGACTTGTTATCGACATACTATACTATGACTCTTTTTCCAACATAATATACTATGACTTGTTTCATATTACTATACCAGGACTTTTTTTTACTTTTCGTCATCATACTTTCGGGTACGCTGCTGCCACTGCTGAAGACAAGAGCAGACTGTTTTTGTATATATTGTAATTTCTTATTAATGTTTAATTGTTTGAGTATGTATATACCAACAAATTCCACGTAGGGTAACTCCTGTGGCAATAAACTCCTTTCTGATTCTGATGATTTTGTTCAACATATTATTCTATGACTGTTTTTTCGACTTACTGTACTATGACTTTTTTTTCGACATACCATACTATGACTATTTGTTAGTCATAATTTACCTGATGAAGGTCGGGACCGAAACGTTATACTTTTCTAAATAAATTACTGCTTGCGTAATGGTCAGTGTGCGGGACTCTTCTCTAAGGTTTTGATCTGCTACTTTTGATCATATCCTACACACCTGCCCGACAAAAGAGGTGTGCAAAACAGCTTACTTACGACATACTATACTATCACTTTTTTTTACTTTTAATAACATACTATACTATGAGCTTTTACATTTTTTAGACATACTATACTACAGTATTTTTTACTTTTGTTGACATACTACACTATGACTTTTTTTCGACATACTATATTATGACTTTTTTCTCTTTTTCCGACATACTATACTAGACTTTTTTTTCATGAATATTATACTTTGACTCTTTTTACTTTTTTCAACATACATTACTGTTTTAGACATAAACTATGAATCTTTGGACACTTTAATGGCACACTATACAAGAGCATTTTTAATAATATAATGACAATCACTAAATCCAAGTAGAATTTGAACAATAAGTTTAAGCGAGTGTTTAGTGTGTCACTGATTTTAACAATTATGTAAATGAAAAAAATATTTGCTCAAAGAAAACCAAACACGTACAACCATTGTTTAGTAATTATATTTTATTAGCACTTAATAATCCAGTTTACAGCGACCTGACAGCAAGTTATAAAAACTCATTTACATTCTCTTTGGGCTGGGTGATATATCTATAAAATAGGTTTCAGATATGATTATATATCACAATATATGCATATATAAAATAATCTAACTGGTGTTATGTCAATGTGCAATCAAAACATGTAATGTAGTTCATCTTTAAGTACAAAATAATATATATATATATATATATATATATATATATATATATATATATATATATATATATATATATATATATATATATATATATAATATTTGCCCTGTATTCCTCTTGGTGACAATGATCAAAATGTTCTTTTCCCAATGCTTTTTTCCCAATGTTTTTTTTTTTTGCTTTTTTCAATGTTTTCGGCACCTTTTCAATGCTGTTGGCGCTTTTTTTTTTAACACTTTTGACTCTTTTATCAATGTTTTTGCTAGTTTTTCAAACGTTTTTGGCGCCTTTTCCGATTTTTTTGTCACTTTTTCTGATGTTTTTGGCGCTTTTTTCCCCGATGTTTTTTTTTTGTTTTTATCGGCCCATTTTAGAGCATTTTTTTTTTTAAGGCTTTTGATGCTTTTTTCAATGTTCTTACAAATTTTTCTGACGTTTTTGGCGCTATTTTTTAGACAATTTTGTCGCCTTTTTTGGCACTTTTTTCTGATGGCTAAGAAACTTTTTTGGGGCCCAAACTGTAAGTGAGGAAGCTATATGAGACATGCAATAATACAGTCAACATATTAGACTTTTTCTCTTAAATAAAAGCATGTTAATAACCTAAACATGTCTGGCCCTTAGTGAAGTTGAGTTTGACACCCCTGTAAATATTTATATCCCAGAAATTAGGTTCACAACTGAACTCGTCATTTATAAATGTATTGCATTTAAAAAAAGAAATTAAAACAGGGAATTCCTTGTATTCAGACTTTTCTTTTCCTCATGAAATAATGTGACTGTATGTTTTACAGTGTTTTTTTTTTTTAGAAAGAAATGATTAAATATAGTAAATTACAGTCTGATTCAAATATTTTGCAGCTACTTGACAAGTGTTTGATTTTATGATTTACATAAAAGTAAATATCTCAATATTACACATATAAAGCATATAAAATGTTGACATACAGAATATATTCATCTTATAAAAGAGTATTACATCAATATTTACATTCAGCAATATGTGTAACTTAAATAAACAGCTTATATGGAGCAGTGAGTGAGAACATAGGTACGATAGAAACAAAATTAGATGTCTCTTTCCTTCCCTGCGATCTGCTAACATCAGACTTGAACATGTTTTTTTTAATAACCACCAACAACCTGAGATCAACCAGTGTTTCCCTTCAACACTAAAGACAATCAGTGACCACACTATTTAATAGAATTCATCTCCAACCTTAAAAACATTTTGTTATGACACTTGATTTTGAAAAGTTGCCAGAAGGTCACAAATTACAAACAAAGAGTGTAGCTAATAATAATAAAAAGCTTCTCTGTAATCACAGCAAACACGTAAAGTTCCTTTTTAATTGACAGATTTTCTCCGTTTACTCTAAAAAGTGGAGTCACAGATTGGTTAAAGATTCAGTTTATCTTCTGTAGTTCTTTTTTAAGACTTGTTTTTGGCATTTTAGGCCTTTATTTGTATAGGACAGATGAAAACACGAAAGGGGAGAGCAAAGGGGGGGAATGACATGCAGAGCAAAGGGCCGTAGGTCAGAATCAAACTCACGGCTGCTACGTCGAGGAGTAAACCTCTATATATGGGCGCGCTCTCTACCAGGTGAGCTAACCAGGCGCCCTATCTTCTGTAGTTTTGTTGGCATTAAACTTCCATATACAGAACTTGTTAAGAACTTCATGTCAAAGCAGCGATACACGGTAAACGTGACTTATTGTTTGTGTTTACCCACGTGTGTCAAACTCAAGGCCCAAGGGCCAAATCCAGCACAATTTTTTCAATTTAGGTTCGCAATAAATTTTGACCTTTTGTCCCTTTTTCCCTCGATGTTTTTTTGTGTGCTTTTTTCAATGCTTCAGGCGCTTTTTTTTTTTTTACTTTTTTGGCGCTTTTTTCAACGTTTTTTTTGCTACTTTTCTGATTTTTTTTTTCACTTTTTCTGATGTTTTTGGCGTTTTTTTCCCGATGCTTTTTTTCGTCACCTTTTTAATCGTTTTAGGCACTTTATGGACGCCTTTTTCAATGTCTTTATTTTTCTGACGTCTTTGTCGCTTTTTTCTGATGTCTAAGGAACTTTTTTGGGGCTTTATGAGGCCCAAACTGTAAGTGAGAAAGCTATAAGAGTCATGCAATAATACAGTCAAAATATTTGACCTTTTCTCTTAAATAAAAGCATGTTAATAACCTAAACATGCCTGGCCCTTAGTGAAGTTGAGTTTGACCCCCCTGAGTTAAACAGTAATATCTGATATCACGTGTGTTTGTGTCTTTAGATATATTGCTGTATTTTCCCGGTGTTGTGTAGCCAACGTTCTTTAATAACTAAGATAGTTTTAATAAAGTCAGGATGAGCTAACGTAGCAGAGTTTCTTCTCTCTTGATCAGATGGATGTTATCTGATCAGCGTCCGGTGTAGATGAAATCTGAGGAGGGACCAATACACAATAATTAGGCACAAAGATATGTGACAAGACATAGATATGTTATAGGACAAGACATAGACATGTTATAGGACAAAACATAGACATGTTATAGGACAAGACATAGACATGTTATAAGACAAGACATAGACATGTTATAGGACAAGACATAGACATGTTATAGGACAAGACATAGACATGTTATAAGACAAGACATAGACATGTTATAAGACAAGACATAAACATGTTATAGGACAAGACATAGGCATGTTATAAGACAACACATAGACATGTTATAAGACAAGACACAGACATGTTATAGGACAAGACATAGACATGTTATAGGACAAGACAGACATGTTATAGGACAAGACATAGACATGTTATAGGACAAGACATAGACATGTTATAGGACAAGACATAGACATGTTATAAGACAAGACATAGACATGTTATAGGACAAGACATAGACATGTTATAGGACAAGACATAGACATGTTATAGGACAAGACATAGACATGTTATAGGACAAGACATAGACATGTTATAGGACAAGACATAGATATGTTATAGGACAAGACAGATATGTTATAAGACAAGACATATAGGACAAGACATAGACATGTTATAGGCAGGCAGATGGATGGTTTTTAAAGAACTGTATTATCAACAAGATATCTACTAAAC
>CM042331.1:30269973-30304973 GCA_023566125.1 Zingel zingel | reverse complement strand
AGGACTTTTAGCGTGTATAGAGCCAGTATATTTCCACCAGACTCCATGTAAATAATCAGGACTTTTAGCGTGTATAGAGCCAGTATATTTCCACCAGACTCCATGTAAATAATCAGGACTTTTAGCGTGTATAGAGCCAGCATATTTCCACCAGACTCCATGTAAATAATCAGTACTTTTAGCGTGTATAGAGCCAGCATATTTCCACCAGACTCCATGTAAATAATCAGGACTTTTAGCGTGTATAGAGCCAGCATATCTCCACATGTAAATGGATGAATTAAGGGTTTATTTCAACCAAACCAGAGTGGTGATTGTTGGAACAGTGGAAAGATGAACCAAGATGGCTTTTGATAGTTTGATTTTGTTTCTGTCGACTTTGAATGAAGTGTGTTTTACGATGATAAAAGTCCTGATTATTTACATGGAGTCTGGTGTAGTTTGGTGACAGCGATTTTGAGGTTGTTCCATGTTAAACTAAAAGGATCTTCCTCTTTAACTAAAAGGTCTATCTCTGTAGGGATCCTTTCATAATGTTGTCAGACACTTAGAATAATAATCTGAGTCTGTCAGCGGCAACAACAGAACTTTTAGTGGACGGAAACTGAAGGTGCGCAATTGCCCGTTAACGTTACATTGCAGCTTTTTTGGCTCTGGATCAATTTCTAAAATTGTTGTTCCTATCAGTCACTTAGACACAGATACCCTTTAAAGTCTGACTTAAATCTGGTTTGCAGGTTTTTATTCTAGTTAATAGCTCAGCTACAAACAATAAGTATAATCAGTCTTTAAAATGTGTGTTTGTACCGTCAGACTCGGCCACGATCACGGCGAAGTATCGCACGGCTCCGTTGGCGTCACTGAACCACGAGCAGTTGAAGCGAAACAAGATGGAGGACGGCGTGACCTTTGACGACCTCTCACTGACACGAACGCTCGGGGGCGGGACCGGAGGGCCTGAAAGGAAACCGATTGGTTAAACAGACTCAATGCCAAGCTCTTTGTATTTGACATTTTGTGAATAAGGTTTTCATTTTTCTTATTCTCATGATAGGTCAGAATATTTAATTTATATTTCATAACTTTTACTTGATGCCAAAACAATGACTTTGAGATAATGTCTAAATAATGTAAAAGAATTTACTAAACCAAGTCAAAATTACCAAAACAAGTCTCATAGTTCATTTGACTTTTTTTTAGGTTATGAAAGTCAAAAGTCAAAGTCAAAATTTGTACTTACCAGCATAACTATCATAATTAACACAGAGATAGTGAGTCACAATTATGACTAAGTTATAAAAAGATTATGAGAAAGTAAGAATTTTGACATTATGTACTAAGACCACCTCATGATTATACCTCAATTATTTTAAAATTATGAGATAGTAAGTCAAAATTGTGACTTCATTTGAATATTTTTTTTTTTTTATTATGCCTAACTTTTTATTTTTATTTTTTCAGAAATCAGCTTCCTTAAAATGAACCACCTCCAAGCAGAAAAACCTTCTCTCGTTTTATTTCTCTCTCTCGACTAAATAAAATCAAACTTTCTTGGGGATGTTCCAGAGGTTTAATTTCTGTTTCCCAGTCCAGTTGTGTCAGGATGATTTATAATGCAACACAGGCAGAGAGAGAGAGGGAGGGAGAGAGAGAGGGAGGAGAGAGAGAGAGAGGGAGAGGGAGAGGGAGAGAGAGAGGGAGGGAGAGAGAGAGAGGGAGAGAGAGAGAGAGAGAGAGAGAGGGAGAGAGAGAGAGGGAGAGGGAGAGAGAGAGAGAGAGAGAGAGAGGGAGAGAGAGAGAGAGGGAGGGAGAGAGAGGGAGGGAGGGAGAGAGGGAGGGAGAGAGAGGGAGGGAGGGAGAGGGAGAGGGAGAGGGGGAGGGAGAGGGGGAGGGAGAGAGAGGGAGGGAGAGGGAGAGGGGGAGAGGGAGGAGAGAGTGTGTGTGTGTCTTTGTCTGTGTGTGTGTGTGTGTGTGTCTGTGTGTGTGTGTGTGTGTGTGTGTGTCTGTGTGTGTCTGTGTGTGTGTGTGTGTGTGTGTCTGTGTGTGTGTGTGTGTGTGTGTGTGTGTGTGTGTGTGTGTGTGTGTGTGTGTGTGTGTGTGTGTGTGTGTGTACTCACGGTCTATCATGGTAACAGTTGTGTGTGTAGCCGGCGGACTGGTCTGTCCGGCTGACGACACTCTGACCGTCACAGAGTACTTCCTGTACGCCTCCAAGTGGTCCAGTGTTACCGCGGTGACGCCCCCCGCCAGACGAAGCGCCGAGGTCAACTCCCCGTCGTCGTGGCGCCGACACTCAACCTCGTAGGAGTCGAAGTCAGCGAGAGGAGGCGACCAGGAGCAGGAGAGGGAGGACGACGAGAGAGGGAAGCAGTGGATGGACTTCAGAGGAGACGGACCTGAACGGGGGGAGGAGACAAGGAGGGGAGGAGACAAGGAGAGAGGAGACAAGGAGAGAGGAGACAAGGAGAGGGGAGACAAGGAGGGGAGGAGACAAGGAGAGAGGAGACAAGGAGGGGAGGAGACAAGGAGGGAGGAGAGGAGTCAAGGAGAGAGGAGAGGAGACCAGGAGGGAGGAGACAAGGAGAGAGGAGAGGAGACAAGGAGAGAGGAGAGGAGACAAGGAGAGAGGAGAGGAGACCAGGAGGGAGGAGACAAGGAGGGAGAAGAGGAGACAAGGAGAGAGGAGAGGAGACAAGGAGGGGAGGAGACAAGGAAAGAGGAGACAAGGAGGGGAGGAGACAAGGAAAGAGGAGACAAGGAGGGGAGGAGACAAGGAGGGGAGGAGACAAGGAGGGAGGAGTGGAGACAAGGAGAGAGGAGACAAGGAGGGAGGAGAGGAGACAGGGGAGGAGGAGACAAGGAGGGGAGGAGACAAGGAGGGAGGAGTGGAGACAAGGAGGGAGGAGACAAGGAGGGAGGAGAGGAGACAGGGGAGGAGGAGAGACATTTAGTTGTTACTTTAAGTTGTATTTCATGTCATTTTAAACTGTGTGTATGTAGAATGTATGTTATCTCCGAGCCCTCAGTGTTTTCAGGCCGCCATTGTGAATAAAAATCTGATCTTAATGACTTGCCTGCAACAAAAAAGGTGGAATAAAAAAACTAAAAATAAAAGATGAGATAAGAGGAGACAAGAAGAGAAAAGAGGTGAGGAAACAAGGAGACAAAATGAGAGGAAATAAAAGACAGAAGAGGAGACAAGAATGGAGGAGAGGTTTGGTTTTTAAAGTCCCTTTATTGGACCATTTTCAGATCACAGAAAAAATCAACATACACAAAAACAAAAAAGACAAAAAAAAAAAAAGAAAACAAAACTAAACAAAAAAAAATTAAAACAAATACTATCAATACAAAAAAAAACGGTGCTTTTTCCAATCAAAAACAAACCACCAACTCCCCGTCCTCCCCCACAGAGCACAACACTCCTCTTACAGCCCACAAACGACTGAAAACCACCAAATTATCCATCATCTTGTAGTAAGAATGTTCCACCCTCAGTCGGGCCTCAACCAGTCCTCCCAGCACCGGTACTGGCTCCACGCTTCCAGCTCCCTGAGCCCGGTTCCTGCGCGTAAGCCAGATGGCCAATTTTGCCGTTGCAAACAAAAAATTCAATAAAATATGAACTGTCTTTTTGTGCTTTGTGTATTTGGGACCAAAAATGAACAAATCCAAAGAAAAAACCTCTCCAAAACCCTGCACCCACCTTTTAAGAACACCAAACAGATCTGCCAACCGAGGACATTGGACAAACAAATGTGCTAGTGTTTCCACCTCATAACAAAAGCTACATCCCTCCCCTAGCTCGGGATCGATGTGCGCTCTGTATCTGTTTGTAGCTATAGCCCCATGCACAATCCTCCATTGGAGGTCGGCTGCCCGCTTTTCAACGGGCAGCTTGTACAGGGAACGCCAACTGCCTTTCGGGGAAACCTCCGGACCAAAAAACTCAGTCCACCTCGACTCCTTCAGCTCAGCCAAAAACCGTATGTTCAGGACCTTTATGCAGGTATAATATAACTCTTTTTTTCCCCGCATCTTGGAACTTGTCCAGTTGAGGGGTTGAGAAAGACAGTAGCTGGCCTGCCTCCTCCTGCCACTCCCCCACAGATGGGGTAATGGTCAGCGAGGGGAAACTGTATTCCCATCCCTCACTCCACTGCTCACACAAAGACAGATTCTCCACCAGAGTTCGCTGAGCTGGTTCCAGGGCAGCACAAACTTCTTTCACCACCCTTGTAATCAGCCTACTGGAGGTGATATTACTCCTCACTCTTAGCACGTCTACAGAGATGGCAGTCATCTTCATCAGGTGACCCAACTTAGTACACCCAGCCTCTCTGAGACTGGACCTCAGGCTGGCTGACTGCAATGTTCGAGTCCTCAGGAAGTTGTTGAAAAACAACGGTTCTTCAAAAAGCCACATTCCTGGAGTTTCTTTTACATCCCGAGAATATCTGAGTACCTGCCACGCCTGCAGCACAGAGTTGTAGAACGATGTCAACCCATTAAGGTCCATATCTTCAGTTCTTAAGAGGAAAAGCTGCTTATCGTACCCCAATCGCCCAGCTCTCCTCAGCAGCAGTCGGGCTGTGTCCAGCCAGCTGGAGCCACACTTGTACAATAGTTTTTGAGCAGTCTGGAGTCTAAAGGAGGCAATTTTTGATTGAATATCCACCAGCCCCTGCCCCCCTTCAGCTACAGGCAAGTATAAGACTGCTGCCCGAACCCAGTGCCGCCCCGACCAGAAGAAATCCACGATGGTTCTCTGAACGTCCTCCATCAGGCCTCTTGGTGGCACGATGGCAATAAGCTTATGCCAAAGGGTCGAGGCAACCAAGTTATTGGCAACCAGAACTCTTCCCCTATTCGACAGCTGGGGTAGCAACCATGTCCATCTAGACAACCGAGCGCACACCTTCTCCTTCACTCCCTCCCAGTTCTTTTTAACAAAACCCTCAGAACCCAAAAACACTCCCAAAACTTTCAACCCTTCCTTCCCCCACTCAAGTCCCCCTGGCAGACTGGGCACAGCTTTACCTCTCCACTGCCCTACTAACAAGGCCTCACTCTTAGCCCAGTTCACCCGTGCAGATGTAGCCCTCTCATACAGGGATAGAGCATCCTGTAAACACTGAACATCTTTCTGACTGCAGACAAAAATATTGACATCATCTGCATAGGCTGAAACAACAAGAGGACGCTCAACGCTCAAGGACCCAGGCAGGAGAAGACCACTAAGTCGAGCCCTCATCCTGCACAGTAGAGGTTCAATTGCTATGGTATATAGCTGTCCCGAAATAGGGCAACCTTGTCTTATCCCCCTCTGCACAGGAACAGGCCGACTCAGCCCCGCCCCCGTCTTCACCAAACACTGTGCACCATTGTACAACAAACCAACCCAAGACAGAAACCCATCACCAAAACCAAATGCTTTAAGTGCAGAAAACAAATAAGAGTGATCCACCTTATCAAAAGCTTTTTCCTGGTCCAAAGAGACAATACCAACATCAAGATCATACACTTTACACACGTCGAGAATGTCCCGAACACAGAAAATATTGTCCATGATCGATCTATCTGGAACACAATAGGTTTGGTCCGATTGTATAATTAGTTCCAGGACAACCTTCAAACAATTTGACAATGCTCTGGAAAGTACCTTATAATCCGTACACAGGAGGGAAACTGGGCGCCAGTTCTTAAGTAACGCCAGATCACCTTTTTTTGGCAGCAATGACAACACTGCCCGCTGACAAGAAACAGGAAGAAATCCTGTTCTAATCCCCTCCATAAAAACCTCATGAAGGTCTGGTCCAATTATATTCCAGAACTGTTTATAAAAATCTGTGGAGAGACCATCTATCCCCGGTGCCTTTCCTGTAGCCATCTGGTTGACGGCGGCTTTCAGCTCCTCCAGAGTTAGCTCGCAGTCCAAAGCAGCTTTCTCGTCCGGAGTGAGCTGAGGAAGACCCTCAAGTAGCTCCTCACGACACCGCATGCTGCACTGTTGGGCCTCAAAGAGGTCAGCGTAGAAACCCATGGCATGGCTCCTCATCTCAGCCGGACTGGTGGTTACTCTACCTCCTGGAAGCTGAAGGCACGTCATCTGCTTCCTCTGAGCCACAGATCTCTCCAGATTAAAAAAGAAGGAGCTTGGGGCATCCATGTCCTTTAACTGGAGGAAACGACACCTGACAAGTGCTCCCTTCACTCTCTCGTTCAAGATGGAGCTCAATTCCAGTTTTTTCCTATGCAACACCTGCCCTAAAGAAGGGTCAGAGTCTCTATTTAAAACCTCCTCAATACTGCGGATGTTGGCTTCAAGTTTCATGACCTCTGCATTAATCTTAGCAGTTGAATGGGAGGTGTATTGTTGACAAAAAACACGAACTTGTGCTTTGCCAACGTCCCACCACTGCGTCAAAGACTTAAAATCAGCTTTTTTATTTTTCCAGCACTTCCAAAAGTGCTCAAAAGTGTCACAGAACTTGCTGTCTTGTAAAAGTTTGTTATTAAAATGCCAGTAGGACTTAATCCTCTCACCTGGCGAGACAATCAAATCCATAAAAACAAAGTGATGATCCGTGAAGCCAACAGGGGTTATTCTACTGTGGACCAGTCTAGAGCTAAGGTTTGGGGAGATATAAATCCTGTCGAGTCTGGCTGCACTCACCCCACTGTTAATGACCCTCACCCAGGTGTACTGTCGGGATTGTGGATGTTTCACCCTCCATGTGTCTACCAAATCCAGCTGGTTAATGGTGCTATTCAAACTCTGAGCTGAATGTGGGTGTGGTTCCTCGCCTATCCTGTCCACAGTGAAATCAGGAGTACAGTTAAAATCGCCACCAACAATCAGCTGATCCTGATGGTACTTATTTAATTCAGTTTTTAATTGAGTGAAAAAAATCACTCTTTCTGCTCCCTGATTAGGGGCGTATACATTAACGAAACAAAACACAGAACCCTCTATCTCTGCCCTGACAACCAGCAGGCGTCCCGCTACCACTTCAGTGGAGGATATGATGGTTGCATTCGCTGCTGCCTTAAACAGAACAGCCACCCCTGCGCTGACATTAGTGCCATGGCTAAGAGCATGGGGACCCTCCCACCATAAACCCCAATCTGTCTCAACTGCTGGATCTGAATGTGTTTCCTGCAACAGCAGCACATCAATCCTTTTCTGACTAGAAACCTCAGAGATTAAAGCCCTCTTGTGCCCGTCTCTCCCACCATTGATATTAAGAGATCCTATTTTAAGGCTCCTCATAGAAAAGTCGGAAAAAAGAAACAGACAAGTTGAGACAAGCAGAGAACAATATAAAGAGGAAAAAAGTTTAAGTGTCATGATCATTGGAAGTTCTTATTCTTTTTGAGGTTCTACATCCCTTTTCCTTTCTTAAAGTCGTAATGTGCTTTTTGAGGCGATAACGTTTCTTTTTATCTAACAGGTCAAAACTCACCAGTCTTTTCAGGACAGCAACAGACCTGATAAATTTTTCTGTGTCTTTGAAATAATCAGTCACTTTCACAGATCTTTTAAATGTTTCATTCAGAAAACGATCTATTTCCTCTAATGAATACAGATCTGTGCTCAGATTAATTTCTCCAATAGACACAGTATCAGACTCCGAATCGTACTCCATCTCTTCACTAGCACATGACGCCTGACTGCTGAATAGGCCCTCACCCTGTTCAACAGTGGGGATCCCAGTGTGATCTCTTGTGATACTTGTGGAAGCTACTTCCTCGGTAATCCCTGACTGTGACTGCGCTTTAGCACCTCCACACTCAGAATCACTCTCTACTGGCTCGGGAACCAGCTGCTGCTCAGCCTGGCTCTGCTTTTCCACATTACCTTCCTCACCTTTCTCAACCGCTTCACCGGCGGCTGCATCTGCAACGCCGCGATCTACCGCCACGCCCCCCGCATCAGCTGCTCCAGCCACATCGGACCCGTCACCGGGCGCAACATCATCCGCCCCCGGGCCGCCAGCCCCATCCCCCGGGCCGCCAGCCCCATTCGCGGCATTATCCGCGGCCGCGGTTTCAGGCGCCGCAGCCTCGCCATCAGTCGGCGCCTGCTGTCTGCGTGGACATGCAAAACGCTTGTGCCCCACATCTCCACACTCAAAACATTTCAACTGTCCAGAGCTTGCATACACCATATAAGACCCGTTACCATGCTTCACTCTGAAGGACACCTCCAGCGTCTGTGTGGGCGAGTCCAGGAACATGAACACCTGCCGCCTCAGAGACTGCACATGTCGCAGTTTGGGATCTTTACATCCTAGAGTCACAGTTTTAAAAGCACTGGCAAACTTTCCAAACCTCCGAAGTTCATTCCCCAACAACTCGTCGGATATGAACGGCGGAACACCAGATACGGTGATCCGCGTGGAGGGAACTGATAAAGGGGAAACCTGCACAAAGCTGTCTCTGATCAACACACCGCTCTCAATCAGCTGATGCACCATCTGCTCGTCCTTCATGAACACAACCACTGCTCTGTTCATTCTGGACGCAAAAGACAGGTTGTCATATCCTACCTGTTCACCCACCGCCAACAGCACCTCCTCCACAGTAACGTTACTCTCCGGGGGGGCTATCCTCACACCCTGCCGGAGACTCGGAGGTGGCGTCTCAAAGGACGCCATTCCTCCCGGAAAAAAAGACACTCGACCGAAACCCCGATTCCTCAGCAGACACTCCACAAAAACAGTTTAAGAGACTTACCTGATCATGCACCAAAGGACAGGCTGAAAATACAGTCAGAAAATACGAAAAACAGGGACAGAAACAGTTTGAAAAACCGCGCCACTCGCACCTCCGCCACCACCACTCACGCTCACCGGAAACGGAAAGGAAAGGAGAGGAGAGGAGAGGAGACAAGAAGGAAGGAGAGGAGACAAAAAGGAAGGAGAGAAAAGACGAGACAAGAAGAGAGAAGAGGAGACAAGAAGAGAGGAGACGAGACAAGAAGGAAGGAGAGGAGACAAGAAGGAAGGAGAGAAAAGAGGAGACAAGAAGAGAGAAGAGGAGACAAGAAGAGAGGAGACGAGACAAGAAGGAAGGAGAGGAGACAAGAAGGAAGGAGAGAAAAGAGGAGACAAGAAGAGAGAAGAGGAGACAAGAAGAGAGGAGACGAGAGAAGAGGAGACAAGAAGAGAGCAGACAAGATGAAAGAAGAGAAGACAAGGAGAGAAGAGACAAGAAGAGATAAGAGAGGAGAGGAGACAAGAAGAGAGGAGAGGAGACAAGAAGAGAGGAGACGAGAGAAGAGGAGACAAGAAGAGAGCAGACAAGATGAAAGAAGAGAAGACAAGGAGAGAAGAGACAAGAAGAGATAAGAGAGGAGAGGAGACAAGAAGAGAGGAGACAAGAAGAGAAGAGACAAGAAGAAAGAAGAGAGAAGAGGAGACAAGAAGACAGAAGAGAGGAGAGGAGACAAGAAGAAAGAAGGCAAGAGGAGAGGAAACAAAGAGAAGATAGATAGATGACAAGAGGAGTGTAGGTTTCTTTTTTTCTTTTGGCTGAGTCACAGTTTATGTTGAAGGTCAGTACACACACACACACACACACCCAGACACCCAGACACCCAGACACACACACACACACACACACACACACACATCTGCTGAGTGATGAGTCTGCGATGTTAAAGGTAATGCTCTGCTCATCTGTTCTGAGGAGACGGTAAAAGTGAAAGAGAGGACAGAAAGAAGGAGAAGGAGGACATGTATCTTCTCCTGGCTCGTAGCAAACTGACGATAAAACCTAATACATTCATATTCATTTATACAAAAACATCTCATTTCATTGTCGCTTGTCCAAAACACGAACACTAGTCGCTGTATTTGTTATTGTTAGGAGATAGAATAGACAGAATATCACCAGACTTTAAGACTCCTTTAAATTGTTGTTATATTTCCTGCACACAAACTCAAGTTGCACAAGTAAAAGTCACCAAAGTAAAGCTTTCTCTTTCTCCTTTAACGGTCTGTATCTATTAAATACTGCATCAGATGTGTGGCTGACCTCAGCCGGAGGAAATCAGAAACTAGGTCACTTTATACATATTTATAATGTGTCATTTTGAAATCCTCTTGCCGATCAGTTTCGATCCCTGCGGCCAAGAACCAGAATGTGATTAAAAATGGATTCAGACAGACGGGCAGCAGAGATCCAGACTCTCTGTTATGTCTCCATCTGGTGGAGGGAAGCAGAAACAACGGCGAGCCGGATTCATAAAATGCTATGTGAAGATACAGGGTCCTATCTTGCACCCGGCACAATGCAAAGCCCGACGCAAGTGTCTTTGCTAGTTTAAGACCGACGCAGTTGTCAATTTCCCGTCCTGCACCCGCATCGTTTAAACAGCAAATGCACCTGCACCCATCTGTGGCCCATGGGCGTGCTGGTCTTACAGGGAGGTGTGACCAAACAAGCGCACCGAGACCTGCTTGAAGAGGTGGTCTCGGTACGCTTTCAATCCAACTCTGGAGCGGTTCGTTTGTGGTGAGAACGTGATCCGTACTCGAACCGCACCAACTATACATACTCCACCAGTCTGAGCTGATGTCTCCTGTAGTCAGGTGTGTCCACCAGTCTGAGCTGATGTCTCCTGTAGTCAGGTGTGTCCTCCAGTCTGAGCTGATGTCTCCTGTAGTCAGGTGTGTCCACCAGTCTGAGCTGATGTCTCCTGTAGTCAGGTGTGTCCTCCAGTCTGAGCTGATGTCTCCTGTAGTCAGGTGTGTCCTCCAGTCTGAGCTGATGTCTCCTGTAGTCAGGTGTGTCCACCAGTCTGAGCTGATGTCTCCTGTAGTCAGGTGTGTTCAGCAGTCTGAGCTAGTGTCTCCTGTAGTCAGGTGTGTCCACCAGTCTGAGCTAGTGTCTCCTGTAGTCAGGTGTGTCCTCCAGTCTGAGCTGATGTCTCCTGTAGTCAGGTGTGTCCTCCAGTCTGAGCTGATGTCTCCTGTAGTCAGGTGTGTCCTCCAGTCTGAGCTGATGTCTCCTGTAGTCAGGTGTGTTCAGCAGTCTGAGCTGATGTCTCCTGTAGTCAGGTGTGTCCACCAGTCTGAGCTGATGTCTCCTGTAGTCAGGTGTGTTCAGCAGTCTGAGCTAGTGTCTCCTGTAGTCAGGTGTGTCCACCAGTCTGAGCTAGTGTCTCCTGTAGTCAGGTGTGTCCTCCAGTCTGAGCTGATGTCTCCTGTAGTCAGGTGTGTCCTCCAGTCTGAGCTGATGTCTCCTGTAGTCAGGTGTGTCCTCCAGTCTGAGCTGATGTCTCCTGTAGTCAGGTGTGTCCTCCAGTCTGAGCTGATGTCTCCTGTAGTCAGGTGTGTTCAGCAGTCTGAGCTGATGTCTCCTGTAGTCAGGTGTGTCCACCAGTCTGAGCTGATGTCTCCTGTAGTCAGGTGTGTTCAGCAGTCTGAGCTAGTGTCTCCTGTAGTCAGGTGTGTCCACCAGTCTGAGCTAGTGTCTCCTGTAGTCAGGTGTGTCCTCCAGTCTGAGCTGATGTCTCCTGTAGTCAGGTGTGTCCTCCAGTCTGAGCTGATGTCTCCTGTAGTCAGGTGTGTCCTCCAGTCTGAGCTGATGTCTCCTGTAGTCAGGTGTGTCCACCAGTCTGAGCTGATGTCTCCTGTAGTCAGGTGTGTTCAGCAGTCTGAGCTGATGTCTCCTGTAGTCAGGTGTGTCCACCAGTCTGAGCTGATGTCTCCTGTAGTCAGGTGTGTCCTCCAGTCTGAGCTGATGTCTCCTGTAGTCAGGTGTGTCCTCCAGTCTGAGCTGATGTCTCCTGTAGTCAGGTGTGTCCACCAGTCTGAGCTGATGTCTCCTGTAGTCAGGTGTGTTCAGCAGTCTGAGCTAGTGTCTCCTGTAGTCAGGTGTGTCCACCAGTCTGAGCTAGTGTCTCCTGTAGTCAGGTGTGTCCTCCAGTCTGAGCTGATGTCTCCTGTAGTCAGGTGTGTCCTCCAGTCTGAGCTGATGTCTCCTGTAGTCAGGTGTGTCCTCCAGTCTGAGCTGATGTCTCCTGTAGTCAGGTGTGTTCAGCAGTCTGAGCTGATGTCTCCTGTAGTCAGGTGTGTCCACCAGTCTGAGCTGATGTCTCCTGTAGTCAGGTGTATTCAGCAGTCTGAGCTGATGTCTCCTGTAGTCAGGTGTGTCCACCAGTCTGAGCTGATGTCTCCTGTAGTCAGGTGTGTTCAGCAGTCTGCGATGCAGCAGAGCAGCAAACTGTAGCAGCTTGCAGACTGCGGTCAAGCTCACTCGTATCTCCGTGGTCAAACCAGCTGCCGCTAAAGTTGGAGACAGACGCCAGCAGAGCGAAGTCTCGGTGACCAGAGCAGACGTAGTAACGTCTCTCGCCAAACAATGTCTGATCATTTTAATGAAACGAGCTGGTTTGACCACTAGACCAGCACACAGGACCTTCTTCCTGTATTTACTTTCTTGCTCCCGCCCCCCCAGACACATCCGACCAATAAGAGGAGTGGACGTTCTTGCGTGATTTGTAATGGTGCATTTTTGGTACGCTTGGATTTTTCCAGGTGTGAAACCAAACCGAACCGACCGAGGGCAAATCACTCCAAGTTTACTACCTCACTGACTGATTCAGACCAAAGCAAACGAACTACAGGCGTGAAAACGCCCTTAAACTTCTACATCCATGATTTTAAACCGCAGAGTAACGTCAGGCAATCTGCTTCCTGTTTACACCGGCATGCACATGCCCAGTGCGTGTGAACGGTCATGTGATATGTGATGTCAGACGTGTTCAAATGGACGGAGATTAGTTCTGATACTGGAGCTGAAACTCTTGTGTGGACGGGGATCATTTTTGTCTCAAAAAGCAGCTTAAAAATGAAAACGTATCAGTGTAGGTGTAGCCTGAATCACGACCTACACATTAAAGGAATAGTTTGTTATTTTGGGAAATGCTTTCAAAGACTGAGATGAGAATATGGATATCAACGTCTGTCTGGAGACGGGAGTCAGGATGTAGTTAGCCTAGCTTAGCATGAAGACTGGAAGCAGGGGGAAACTGCTAGCTATTCGTCCAAACTTCTATAATACACCACGTACTTGTCCTGACGTTCCTCTGGATTGGCTGGCTCCTGACCGCGGGCCTGTCCGGGGCTCCGCCCCCGCTTATGGTCTCCACAGTGAAGTTGTACAGTCGCCCTGGAAACATCCCGCCCAGGACGCGGCTGGTCAGGTGAGTCTGCGTGACCGACAGCCTGTCAGGAGGCGTCCACTGCAGGCCGAAGCTGTCGTAGTCGCCGGAGTCGGGACCGGACCACGACAGCTCTATCGTGTCATTGGTCGGGCCTTGTTTGACGGACAGGTGGGTGGGCGGCTCTGGGGCTGAAAGAGAGGAAAACAATATTAAACGTGGTATTAATACTTTGAGGGCAAAAGACGCACCGGCAAACAAATGTTTGACAAAACTCCTACTCAAAAAGCAATTTTCATTTCAGACATTTATTTACTATTTTAAACATATATACGGTAACCTAAGACTTTAGTATTATTTTATCATTTCAAGCACCGAAACAATTCATACAACACACACACACACACACACACACACACACACACACACACATCATAAGGAATTTCAAAGAAACTAACATCAATGTTTCCGTTTTAGTGCCAAATTATCTCCTTGCACGTTGCTCTGGGACAGATTTGGACGTCACTAAACAGAAAGCGGAGTCTGTTCTGAACATTTTTATATGAAACACACGGGATCAGTTATATGCAAATACCCTAAAAAGGTAAATTATTAAATATATAAAAATTCCCTTAAATCTAAATCCATCCATCCATCCATCTATGTCCGCTTATCCGGTATCAGGTCGCGGGGGTAGCAGCTCCAGCAGTGGACCCCAAACTTCCCTTTCCCGAGCCACATTAACCAGCTCCGACTGGGGGATCCCGAGGCGTTCCCAGGTCAGGTAGGAGATATAATCCCTCCACCTTGTCCTGGGTCTTCCCCGAGGCCTCCTCCCAGCTGGACGTCCCTCCACCTAGTCCTGGGTCTTCCCCGAGGCCTCCTCCCAGCTGGACGTGCCTGGAACACCTCCCTAGGGAGGCGCCCAGGGGGCATCCTTACAAGATGCCCGAACCACCTCAACTGGCTCCTTTCAACGCGAAGGAGCAGCGGCTCTACTCCGAGCTCCTCACGGATGACTGAGCTTCTCACCCTATCTCTAAGGGAGACGCCAGCCACCCTCCTGAGGAAACCCATTTTGGCCGCTTGTACCCTGGATCTCGTTCTTTCGGTCATGACCCAGCCTTCATGACCATAGGTGAGGGTAGGAAGGAAAACTGACCGGTAGATTGAGAGCTTTGCCTTCTGGCTCAGCTCTCTTTTCGTCACAACGGTGCGATAAATTGTTAAATTTAAAATCTAAATGCTTAAGGTATAATACTCTTTACTCTGTGTTTATGTGTATTATTTGTGCGTTTCCATTAGGGCTGTCAAAACGAACGCAACAATAACGGGTTTACGCAAATTACTTTTAACCTTACTAAGTTATTTGACGTGCGTTCTGTGATTTGGGCCTCGGGCTGCTCTGTAGTTTGGAAGCGAGCAAAGTTTCAAACTTAGTAGAAGGGGATGTTTTTTAGCCTTTATTTTCTCAAATTAATCAAATTCTCAAATTTATTTTCTCAAATCTCAAATTTCTCAAAAAGGTGTAGTAGGTAAGACTTATAAAACTAACTTTCTGTCATATTTGCTGAAACTGACCCTATGTTCCAGTAGAACTACATGAAGCAGGTCATTTAAAAATAATCCAGCTCCTCTGGCTCCACCTACAGCCTGGAGTGGGATTTGCAAAAATCCAATCAGGGCCAGGGGGGGGGTGCCTAATTGTTCAGATGCACCAATCAGGGCCAGGGGGGGGTGTCTAATTGTTCAGATGCACCAATCAGGGCCAGGGGGGGGGTGTCTAACTGTTCAGATGCTCCAATCAGGGCCAGGGGGGTGTCTAACTGTTCAGATGCACCAATCAGGGCCAGGGGGGTGTCTAACTGCGTGTCAATCACTGCTCATGCACACGCATTCATTCTCCCTCGTGGGGGGAGGGGCTTAGGAGACCGTTTTGGGCTTTAGGAGAAAGGGGGGAAGGACTGAGAAGTTGTTAATGTTCAAATTTTTTGGCTAAGTCCTGGATCTTCCCAATCCTACCTACCTTTAAGGATAAAGTATTACACATGCTCAATAAATAAGTTATTGTTTGGGATTGTTGCAATAATGATAAACATTTGCATAAAGCAAGCATATCTGTCCGCTCCCATGTTGATAAGAGCATTAAAAACGTGAAAAATATCCCTTTTAAAGTACAGTGCTCAGCATAAGTTTACACACCCATGCTAAAGCTGACTTAAAAGAGGAATAAAAAAACATCTTTTGGAAATTGATCTTAATGCTTTGATTAAAAAAATGAGGAAAAATCCAGCCTTTAAGGATACCAATTTTCTTCGTGAATGAATAATGTATTGTAAATAAATAAATGTTCTTCCTTAAAATACAGGGGCCCTATGTTAGATTCCCATAGAGGCAGGCAGACTTTTATTTTGAAAGACCAGTTATTTCATGGATCCAGGATACTATGCATCCTGATAAAGTTCCCTTGGTCCCCCCATCATCACATCCCCTTCACCATACCCCCACATCATCACATCCCCTTCACCATACCCCCCCCATCATCACATCCCCTTCATCATACCCCCACATCATCACATCCCCTTCACCATACCCCCACATCATCACATCCCCTTCACCATACCTAGAGATTGGCATGGTTGTATTTCAGTTAGCCTAATAGCTGGTTTGATTTGCATTGAGAGATGATCTTATGGAAAGTACCCCATGCCAATCTCTAGGTATGGTGAAGGGGATGTGATGATGTGGGGGTATGGTGAAGGGGATGTGATGATGTGGGGGTATGGTGAAGGGGATGTGATGATGTGGGGGTATGGTGAAGGGGATGTGATGATGGGGGGGTATGGTGAAGGGGATGTGATGATGTGGGGGTACGGTGAAGGGGATGTGATGATGTGGGGGGTATGGTGAAGGGGATGTGATGATGTGGGGGTATGGTGAAGGGGATGTGATGATGTGGGGGTATGGTGAAGGGGATGTGATGATGTGGGGGTATGGTGAAGGGGATGTGATGATGTGGGGCTATTTTAATTCCTGTATTTTAAGGAAGGACATTTATTTATTTATGATACATTATTCATTCACAAAGAAAATTGGTGTCCTTAAAGATTGGATTTTTCCTCATTTTTTAATTAAGGCATTCCTCTTTTTAGTCAACTTTAGCATGGGTGTATTCACTTATGCTGAGCACTGTACTTTAAGAACAGATACAAAAAGTGTGATTAACTATTTAAATGGATTGAGAGCTCTAGTTTTTATTTGACGTACTGGTGCGTCCGAAAGCTGAGATGTTATTGGTCAGTTCCCCGCTGTGTGTGATGACCTCAGCGCGATACAGCCTACCAGGACTCAGCCCAGAGAAGGTGTGACTCTTGTGCTCTGCCCCGAGCGTCTGGGCTCCCAGAGTGGCTCCAGAAACGTCGTACAATACCACCTTAAAACACACAAAGTACACAAGATTTATACACTATTCTATCTGGTGTTCCTGGATTCATATTCCTGCTGCATTCATGTGTTGACTTTTACTGCTGTAGATGTCAGGTTGTGCTCATTGTGAACTGCTGGGGTAGTTTAATCTACAGCAATGCATCATATTCTATAAGACCATCAGATGTTTGTAGCGTCGCTGTCCTGTGAGAACCACGTATCTCTAAAAAGATTGAAAACTTCTCATGGTGTCAGAAAAACAGCCCTGTTTTCAGCTCTGTGACGATGCATTTTCCAGCTGATCCAGGAGGCTTTTTGAAGACTTTATGTAGCGTAAGAAGGAGGAGAACTGTATCCACACTTACAGGAATACTTCCTCCTTCAGTTTATCACAAACATTCAACATCAGCACATCTGGAGATACGTGGTTTTCACTGGACAGGAAGGGGACGAAAAACTGGGATCTGAAAAGTAACTATAAAGCTGTCAGACAAATGTAGTGGAGTAAAAAGTACAATATTTAGCTCTGAGATGTAGAGGAGTACAAGTAGAAAGCAACGGAACATGGAAATACTCAAGTACAAGTACCTTGTATTACACAAACTAGGATATTTTCTTTACTCTGTAACAATGTGTTCTTGCTGCCTGTCTTTGGCAGGTGTCTCTTGAAAAGAAATGTTTATTTCACTGAGATTCCATCTGCTTAATTAAAATAAAATGAGTGAAATAAGTGAACCTGATAGCTGCTCCAGCTTCCGTCTCCGTGCTGCCAGCTGACCGTCAGTCTGTCCGTCCGTCCTGAACTCTGCACCTGGAGAGACGAAACTGAAGACGGGACTGCAGAGCAGAAAAGAAAAGAAAAGACAAACAATAATAAAAACTTATTTATATAGCCCTTTTCATACAAGAGATGAAAAAAAACAACGCGACATATTGAAACAAATAGACGATAAAAAGACGATGTGTAGGTGGTGGGCGTTTTCGGCGCGGTTTGAGCAGAAGTGATAACATATGCGTTTGCTTCTCCTGTTCACCTGTTGGTTTTTTGGGCTTTGTTACGTGTGTGTGTTTTCTCTGCTCTCTTGTGTCCTGACCCAGGTACCGCCCTCACTATCTGATTGGGCAGGCACACCTGCAGCACCTCAGCGATCAGGTGGATTGATGTAAAGCTGCAGGGATGAAGGCAGAGAGGGGCGGTGGGCGAGAGAGCCGAGCAGAGTTGTGTCGCTGTCGGTCGTGAATCAGAGCTGAGTGGTGCTCTGCGTCGTGTCATTTACGTTTAATGTTGTTGGCTGGATCGGTACTTTGTTTAGTTATAACGGTTACTTTTGTTCACTTCCTTTCTTTCAGGGTAGTTGTTTTGTGTTAACGTTGGCTTTATTTACGTAATAATAAATAGTTTAATAGTACAATTATTTGTTTCCTTTCTTTCTTTAAGCACCCGACTTATTATTAATTGTTGCTCCCCTTTTCCCCTGGACACCACAAAGGGGGACGTGACAGAGAGGGGGGGAGCCTGGGAGCGAACACTTTCTGTTGACCGCCGCACTAACACACTTATTACGACTCCCAGAGTAACTTTACATTTGGTAACTGCAGTACTAGATGTATTTTACGTGTGGAGGAATAAATCATTGCAATACAATCTGGAGCGTGTTACAGTGTGTTGATGCATCTCTCAGAGTTCAGTCCCTCGCGGCGGCTCTTTGTTGGACTGCTTACAGACGCAACAGGTGATAAATAGATGATAACATATATATTTGAAGGTAACAACAAGGACCATTAAGAAGAATAAAAACAAGAGAATTATGAAGATGATGCACAAGATGGTCAAAAAACAAGAGGAAAACAAACAAAATTAAAATGCAGAAGAAAACAAGACCGACAGGAATTGAAGAGTAGACAAAGTGGAAAAAATAAATGATAACAGATGAACAAAGAGGGTGAAGAAAACAATAAAAGATGGAGAGAAAAAACAAAAGGTATGAAGGTGGAACAAAGTAACAAGGAAAGACAGAATTCAAAGGTCATGTAACCATCAGTACGTGTTAGGGGTGTCACAATTCTTAAAAATCCCCAACAGGGACCAGAAAGCCACAATAAGAGCCACGAGATGGCAGAAGGGTACTTTGCTACAACAGTTTGAGTTTCTCAGAGTTTACGAGGTGTAACTGAATGCACCATCCGTCAACAAGGTGCACATGAATGCACCATGGAGTCCCGTCGGGGAAGGCAAAATGTAGCCACACCGGTGACTTTAGGGAAACAGGAGGACTTTCCAGTTCTGTTGTTTCTCCGCCACCTCCAACTCAGTCTGGCTACCGCTAAGCTAACGTTACCCTGTGTCTTTAGCTGCATGCTACCAGCCGCTGAGCTATGCTGTGTCTGTTGCTGTTTAATTCTTCGGACATGTGCAAGTAGGGTGGAGAGATAAAAAAATACTGGGGGAATCCAGCCAATCCTGCTTTAGATTTAGGTCATATACAAAAGCTCATTTAGATCAAGTTTCAGCTTTAAAAAATTCTAAATTGTAATACCCCTAATACTTTATATATCAAACATACTACTACTAATAATAATACTCATGACATGATACTAATGTGTGTACTGACCGGTTCTGGCGAGCACCGAGGAGTCGCTGCTCATGCCTCTGCTCCAGCTCACCACCTGCAGTCGGTACAGACTTCCTGCTCGCAGGCCGGAGAACACACAGCTGTCTGCAGCTGGACCCACTTTCTGCAGGTCCACCGGCTCCACCCCCGCCTGCAGCACACACACAGAACATCATGTATATATTATATATATATATATATATACTGAACAAAATTATAAACGCAACACTTTTGTTTTTGCCCCCATTTTTCATGAGCTGAACTCAAAGATCTAACCCTTTTTCTATGTACACAAAAGGCTTATTTCTCTCAAATATTGTTCACTAATCTGTCTAAATCTGTGTTAGGGAGCACTTCTCCTCAATAACACGCAAAACTGCCCAAATTTCTTGGCGGAAAACAAACCAATCTGGCAACAGTTCTGCAGCCAGCAGATTCAAACAGACATACGGTCCTATCTCGCACCCTGCGCAGCACAAAGCCCGACGCAAGTGTCTTTGCTAGTTTAAGACCGCCCAGCCGCCGCGTCATTTAAATAGCAAATGTACCTGCGCCCATCTGTGGCCCATGGCCGTGCTGGTCTTACAGGGAGGTGTGTTCAGGTGCATTCTGGCCGTGCTGGTCTTACAGGGAGGTGTGTTCAGGTGCATTCTGGGCGTGCTGGTCTTACAAGGAGGTGTGTTCAGGTGCATTCTGGGCGTATTGCTATCTTGAGGCAGCGGGAAGTGATCGCGCCATTGACCAACAAAAACCTGGTCTAAAGTCAATAATGTTATTTTAACAGCAAATTAGTAAAATGCGCCTAGGCTTATGCACAGTACGTGCACACTATGCTTGTTACACAAACAGGGACGCACAGCAGCACACACACATGCAAATAAAAACATTATGGTGTGAAATATTATTATGATATGATCTGTTTGCGTGCTTTCCCTTCACGCACGAGCAGATCAGTTTCTTCTCTCCTTCCTGCTCAGCAAATCCTCCATCATAACAGCAATGCTCCAAGGTCCAAACGCGCCTGGCTTTTGAAGGGAATGGGAGATGATCTCTGATTGGTTGATTGCATGTTACGCCCAAAACACACCTCTGATTAATGAAGACACTAAGTCCAACCCTTTAGAACCATGCGCCCGGCACACGGACCCTTTTTTCCGCCGTCAAACTAGCAAAAGTGGATTTGGACACGGCCTAAACGCACCTGCACCAGGCGCTTTATGCCGTGTGCTCAGATCGTTAAAACAGGGCCCGTAGTGTTATCATTCATCACAGGCCAAATTGGCTAGTAACTTATATTGTCCACCAAAGTTCATTTTTACCCGCATTTGGCAGGTGTCAATTTCAAGCCCTGTATATATATATATATATATATATATATATATATATATATATATATATATATATATATATATATATATATAGACATACACACACATATATATACACACACATATACATATACATATATATATATACATATACATATATATATATATACATATACATATATATATATATACATATATATATATATATATATATATATATATATATACATATACATATATATATATATACATATATATATATATATATATATATACACATATATATATATATATATATACACATATATATATATACACATATATATATATATATATATATACACATATATATATATATATATATATATATATATATATATATATAAATAAATATATATACATATACATATATACATATACACATATATATAAACTTAAATAAACTTTTTCAAAGCGGCCACAAGCCAACGCGTGACTTCTCTGATAATAATAATGTATACTTTATTAATCCCACTACGCCCATTATTTTAATGTCTATGAAACTATGTCAAATATTTACGTGTACATTTTCTCCTCTATATTTGAGGCGTCCCACCTGGTGATGCTCTTTCCTGCCCGCTGCAGCATCCTGCCTGTGATTGGCTGTTGCCTCGGTGACGCTGTAGAGTGACAGGTCGTAGATGTCGACGTAGCCGTCCGAGGGACGCCAGGAGAAGGAGAGAGAGGCGGAGTTGGCCGAAGTGACGGTTAGATTACTGACTGCAGCCGGACCTGAACACAGACAGAGAGGACGAAGCTCAGAGTTCAGGAGATAGAAGAGAACGTGTTAACTGTTCAATAACTCATCAATAATCAGGGCTTAGAAACTCATCACTTGTGCTTAAAGTGCTCATATTCTGCTCATCTTCAGGTTCATAATTGTATTTAGAGGTTGTACCAGAATAGGTTTACATGATTTCATTTTCAGAAAACACCATATTTTTGTTGTACTGCACATTGCTGCAGCTCCTCTTTTCACCCTGTGTTCAGGTCTCTGTTTTAGCTCCAGAGTGAGACCTCTCACTTCTGTCTTTGTTGAGAGTCGCACAGAGTATGAGGGCGTGCCCTGACAGTATCTAGGTAAGGACTACTAGCCAGTCAGAAGCAGAGCATGAGGGCGTGCCCTGACAGTAGCTAGGTAAGGACTACTAGCCAGTCAGAAGCAGAGCATGAGGGCCCTGACAGTAGCTAGGTAAGGACTACTAGCCAGTCAGAAGCAGAGTATGAGGGCCCTGACAGTACCTAGGTAAGGACTACTAGCCAGTCAGAAGCAGAGTATGAGGGCGTGCCCTGACAGTACCTAGGTAAGGACTACTAGCCAGTCAGAAGCAGAGTATGAGGGCGGGCCCTGACAGTACCTAGGTATGGACTACTAGCCAGTCAGGAGCAGAGTATGAGGACGTGCCCTGACAGTACCTAGGTAAGGACTACTAGCCAGTCAGGAGCAGAGTATGAGGGCGTGCCCTGACAGTAGCTAGGTAAGGACTACTAGCCAGTCAGGAGCAGAGTATGAGGGCGTGCCATGCTAGCAGCTAGGCGAGCATTATAACGTGTGTTCCAAAGTGACCACGTTTGTCTCTGAAGTAAAGGCTGGACTACAATAGAGCTGTTTGGAGCAGTTTGTGAACAGTGTTTTCTGTTGGAGATGGTAAGTCCCTTTGGGGGGGACTTTGGGCTTTTTCACTTTGTAAACCTATAACATGCACAAAAAAGATATATAACACAATAAAGGAAAGGGAAAAAGCCAAAAAGCAGAATATGAGCACTTTAAGTTTTGTACATATCATGATAGATTATATGGCTAGATGTGATACAGCTACGGCCGGAAGTTACGCAAAATCTAATATATTTTTAATACTTTCACCCAGGAAATGTTTTCCTTGGGAGTGTTTTAATTCCAGCTAGATCTTTTTCCTAAATGAAACTTGTCAATTTGGCGCCTAAACTGAACTGCGGTCGCCACTTTTTCTCGGCTAAACGCCGCAGCATGATTCCCTTCAAGTACCCGACTAAAGTGCGTGCTGTATTGTAACGTAGTGACTTACGAGTTTGTCCCTCTGCTGTGGCGTCCAGCGAGGGGACGCCACCGCTGAGTGTCGCCACCTTCACTCTGTACCACCTCCCCGACGTCAGACCCTCCAGACGCTCGCTCCGACTCTCCACAGGGACCGACCGATTGGCCAGAACGACGCCGGCCTCGTCCAATAACTGAAGGCTGTAGCCGTCGTACACGCCCACCGGCCTCTCCCAGCTGACGGTCAGACTGTGCGTGGTGTGGTCGTTATCAGCCTGCAACGCCGTGACTCTGGCCGGAGCTGCGACACAATAATCATCCATATTTAACGCAATTTCTTTCACCAACCTTTAATTACATTAGAATAGATTAGACTTTATTGATCCCCAATTGGGAAAATGTCAGTGCTACAGCAGCAAAATATCAGACAACACAGCACACAGACAGAATATACTGTATAAGAAATAATAAATAGGATAGAATAGAATACAAGAACTATTGAAAGAATAAAGTAATAAATACACACGTATATACAAGTTGGGAATAAAAATGAAATTTTACATTTTAGTTGCACTTGCTTTATTATGATGAATATGAGTCTAATTCAATTTCATTTATAGTGTCAAATCATAACAGGAGTTATCTCAGGACACTTCACACATAGTAGTTCTAGACCACACTCTATAATTTACAAAGACCCAACAATTTCCCACGAGTGGCGAGGAAAAACCTCGGTCAGACCCGGGCTCTTGGTGGGCGGCCATTTGCCGCTGCCGGTTGGGACACAGAGACACTGATACAGATATACAGAAATATGATTCATAATAATTAGAGCAGTTGGCATGATGCGCCATGGCATCTATACACTCAAAAATGGAGGTACGAGACAAGAACATTTCTGTACTTACAGGTACACTTTTTAAATAATGTTCCCTTAAAGGTCCCATGGCATGAAAATTAATTTTAACATTAATGTGAGTTCCCCTAGCCTGCCTACATACAGTATTAGGGGACCACTAAGGTCTATATAAAAGAGACTTCAGATACAGTATTAGGGGACCACTAAGGTCTATATAAAAGAGACTTCAGATACAGTATTAGGGGACCACTAAGGTCTATATAAAAGACTTCAGATACAGTATTAGGGGACCACTAAGGTCTATATAAAAGAGACTTCAGATACAGTATTAGGGGACCACTAAGGCCTATAAGAGACTTCAGATACAGTATTAGGGGACCACTAAGGCCTATATAAAAGAGACTTCAGATACAGTATTAGGGGACCACTAAGGCCTATAAGAGACTTCAGATACAGTATTAGGGGACCACTAAGGCCTATATAAAAGAGACTTCAGATACAGTATTAGGGGACCACTAAGGTCTATATAAAAGAGACTTCAGATACAGTATTAGGGGACCACTAAGGTCTATATAAAAGAGACTTCAGATACAGTACTAGGGGACCACTAAGGTCTATATAAAAGAGACTTCAGATACAGTATTAGGGGACCACTAAGGTCTATATAAAAGAGACTTCAGATACAGTACTAGGGGACCACTAATGTCTATATAAAAGAGACTTCAGATACAGTATTAGGGGACCACTAAGGTCTATATAAAAGCATCCAAATAGCAGCATGCCATAGGACCTTTAAGAATACAGTAGTGTACCTTTTCACTAATTTGAGGGTACAAAATGAAAGAGAAGGGTACACAATTGTCTTTCTAAAGGGAAACCTCTCATTCGATAAGCATTAGGTACACAATGGTACTTGTATGTTTGAGTGTGTAGTAACAATACTATTACTTTATGTTACTATACTCATAATGAGTCGAAGCGATTGATGTCGTACCGGTTCTGCCGGTGGCTGTGTTGCGATTGGTCAGCTTCCCGCTCAGTGATTGGACGCTGATGGTGTAGGTGAGGCCTGGGGTCAGATCCTGGAAGTCCAGAGAGGAGACATGTTTCGGGACGGGGCGAGTCTCGACGATGACGCCGTCCTGGAGACAGGAAGTGACAACAGAATACTCATGAAGCTCAATCATTTATATACTCATCCTTTAGGGCTGTATTTACAGACTGCATCATGTTTCTTATTGGCCATATGGTTACTTTTAAGGAAGAATTTGAATGCAGGACTTTTAGTTGTACAATAGTTGAGTACTTTATTTTTAGGTTAAAGCAGATACACTTTTAAGTGTTCATATTATGCTTTTTGGCTTTTTCCCTTTCCTTTATAGTGCCAAAAGTCCACCCCAAAGGGACTTACCATCTCCAACAGAAAACACTGTTCACAAACTGCTCCAAACAGCTCTATTGTAGTCCAGCCTTTACTTCAGAGACAAACGTGGTCACTTTGGAACACACGTTATAATGCTCGCCTAGCTGCTAGCATGGCACGCCCTCATACTCTGCTTCTGACTGGCTAGTAGTCCTTACCTAGCTACTGTCAGGGCCCTCATACTCTGCTTCTGACTGGCTAGTAGTCCTTACCTAGGTACTGTCAGGGCACGCCCTCATACTCTGCTTCTGACTGGCTAGTAGTCCTTACCTAGGTACTGTCAGGGCACGCCCTCATACTCTGCTTCTGACTGGCTAGTAGTCCTTACCTAGGTACTGTCAGGGTACGCCCTCATACTCTGCTTCTGACTGGCTAGTAGTCCTTACCTAGGTACTGTCAGGGCACGCCCTCATACTCTGCTTCTGACTGGCTAGTAGTCCTTACCTAGCTACTGTCAGGGTACGCCCTCATACTCTGCTTCTGACTGGCTAGTAGTCCTTACCTAGCTACTGAGCATGTGCGACTCCCACTTGTTAATGATTTCTGTTCTCTCAGTGTGAGCCTGCACATGTGCATTTGGACTCACCGTGGTGGACAGGGAGACGACGTACATGTCCAAGTCTCCGCCTCCCGGTGTCCACGAGACCAGCAGCCCGCCGACAGAGGAGCGTGGAGACAGACGGAGGTTCCCGACGGCGCTGGGAACTGCAGGGGAGAGTCTGAGATCAGCAAAACTGGACTTGATGTTGACGTTTGAATTGAAGCCGTCTTGATCGTCTCACCTGTCCGTCCCTCGATGTGCTGCGCTCTCTGGTACGGCCCGCTGAACGTCGACACCACGATCTTATAAAGCCGCCCGGCGGTCAGAAAGGTCAGCCGGTGATGTCGCTCCTCGCTGCCCAACGTCACCGGAGGGAAAACGCGAGTGTCGTTGAAGAGCAGAGTCACCTGGAGACAAGCGTAGTAAAGAGACTAAAACTCAGGCAGCAGTAGGGCTGGGCGATATGGAGAAAATCAGATATCACGATATTCTTGACCAAATACCTCGATATCGATATTGCGGCGATATTCAAGGGTTGACAATTGGTGCTTTAAAAAATATCTTCACAATTACATTTTAGATAAATAATCTTCAGTAATGTGGACATAATGTCTAAGTAGGGAAAAGGCAAATAATAGAACAGCTAGACCAGTCTGATAAGATCAGAAAATGACATCACTTTACTGTAATGCAGCCTTTAAAAGCAGGAAAAGACAACACTTATGTAATATCGCGATATTACGATATCCAAAATCATAGACGATTTCTAGTCTCATATCACGATATCGATATAATATTGATATGTTGCCCAGCCCTAGGCAGCAGATATCGTCAAAGCCCGTTAGTGCTGATATAGTCTCGCATAGCCAGACCTTCCTCCACAGCGCTGCGGAGGACGGTCTGGCTAGTCCACACAGCATTCCTGGATGGGAGAAAACGTGCTCTGGTTTATTGGCATTTCTTTAAACCAATCACAATCGTCTTGGGCGGCGCTACGCACCGGACGGAGCCACGGTGCCTCTGCTAAATAGCCTCAGGAAGGAACTTGTTTTGGTGGAACATGTGGACGTTCAAAAGTAGTGTTAGTCGTGCAACAGAGAACTCAGATTGGACAGATAGTCTAGCTAGCTGTCTGGATTTACCCTGCAGAGATCTGAGGAGCAGTTAACCAGAGTCCTCACAAATCCACCGGAGGTTAGAACGCCAACACAGAGACAGAGGAAGGGTATTGTTTTAGCACCGGTATTGGAAAAAACCCCAACGATACCAAACCCTATTCCCGAGACTATTTTACAGAGCCTCCATCGCTGCGTCTGGAGCTAGCGCCGCCCAAGACGATTGTGATTGGTTTAAAGAACTGCAAACAACCCAGAACGTATCGGTGGAGTAGGGAGACTAGGAGGACAGAAATGTTTCTCATTAGATTAAAGGAAAGGTCTTCAACATCAAAAGAGTTCATCAGTAAACGTGTGTAACATGACGCTCCTACATACAGCATAATATCTAAAGCAGAAATGAGTCAGATGGACACACTGATAAGTTCGCGACGCAATAAATGTCCCATAAGTCTCGAGAGTAACACACACCTCATAGTGGTCCACGTCTCCAGGGGCGGGGCTCCAGGTGACGGTCAGATCACCTGTTCCTGCGTTGTCCAGCGACAGATTTCCAACAGCTGCTGGAACTGCAGGACAAACAAAACTTGAACTCAACATAATCAATACAATATATATTTAAATAGATCATAGACTGTTTCCCCAAAAGCCTAAGATGATGTCCTCAAATGTCTTGTTTTGTCCAAAACTCAAAGATATTCAGTTTACTGTCTACAGAGGAGAGAAGACACTAGAAGATATTCAGATTACTGTCAGAGGAGAGAAGACACTAGAAGATATTCAGATTACTGTCCCAGAGGAGAGAAGAGACTAGAAGATATTCAGATTACTGTCCCAGAGGAGAGAAGACACTAGAAGATATTCAGATTACTGTCCTAGAGGAGAGAAGATACTAGAAGATATTCAGATTACTGTCCCAGAGGAGAGAAGAGACTAGAAGATATTCAGATTACTGTCCCAGAGGATAGAAGACACTAGAAGATATTCAGATTACTGTCCCAGAGGATAGAAGACACTAGAAGATATTCAGATTACTGTCCTAGAGGAGAGAAGATACTAGAAGATATTCAGATTACTGTCCCAGAGGATAGAAGACACTAGAAGATATTCAGATTACTGTCCCAGAGGAGAGACTAGAAGATATTCAGATTACTGTCCCAGAGAGAAGACACTAGAAGATATTCAGATTACTGTCCCAGAGGAGAGAAGATACTAGAAGATATTCAGATTACTGTCACAGAGGAGAGAAGATACTAGAAGATATTCAGATTACTGTCCCAGAGGAGAGAAGAGACTAGAAGATATTCAGATTACTGTCCCAGAGAGAAGATACTAGAAGATATTCAGATTACTGTCCCAGAGGAGAGAAGAGACTAGAAGATATTCAGATTACTGTCCCAGAGGAGAGAAGATACTAGAAGATATTTAGATTACTGTCACAGAGGAGAGAAGAGACTAGAAGATATTCAGATTTAACAAGCTGGAATCAGAGAAATCTTTTTTTTTTTAATAAAAAAATGACTCAAACGATTAATCAATTATCAAAATCGTTGGCGATTAATTTAATAGTTGACAACTAATCGATTCATCGATTCATCGTTGCACCTCTAGAAATTTCGCCGTCAACATCTTGGGAGGATCTTGGGGGAGGATGACGAGAATATAGTTCCCAGTTTATATACGGTTAGAAGATGGCTGTGTCTCATGTGACCTTGTTATTTGTACACGCTGTGACTCTACAAATCACAACATGTAAATAGGAACATGTTGGCGTTATTTTGTCACTTATTGGGAGCAGTAGGCTAGATGGAGCCGGTTACCTCCAGAATCTGTGCTAAGCTAGGCTAGATGGAGCCGGTTACCTCCAGAATCTGTGCTAAGCTAGGCTAGATGGAGCCGGTTACCTCCAGGATCTGTGCCAAGCTAGGCTAGATGGAGCCGGTTACCTCCAGGATCTGTGCTAGGCTAAGCTACCGGTGGAGCCGTCGAAAAGAGCTACAACACGCACGGACACGAGAAGGGTATGTATGGACTTGTCTAACTCTGGGGGTAACGGTGAATAAGCTAAAGTCCCAATAAGTCGGCTTGTTCCTTAAAGGAGCTTCAGCGTTGGCTGCACTTTCCAGACCCGGAAGCTTCGTCCATGATTTGTTAAAGTCTATGAAATAAACATATTTGTTCCCCTTGGTTTCCGACTCACAGGTGCGTCCGTCGGTCGAGACGCTGCTGACGTAGTCCCCGCTCCAGGTTTCCACGGTGACGGTGTAGAGTCTCCCCGGCGACAGAGACGAGAAGACGCACTCGTTGTGTGCGGCGGAGACACTCTTGTTCTGCAGCACGCTGTTGTTGTAACGGATCAGAACAACGTAGCGGTCCAGATCTCCAGTTGCGTGACGCCAGTAGACCTGAACACACAACCGGAGGAATCTACTCATGATTCTACATAAAATACAGATTTAACAAATATAAATACTACTACAGCCTTTTAAGGACATTATGGAGACCAGGGTCTCTCTCCTCCTCAATAGCATTTAAAGCTACAGACACAGAAATGGCACATCCTAAGGAAAGCTCATTGTGGGACTGGCTCTAGTGGCTGGAATTCTGCACCAAGGCTGAATTTCAGGAAAGAGACTTCAGATACAGTATTAGGAGACCACTAAGGCCTATATAAAAGAGACTTCAGATACAGTATTAGGGGACCACTAAGGCCTATATAAAAGAGACTTCAGATACAGTATTAGGGGACCACTAAGGCCTATATAAAAGAGACTTCAGATACAGTATTAGGGGACCACTAAGGCCTATATAAAAGAGACTTCAGATACAGTATTAGGGGACCACTAAGGCCTATATAAAAGAGACTTCAGATACAGTATTAGGGGACCACTAAGGCCTATATAAAAGAGACTTCAGATACAGTATTAGGGGACCACTAAGGCCTATATAAAAGAGACTTCAGATACAGTATTAGGGGACCACTAAGGTCTATATAAAAGAGACTTCAGATACAGTATTAGGGGACCACTAAGGTCTATATAAAAGAGACTTCAGATACAGTATTAGGGGACCACTAAGGTCTATATAAAGAGACTTCAGATACAGTATTAGGCGACCACTAAGGCCTATATAAAAGATACTTCAGATACAGTATTAGGGGACCACTAAGGTCTATATAAAAGACTTCAGATACAGTATTAGGGGACCACTAAGGCCTATATAAAAGAGACTTCAGATACAGTATTAGGGGACCACTAAGGTCTATATAAAATACTTCAGATACAGTATTAGGGGACCACTAAGGCCTATATAAAAGACTTCAGATACAGTATTAGGGGACCACTAAGGCCTATATAAAAGAGACTTCAGATACAGTATTAGGGGACCACTAAGGTCTATATAAAAGAGACTTCAGATACAGGATTAGGGGACCACTAAGGTCTATATAAAAGAGACTTCAGATACAGTATTAGGGGACCACTAAGGCCAATATAAAAGCATCCAAAAAGCAGCATGTCATAGGGCCTTTAATGTCAGTAATCAGCTGGGGATGTTTCAGGCTGATGTTTTCCCTGTTAAGCTGCAGTGTCTTCAGCCATGACAAACTCACCTTGAGGAAGTCGTCTCTCGCCGAGTGGACAGCTGTCGGGTCTTGCACAGTGGCCGGCTCTGCGAGACAAATGTCAGAAACAAACATGTTATAAATCATCACTCTGCACTTACTGTATATGCATTATTTATGTGACTTCAGGTTTAAGAAATGTAGCTGGGAATAAAATATATATTCACAAATGAAATAAAATAAAAGTGAACTGAAATGTAAATGTACATACAAAGGCAAAAGCACATTAACAGAAATGTAAAATACAACATTCAGGGTTTCCCCCAATTATGTTTTCATGTATTTTAAGACTTTTAAACTACAGTTCCAGTTGGGGCATTATATATTTAAAGGAGACGGTGTAGGGAAAAAAAAGCAGAATATGAGCACTTTAAAAACATTTTCTTGAGGAAGGACGTCTAAACCCCTCGCTAGATACGCACACCTAAGTCTTCCACATAGCCAGGGAAAACACTGACATGACACAACTTCTCTGGAGTACACCCTGACATCCTTACGTGTCCGTGCTTGAACGGCGGTGGCATTCTCCAGGCTGCCGCTCCTTGTCACTATAACGACCGAGTACAGGCGGCCGGCGACCAGCGAGCTGAAGGAGCACTCGGGCGGCGAGGAGCGGGACACGGCCAGCGTGTGGACGCTCCGACTCCCGTCCTGAAGGCGGACCAGGTAGCTGTCCACCACGCCCACCGCCGGGCGCCACGACACCTGCAGAGCGTCCGACCGGCCTCCGTTAGTGACGGTGACCTCGGAGACCGACGCCGGGGCTGAAGGGAAAACAGGACAGAGGACTTATATTATTTATTTATTTTACAAAAAAAAATTAAATGGTAAGTCAAACATCGTGATGTTTCCAAGTTAGCTCAGTTGATGTATTTAATTCAATTAAAATGTATTTCATTATATATATATATATATATATATATATATATATATATATATATATATATATATAAAATGCTTCTTAGCAATTGGGAAATTTAGGAATTTTAACCAAGAATTTACAATTGATATATATTTATATTTTATATTTATATATTATATATATTTATATATTATATATATTATATATATTTATATATATATATATATTATTATATATATTATATATATAATATGATATAATATATAAATATATATATATAATATATAATAATATATAAATATAAAATATAAATATATATCAATTGTAAATTCTTGGGTAAAATTCCTAAATTTCCCAATTTCTGAGAAGTATTTTTTAAATATATATAACTAAATACATAATTTTTTTTTATTTTTATGTTTTTCTTAAGGTCATAATTCAAACATCAAAATGTTTCCAAAGATGTTCAACTTTAGTTTAGCCAGCAGAGGGTGATGTTAGCTCAGTTTGTGTATTTAATTATTTTTCTAAACGTTGAAATCATCAATAAAAACTAAAGTGGAAAAAAACTGACAGGTTAATAACTTAGAGATGCTCCCAGTTAGCTGGTTCCCTGTTGCTTCCAGTCTTTATGCTAAGCTAAGCTAACCACGTCCGGACGTGAGACTGATGTCCATCTGATAAACTGAGTATTTCCCAAAATGTTCATCTGACCAGTGTGTCTTCAGTTCTATGTATCGACCAATAGGAGGTCATCTGAGGGGGGCTGGGGGCGGGGCTTGTTTTTGTTTTCGTCAACCTGAATGCCAATTGGTTGAAAGGGTGGACACACAAATGCGCGCGCACACACACACACACACACACACACACACACACACACACACACACACACACACACACACACACACACACACACACACACACACACACACACACACAGAGAGAGTGCTAAAAATAACGGACATTTTGTGGGACCACAATAGGTGCTTTGAGCAGGAATGTCTGTGTGTGTGTGTGTGTGTGTGTGTGTGTGTGTGTGTGTGTGTGTGTGTGTGTGTGCAGGAAGCCTTTGAGCACAGCACTGGGAGTGTCTTTGTGTGTGTGGAACATTTTCAAAACTCCTTTTTGGTATTTCAGCTATTGTTCTAAAAACTCTGATATTATCGCATAATGAACTTTTAATCACTCTCTCACACACGCACGCGCGCGCACACACACACACACACACACACACACACACACACACACACGTTAACCTGTGGACCTTTAAATGTTTGTAACTCTGACGCTGTTCTTCTATAAAGGTAGTACTGTTGTACTACTATTACTATTCTGTTACTGTTGTACTATTGTACAACAAGACAGTAGAAGTAACTACAGCCTTGTAACTGAAACACATTCTGCAAAAAATATCACGTACCCCCTGCAGTCCTCCAAAGTACCCCTAGGGGGACACGTACCCCCATTTGAGAAACACTGCTTTAAACCAATCACAATCATCGTGGGCTAAGCTCCGGACGGAGCCACGGTGCCTCTGCTAAAGGAAGGGAGTTGTCTCAGGAAGGAACTTGTTTTGGTGGAACATGTGGACGTTCAAAAGTAGTTCTAGTCGTGCAACAGAAAATTCAGATTGGACAGATAGTCTAGCTAGCTGTCTGGATTTACCCTGCAGAGATCTGAGGAGCAGTCAACCATAGTCCTCACAAATCCACCGGAGGTTAGAACGCCAACACAGAGACAGAGGAAGGGGACGGACATCCGGCGAATTTCTGGCGCCACTGGAGCAATCCCAGAAGTGGAACATCGTGGATATAAACTAACTGTCGGGTAGATATGGACACTGGTAGCAAACTATTATTATTATTATTATTATTATTATTATTATTATAATAACCAAAGATCCTCTATAATCTAGCGCATTTCAAGCAACACCAATGGTCTGAAATGGTCCACACTTCCTGTCTCCTAAAGGGGCGTGGCCTCATTTTTTGTTATTTTTTAGATTATTTTTGGGGCATTTTAGGCCTTATTTGGATAGGACAGCTTAGACTTGAAAGGGGAGAGAGAAGGGGAATGACATGCAGAAAAGGGCTGCAGGTCGGAGTCAAACCTGCGGCCGCTGCGTCGAGGAGTTAACCTCTGTATATGGGCGCCCGCTCTCAATATTTTCTTCTGCCAACGTTTGATATTCACACAGCTAAAAGACATATTTAGCATCACGGAGACGGACATCAGCCGAAAAGTAGAGATGTTCCAGCTCTGATGTGTGTGTGTTTCAGGGTCGTGCGATGTCTCGGGCCAAGTCCCGCAGGAACCTGGACTTCCAGGACGTCCTGGACAAGCTGGTCGACCAGGGCATCGCCATCCGAGTGGCGTCGCCCAAACTGGTCATGGAGGAGGTGAGCAAAGTCTTTATTTTCTCCCCTCAATAATCGTTCCTTTCCTTTTATCTCTTTTTCTTCCACCGGGCGCGTCTGCGCTGCATTCCAGAGGCGTGAAGCGGCTCTCCGCTGCGATATGGCGCCAGGTCGTTTTTTAGGCGAGCCGCGGGCCGTTAGGACAGCTGGGCAGGAAGTGAAACAGCAAGAGCATCCAGACAATTTATACTCTCACTATTATATTTAAGACCGCGGTCAAAAAGTCAAATATTTTGACTAGAGATGTTCCGATACCAGTATCGGTATCGGCTCCAATACTGCCTAAAACGCTGGTATCGGGAAGTACTGGAGTTTATGCACCGATACGATACCACGTAATAAAGCCCTAAAGAAAATCTACATTAAAGTAGTTTGTTTACGTTCTTTTTCCGTTATAACTGACTGTCAAACTGCAGAATAAAAGAAAGTTATGGGGCGTTCATTGTTCACAAAGAGTTTAACCTGAGCCAGACCAACAACAAAGATAGAAATCATATCACATCATACAGGGATAGTAGTATACAGCTGTTATACATCATATCATCATACAGGGATAGTAGTATACAGCTGTTATACATCATATCATCATACAGGGATAGTAGTATACAGCTGTTATACATCATATCATCATACAGGGATAGTAGTATACAGCTGTTATACATCATATCATCCATACAGGGATAGTAGTATACAGCTGTTATACATCATATCATCATACAGGGATAGTAGTATACAGCTGTTATACATCATATCATCATACAGGGATAGTAGTATACAGCTGTTATACATCATATCATCATACAGGGATAGTAGTATACAGCTGTTATACATCATATCATCATACAGGGATAGTAGTATACAGCTGTTATACATCATATCATCCATACAGGGATAGTAGTATACAGCTGTTATACATCATATCATCCATACAGGGATAGTAGTATACAGCTGTTATACATCATATCATCCATACAGGGATAGTAGTATACAGCTGTTATACATCATATCATCCATACAGGGATAGTAGTATACAGCTGTTATACATCATATCATCCATACAGGGATAGTAGTATACAGCTGTTATACATCATATCATCCATACAGGGATAGTAGTATACAGCTGTTAAAACATAATAAATATATATGACCCACTGGTATCGGATCGGTACTCGGTATCGGCTGATACACAAGTTTAGGTATCTGGATCAGTATCGGGCCATCTCTACTGAAAAGAATGACATCAGGCGGAATCCCGGAAGTTGAACGTCGTGGACATGGACTACATGAAATATAACGCTACCCTAAAAAACCCTAATAAACAAATTAAGAGATAATAATTACAATATCAGTAATAATAGCGGCAGTTTGAATCTGAAATGTAACTTGGAGTAACTCACCGGTGCGTGCCTCCAGACTGGTGCTTGCAGAGCGCAGCCCCCCGCTGACGGCGGCGGCCTGCAGCCGGTAGAGGGCGCCGGGGGTCAAACCAGAGACCAGCAGAGGAGAAGAACCGACCGCAACGCTGTAGTTCTGAACCACGACACTGAACACGCAAAACATTCATTTTA
>CM042331.1:30247473-30267473 GCA_023566125.1 Zingel zingel | reverse complement strand
AGGTAAGAGCTTAGTTCGGGTGAATTAAGACTTTATTTCAACCAAACCAGAGTGGTGATTGTTGGAACAGTGGAAAGATGAACCGAGATCAAGATCTCATCACACATCACTTACTGTTCGTCCTGTTGGTCTCAGGCCAACGAGACTACACTCTCAGCCCTCAGATCGGTCTATAATCAAGCATTAAAAGTGCTTGACAGAAAAGCCCTTCGCTATCATCACTGTAATATTCTCAGTAAATATAAAATATTAAGTTTTGATTCCCTAATCAGATATACAAACTTAAGAACCGTTTTTAAAATTGTTAATAATACTACACCACCCTCAATGACAACATTCATAGAACTTGATTCTGAACATACGAACAGAACATCGCGCTCCACTGCTCACAGAAATGGTGCTATCCTGAAAAGATCCTCTGCCTTTGCACGGACAGCCTTCTCATTTAAAACAATTAAACAATGGAATCAACTCCAGGCGGTCTAACGTTGTCTGTAGATTTGAATAATTTCTCTCCAAACTTAAAGAAATACATCCTCGATAACCAGCTATGTGAGCATCAGCACACTTAAACGTTTACAAATGTAATATTGAAGTAAATGTTTTTGACTATGTTGTATATATTTTAGGCTGTGATGGATTCTGTTGATTAGTTTTTCATTTAAACATCTGTTTAGTGTTTAACTAATCTTGTATGTATTTGTTAGTGCTACTGACAGTTATTTGTAATGTAATGTTGTATTATTGTGTGCACCTGCCCGGGGACTGCAGATGGAAACTAGCATTAGCTAAGTCTGGTACAAAACATCTTTTCGTAAGATTAATGTATTTTTTACATTGTCCCTCACAAATAAACTAATAATAAAAAAGACACTGCTTTTGATAGTTTTATTTAGTTTCTGTCGACTTTGAATGAAGTGTGTTTTACGATGATAAAGGTCTTTTAGTGTGTAGTGCGTAGTGCGCAGTGCGTAGTGTGGTCGTAGTGTGTGTGTAGTGTGTAGTGCGTAATGTGTAGTGTGTAGTGTGGTCGTAGTGTGTGTGTAGCGACCGGGCCCCAATGCTCCGCCTACACTAACGCCAGTATCCTCCCTTCACCACATTTAAGACTAATATAAGCAGCCTATTTTATTTTGTCCTGGTTGCTTTGGGGTCAACTTGTGTGATCCAGGCTCAGGTCTCTGATGTGAAAGCATCTTACTGCTTTATATTCCATTATATTTTTGATATTTTTTAATATCATCTGTGTTTTCCTTCTCATAGGATAAATAAAGGTATTCTCACCATAAATTGGTGCATACAAGTGTATCAGAATGCAGGATATTAGTCTTTGATGCTCAAAATAACACTGAGCCAGAAAAAAAAGAAAGTGCTACAGTATACCAACTACAATACATTCGACCAATGTTTTTCAACCTTTTTTGAACCACGGCACATTTTTTACATTAAAAAAATCCCGCGACACACCACCAACCAAAAATGTTACAAAATGAGACATTGTAGCCCAATAAGATCAGAATCTGCATTTTTCCTTTTTAAAAATGTATCCATGGCTGTTGCAGGCTTACATCCTGTCACGGCCACCAGGGGGCAGTAATTCTATTGTCTTAAATCAACAAGGTCATTATTGCGCTATACTGCCACCTACTGACACAGAATAGTATTTCATTTTTCTGCCAGTCATCACATTGCAGTCACAGATGCGAAAAATTGGCAAATTATTTGCAGTAACTCAATAAAAAACATTTGTTGGACCAATTAAGTAAAATCGGATAATTTCTCACGGCACACTAGTGTGGCACAGTGGTTGAAAATCACTGCATTAGACTATACACCACTGGGTTAGTGTGTTGGTTGGTTAGTGTGTTTGTGTGTGTAATTGATTCGAGGTACAGTGGAGAACTTTGGTTATACCAGCTGTAATCCTCTAGCTAGAAAGGTCATCTTGGACTTAAAGTGAAGCTTATAAACTTGGGAAGTTTTTCATGTACATTTGAGGCAGTGATATCTATAATAAAATGCTTGAAAATGATGACTTTTGATGCCAATTTGTCAGGCGGACAGACATTTTTTTGCCTTTTGGGGTATGTTGAAGGTGATATTTGACAGCAAAAAGGCAGCAATCCCCAGAATCTATTTCTGCTAGTTTCCCCTATGTGTCAAGATAAACCATGCAAAGTATTAGGGTTATATGACCATTTATGTAGCTGCAGTACCTTAATATTCACAATTACATCATTCCGACAAAAGCTTTTCCCAAAAAGGTTGTTTGTTGGCCCCTGAGACCAAACGGGGCAGAGTTGGGGGTGGTTGTTATCAACTTGTGATGGCCCAAGGTGTAAGATAATAGGAAATAATAGTGAAAAAAAGGTAGCAAAAAACATCCTGAGGAGTGGACCTGGCTCCCGGCCTATTAGTGGTGGGAAGAAATAAAAATTCACGCATGTGTCGTGATTATTTTTGTCCCTAGAATCAATATTTTGTATTTATTATTTTTACCAATGATTGACCTAAATATTTTCTGTTTCTACGGTACCGCTGACAGTGACTACATCATGGGCCCTATTTTAACAATCTGAGCGCACGGCGTGAAGCGCCTGGTGCAGGTGCGTTTAGGGCGTGTCCAAATCCACTTTTGCTAGTTTGACGGCGGAAAAAAGGGTCCGTGTGCCGGGCGCATGGTTTTAAAGGGTTGGACTTAGTGTCTTCATTAATCAGAGGTGTGTTTTAGGCGTAACATGCAATTAACCAATCAGAGATCATCTCCCATTCCCTTTAAAAGCCAGGCGCGTTTGGACCTTGGAGCATTGCTGTTATGATGGAGGATTTGCACCGTAATATTTTTATTTGTAATCTTCTGCATGTGTGTGTGTGTGTGTGTGTGTGTGTGTGTGTGTGTGTGTGTGTGTGCTGTGCACGAGCCTAGGAGCATTTTACTAATGCTCTGTTAAAATAACAATGAAATGCTGCGTTATTGACTTCAGACCAGGTTTTTGTTGGTCAATGGTGCCATCACTTCCCGCTGCCTAAAGATAGCAATATGCCCAGAATGCACCTGAACACACCTCCCTGTAAGACCAGCACGCCCAGAATGCACCTGAACACACCTCCCTGTAAGACCAGCACGCCCAGAATGCACCTGAACACACCTCCCTGTAAGACCAGCACGCCCAGAATGCACCTGAACACACCTCCCTGTAAGACCAGCACGCCCAGAATGCAGCTGAACACACCTCCCTGTAAGACCAGCACACCCAGAATGCACCTGAACACACCTCCCTGTAAGACCAGCACGCCTATGGGCCACAGATGGCCATGACACATGACACAATGTTGTATATTTCGGCAGTAGTCTGACCTGTTGCTCCTTCACAGCTGCTCTCAGCCGTCAGTCCTCCGCTCTCCACTCTTAGCACAGCTCTGTACAGCCTCCCAGGCGTTAGTCCCGTCCCGGGGAAGCTGAAGTTCGCCGCCTCTCGCTCCGGAGTGCCGCTGACTAACAGCTGCGACCCGTCGAACAGGAGCAGCGTGTAGCTCTCCCAGCGACCAGCGGGGGGCGACCAAGACATGAGGAGGCCGCCGTCGGAGGGGGAGGGAGAGGGAGACAGGGAGAGGAGGGACGCTGCCGCCGGAGCTGGAGACGAGACACAAAGGATGAAGAAATAAAAACAATGAAAAAGAAAGAGAGATGAAAAGAGGTTAGCTACGGCGACGACAGTAACGTTCCGACCGTAGCTGTATCCCTTCTGACCGTAGCTGTATCCCTTCTAGCCGTAGCTGTATCCCTTCTGACCGTAGCTGTATCCCTTTTGACCGTAGCTGTATCCCTTTTGACCGTAGCTGTATCCCTTCTAGCCGTAGCTGTATCCCTTCTAGCCGTAGCTGTATCCCTTCTGACCGTAGCTGTATCCCTTTTGAACGTAGCTGTATCCCTTCTAGCCGTAGCTGTATCCCTTCTAAATACAACCAAGAAAAGAACCTCACCTGTCCTGACGGTGATTTCCGATTGGCTCGTCAGCTTGCCGCTCCTGGACGTCACCGCGACCCGATAGGCCGAGCCGGGAGTCAGCTGGTCGACGGCGACCTCCGTGGCGTCCGGCGGAAGCGTCGTCTCCCAGCGGCTTGTGCCATTTGTCGAGACGGTGGCGACGAGCGCGTCCACGTCGCCCGCGGGACGTTGCCATGACAACAGCAAGCTGGTGCTGTTGTTGTAGTCGGCGGTGAGGTTGGAGACGGCGGCGGGAGCTGCAAAAGAGATTTTTACATTTATTTTCTTATTGATTTCCTTCACTTCCTGTCTTCTTCTTCTTCCTTTCTCTGTACCTGTCTGAGCCGCCGTCGTCTGGCCGTTCTGCAGCCCGCCAGCCTCCGTCACCACGGTAACATTGTACAGTCGCCCCGGCGCCAGGTCGAGGAGCGTGTGTTGCGTCGCCGTGCTCTCCAACGTCTCGTTCCTCAGCAGACCTGCAGACACAGATTACCCTTATAAGCCCTTCTCATCTATTAATACAGGAAGTACTCTTTTACCAAAATAAAAGTATAGAATAATTTGCTAATTAAAATTAAAAGTATTTGTAAAGAACAGGAGAGTTTTTAGATTTTTTTTGGGGGTAATTATGAAACTTTCAAATCAGATTAAGAAAGATTTAAAACATGGGACAATGAGGAGACACAGAGGAAGTTAAAGGGGTGGTTCAGAATTTTGGACATAGGACCTTATTTCCAAGTTAGCCAGCGTGTCATTCATCAGTGGAGACCAGAGGTGTGAATCTTCACTGATCTCCCGATTACGATTATCATGTCAGCGATTCGATTCAATATCTCGATTCATCACGATTAGGGCTGTCAAGCGATTACATTTTCTTAATCACGATTAATTGCATGTTTTATCACATGATTAAAATTCTATTATTTTGCATTTCACAACTGTTTTTAAGTCCATATTAACGATGGAAAGCCGTTCTCACCAGATGATCTTGATTGGGAATCAAATGAATGCAAAGAAAGTGACTTTATGAACTTGATTTTAAGATTTGTTTTTGTTTATTATATATTTACTCTAGTCACACATTTGAACAAACAACTTTGAATGCACCATGAGGGTGTAAATTACCAGTTTCATTGAACGCACCGTCTGTGTTTCTCCGACGGCAGCTGCAGATTGTTACCTCCCGGTGTTGAATCCTCTACAGTGAAATACAGACTAACTTTACACCGTTTAGCGTTAGCTGTCAGCATTTTAACTGTGTTTAATCCAGCTACTAGCTAGCGGTAGGCTAACGTTAGCTGCTGTCAAGTATAGTGTTAACTAGCTAGCGGTAGGCTAACGTTAGCTGCTGTCGAGTATAGTGTTAACTAGCTAGTGGTAGACTAACGTTAGCTGCTGGCGAGTATAGTGTTAACTAGCTAGCGGTAGGCTTACGTTAGCTGCTGTTGAGTATAGTGTTAACTAGCTAGCGGTAGACTAACGTTAGCTGCTGTCGAGTATAGTGTTAACTAGCTAGCGGTAGACTAACGTTAGCTGCTGTCGAGTATAGTGTTAACTAGCTAGCGGTAGGCTAACGTTAGCTGCTGTCGAGTATAGTGTTAACTAGCTAGCGGTAGACTAACGTTAGCTGCTGTCGAGTATAGTGTTAACTAGCTAGCGGTAGACTAACGTTAGCTGCTGTCGAGTATAGTGTTAACTAGGTAGCGGTAGACTAACGTTAGCTGCTGTCGAGTATAGTGTTAACTAGCTAGCGGTAGACTAACGTTAGCTGCTGTAGAGTATAGTGTTAACTAGCTAGCGGTAGACTAACGTTAGCTGCTGTTGAGTATAGTGTTAACTAGCTAGCGGTAGACTAACGTTAGCTGCTGTTGAGTATAGTGTTAACTAGCTAGCGGTAGGCTAACGTTAGCTGCTGTTGAGTATAGTGTTAACTAGCTAGCGGTAGGCTAACGTTAGCTGCTGTAGAGTATAGTGTTAACTAGCGTCCCGTGCAGCGATGTTTGTGTAGCCTGTATCGTCTGTCTCAGAGCATCAGAGAGAAGAGCAGACATATCAGCGGCTCCAGAATGAGGCGCCAAAATCTGCGTTGCTATTCCTGCAGCAGGATGTGTTACGAGGAAGTATGGCAAAATAGTCGCCTGTTAGGCACGACGCAAAGCCGAGTGAAGTGAAAATAAATGACGGCATGCAATTAATACGATTTAAAAAAAAATGAACGCATTATGCTCGGCCCTTAATCGCATCGCGATTAACGTGTTAATGCTGACGGCCCTAATCACGATGTATCACGATGCCTCAATTACATTTTTACTATTAAAGCCATATAGGATATTTAATTCATAGCTTTTCAAGCTTCAAAAACAAAACATTCTGCAGTGCTGTAATACTAAATCAATTGGATACATAAAACTACAGCACTGAGCACACGGCACGTCCTGAATGTGCAAAACATACCAGAATATGTAAACAGAAAGGTTGTTAGACCTACATTAAATTGTAAACAGAAATAATCGATTATGGCCCGGCCGATTATCGATGCAGCATCGTCCACGTCCACGATTCGATGCATCGATTATTTGATTCATTTCAACACCTCTAGTGGAGACCGTTTTCAACACGTTTCATCCTTCCAGTTGCAGAGTTTGCTGGTGCTAGCCAGCAGAAAGAAGCCACAGTTGGTTCCTTTCTGGATCTTCCAGAAAGTGTTACATCGGAAGGAATCACTGCACATGGGGAGGCACTTGGAATGACATTTCGAGCATGTTTAGAGGCTTAAAAACACATTTAAATCTTGCCCTGTTTAAGCCTGTTGGATGCTAACGCTAGTAGGGGGATAACACAGTGTAGGCAGCACCGATTGTTTTCGTTTTTTTTGCTACTGCCAGCTCTCGAAATTTCCAAACAGAGCTACGTGTTGAAATTGACCAGAATTCTCCTTTAAGCCGTGTGGGATAAACTGGTATTATTCAGGTTTAGAAGCATTCTTCGGACACGTATACAGCACATTCAGAATCTGTGTCTCAATCTGGGTTTTTACTGCAGTTTGGGACATTTTACGGACCTTCTGCCTGTTTACGGCGTATGGTTAGCTCCGTGCGTTGCGATGATTACTGTACACAAACCCAACCAGCCGACAGTTTGCAGGGCTGCGGTACAGAGATGCACGGCCCAAAAGAAAAGAAGAGAAACACAGCTACTTTTAAACATTATGAAAAATGTGGATATCAACAGGCTTTTGGATGTGAGACGACCTTTTCAAGAAGCTGGTTGAAGAAATGAAAGAGGGAGGGTGTGTTCGCACGGTCCAACAAGTCTGCCACCGCTCGAAAAATGTTGAAAAAAATTATATTTTGCATGGCTGCATGTAAACAGGAATATTAGTGGAATATTCACTTTCATTAGCCATGTAAACAGCTTAGTCAGAATATTGTTTTTTTTCTTCAGAATAAGGGATATTATGGAATATTATGTGCATGTATACTTAAGTCACTGTCTTTGGGAGAAGACTTAAATGTGACAGTTTGCCATCATGTCTAGTTATATACCAGTTGTGATATAAAGTTCTTCTTGTTTAGGTTAAAAACACGACAGACGTACCGGTTTGATCCCACAGCTGCAGCTTGAAGCGCTCCGTCCTGCCCGGGCCGGCCTGCCAGGAAAGGCCCAGGCTCCTGCAGGTGCTGGAGGTCACCGCCAGGCCGCTCACCGCTGACGGCCCTGATGACACAACACACACACACACACACACATAGTCAGATATTTTTTGAGACCATAAAAAGCAACATCCTGATGCAAGCAGCCGATTAGTAATACAAAGACTGAATTACTGACTAATTAAAGAGACATAAAGCAGCACAGAGAGGCTGTTCAACACACACACACACACACACACACACACACAGTTCAACACACACACACACACACACACACAGTTCAACACACACACACACACACACATTACACACTCAAAAGCATTTAGTTTGACAAAGCAACCACTCATAAACTCACTCACACACACACATGCACTCAATCACTCACTTACACACACACACACACACACACACACACACACACACACACACACACACACACACACACACACACACACACACACACACAGAGTCAGATGAAAGGATGGATATCAGTATCTTCTCTAAATTTAGCCGAGCTTTTGCACAAAGAAAATGCACAAACTGTGTCCTGAACCAGTGGGACTGTTCCTTTAAAATGATTTCTCTGTTTTGAACACGAGGTTCAGTCACGCTGCAGGAAGGTTTCAGCCGGGACAGGATCCATCGCTTCACCCTGTGTCCTTGTCTTCAAAGTGGGAGCACTGTGGGAGCCCCACTCCCCTGCTTCTTCTAAAGTTACCCGCCTGTCTAGAGCTCCCTGCTTCCTACATTTTGTGTTTTTCCCACAATGCCTGTGTGTGTGTGTGTGTGTGTGTGTGTGTGTGTGTGTGTGTGTGTGTGTGTGTGTGTGTGTGTGTGTGTGTGTGGGCCGCCGTGTCGCCACTTCTGCTTCAAACTGAGGTTGAACAATATTATCGGGCGGCCACAGCTCTGCCCACCGAGCGCCACACCGAGACAAACAAACGTGCTCTGTTGATGTTTCTATTTTTACGTTTATGAGTTTGAAGGGAAATTATCCACAATTTTATGGATGGACTTCAGTCACTAATATTGACTGTCGATTTGTTTCTATCCTACTGTCTACTTTCTTCCCTTATAATGCCCATATTTAATGCTGTCTCTCTTTTTAAAACACTTTATCCTTGCACTGCTATAGTTTTTATTTTACTATGTCTACATTATTCTCTTATATTGTCCATATTTAATGCTGGTCTCTAGACTTTATCCTTGCACTATTGGACTTATTTGCACTATACCACCATGACACACCCCCTCTCATAGAGCACCTTACCATACTAACTGAACCACAGGGTCAGTCCCTGTCCTGTCACTGCATGCCTCTAATGCTTATACATCCCTTATAGTACATTCATGTGGATTTTTTATTTAGTATCTTTTCTTTTATTGTCCATATTATTCATGTGGATTTGTTATTTTATCATCCTGTTTATGATGTATGTGTATGTTGTGTGTGATGTCTTTAAGCTACTGGGACCTTAAATTTCCCCTTGGGGATCAATAAAGTGTCTGTCTGTCTGTTAAACGGGCCGTTAAGATGTTTACGTGGACGCTATATATAGAGTATTTCCCTTGCTCCCAGACGACCCTTTACGACGGGGAACTGAGGCCGTTATCTCTGCTCTCTTCAAAGCCACCAGACTCCTTTGACAAAAACAGACATTTTACCTCGCAGAACACGGTAGTTGCTGCTCTAACGCTGCCTCCATCGTTAGTTAGTTAGTGTTATTGTGTGACTTTGGTGTTTTAAAGGGTTAGGAACAAAAAAAAAGAAAGTTTCAGAAGACGGGTTGACTTAAGTAACTCATACAGGAGTCCCACGGTCATGGAAAACCTGCAGAAGTCCAGAAATTTGAAAAAAAACCCACAAAGTTTTGGAAAAGTTATGAAATTTTGAGATCTTCTTTTCTAAGCCTGGAGAAGTCATGCAGATGTATCATCATGCATATTATTATCGGTGTGCCTGTAGTCTGGGTGATTCCATCTGCTTCTTAGCTTTGTTATTATCCTAACCATTTTAAACAACAAAGTCACACATCAACGACAGAGGCAGCGGCAGAGCAGCAGCTCCCGTGTTCTGCGAGGTGAAATGATTAACGCAGCTTTGAGGACGCTGTGGACACTCGTGGCGGCGACGCCAAGAGTTGAAAACATGTGAAAACCAACGTGCAGAGTCTGTGTGAACACTAAAGGGTCGGTGGATGTAACAGTCGGAGTGCCTCTGAAGATAAGAGACCACAAACACAACAGCAACAAGTATTTGGCATTGCTGAGAAGGTTACTGTCGGGACTCGACAGTACACTGCACCCAGCAGTTACACCCGCTTTCCTCCAAACACACACACACACACACCCTCACGCCCTTTCCCAGTGCTTCCCACAGAACAAAGAAACAATGGAGGCAGGAAATGGCTGAACCCTGTGCTCTGCCCACGATGGAAATACACACTAAGGGTCCAACTTCTGTTCTGGGCGGCCGCCAGCATGGACGCACAACACACACACACACACACACACACACACACACACACACACACACACACTTAAGCTCTATCACTCTCTCCCAGCAAGGCTTTGGTTCCTGTAACTAATCACACAATAAGGAGAGGGGAAGCTACATGACATTCACTCTAGAACACGCACGCACACACACACACATGCACACACGCACACACACACACACACACACACACACACAAAGACAAAGACAAAGACAAAGAGGTCGTGCCGTGTTCTTTCACTTCCAAAGACGAGAGGTCAGAGGAGATGGAAACAATAGATTATTTGGCTAAATATTGTTTTCAGGGTGTAAAAGCTCCGGACTTCTGCAAACATGTAACTTTCAGGTTGTTACAGGTGGGTGTAGCCGTTTTTATACATCAGTGATGGAACAAGTACTCAGATCCTTTACTGCAGTAGAAGTATTAAATACCACACTGTGAAAATACTCCATCTTACTGCAGTAAAAGTCTGTATGTTACATTAAAGTGTCCCCTGTCAGTGTTGCTCCTCTCCTATCTGATGTTTCTGGATGAATATTCCTGCTACATTCATGTGTATGTTGCATTTTACTGCTGTAGATATTTAAGGTCGTTGTCATTTTAACTCCTTTATATACTGTTGGGGTAGTTTAATCTAGAGCAACGCATCATATTAAAGCTTTTTTTTTATTCTCAATTTGGCGATTCCTTATCAGAGGAACTATAGGGCTCTACATCAGTCTGTGACACCGGGCTTAACAGCTTTTGTGGGGGAAACCATGGATGTATCGCAAAGGCCGCATTATACAAGCTTTTTAACAATGCGTACGCAAACGCCATTGTTTACATACTTGCCTGCGTTCTTTGCATGCTACTCGGGCGGAGTGATGTCCTCGCAGCACCTGAGAAGCCCCGTGGTGAGGAGCAGAGAGTTCGCCTGGCGTTCGCTCAGAGTTGGAGTAATAATCACTCCGCCCAAGTAGCAGCGCTTCGCCTTCTGAGAATATAGTTCCCAGTTTATATACGGTTAGAAGATGGCTGTGTGTCATGTGACCTTGTTATTTGTACACGCTGTCAGTGTTGGGAAAGTTCACTTTCTACATGAACTAGTTCAAAGTTCAATTCACAAATTTTAAAATGAACTAGTTCAGTTCATACTTCAAAATTTTTAACTAAGTTCACAGTAGGGCTGGGCGATATATCGATATTATATCGATACCGTGATATGAGACTAGATATTGTCTATGATTTTGGATATCGTAATATGACATAAGTGGTGTCTATTCCTGGTTTTAAAGGCTGTATTACAGTTCTTTTCTGATCTTACCAGACTGGTCTAGCTTTTCTAGTATTTGCCTTTTCCCCACTTAGACATTATGTCCACATTACTGATGATTATTGATCTAAAATCTAAGTGTGAAGATATTTTGTTAAAGCAATATCGCCGCAATATTGATATCGAGGTATTTGGTCAAGAATATCGTGATATCTGATTTTCTCCATATCGCCCATCCTTAGTTCACAGTTCCTAAAAATGAACTAGTTCATAGTTCTTGTTTTCCATATGTTGCTGTGAGCTATTATTTTTCAGAATGATTGCCACAGCCCATATGGAACCACAGACAGCAATTATTTTATCAGCGACAACGGAGCCGCTACTGTACGCAGTTGATGGGATTTGGGTCGAGGATCTGTCTTTTGATTTTTTTATTTGCTTGCACGTACCTTGAAAGGCTAGCCGGGTGCTTCAGTTCAACGTGCCGTTTCAGGTCTGCTGTGGATGGGACTGAAGTGCGGATTTTCTTTTTGCAAGTTTGGTGAAATGGTGAAATGGTGTTGCTACATATTAAGGCCTGTTTACGGCGGGTTTTCGCCTGGAAGGCTCTATAGAAATCTGGCACCCTGTTGAACGGAGTTAAACAGAGAGAGCGTGCCGTGCCATTCACAGACACCAGAATGAAGTTCATGAACGTTCATCAGGCAGTAATGCAGCACGTTCAGCTCATATCAACAAGTTCATGAACTATCGTTCAATGAATGCGTTCAGGCACAACACTGCACGCCGTGACTCTACAAATCACAACATGTAAATAGGAAAATGTTGGCGTTATTTTGTCACTTATTGGGAGCAGTAGGCTAGATGGAGCCGGTTACCTCCAGGATCTGTGCTAAGCTAGGCTAGATGGAGCCGGTTACCTCCAGGATCTGTGCTAAGCTAGGCTAGATGGAGCCGGTTACCTCCAGGATCTGTGCTAAGCTAGGCTAGATGGAGCCGGTTACCTCCAGGATCTGTGCTAGGCTAAGCTACCGGTGGGTGCGTTAGACAGAGTTACACATGCACGGAGATGAGAAGGGTATGTATGGACTTATCTCACTCTAATAAGACAAAGTCCCAATAAGTCGGCGTGTTCCTTTAATGCTATGTTATCCAGTCAGGGGGAAAGGATTTTTTTTACCCCACGGCGACACTACCACAAGCCACGCCCCCAGCTATGACGAGTCACCGACCGAGTGTGTTGTGTAGTGCAGTACATGTCTGGACTGAGTGAGGACTTACTGGTGTGCAGGGTGATGTTTGCCGTCTCCTCGTCTCTCTGGGACTGGATCTGCAGCAGGTAGGCGGTTCCTGGCTCCAGCTGCTCCAGCACGCAGGTGAAAACGCCTCCTAGCTCCTTGATCCCCCCGTCCTCCACTCCTAGCTGGTCAGTTCTCAGGTAGTTAGTTCCCATCTCCTCCTTCACCTCCTCCTCTCCTTTGATCTCATTAGTCTCTATCTCCTCCTCGCCTTCGTTCCTCCTTGCTGTACACTCGGCGCCGTCTGCTCCGGCGTCTGGAGACGTCACGGTGAAGGAGCAGTTCCGTCCGGGCGTGTTCACGGTCAACGAGATGGAGTCCAGGCCGGATACGGGTTCAGACACCGAGATGTTACACGGGACGGACTGGGACTCTGCGGGAGCTGCACTGCTCAGATCCTGACGGGGAAACGAGACACCGAAAACAGTTAGATAAAGCAGTGAACAATATTTTTGTTTTCATATCTTGTTTTCATAGTTGTAGTCTGGATCGACGACAGTTCATTTCCAGGATAATCGCAGGATGTTCGTCTCTCTGTGCGTCGCCGTTCTCAAACTCTGTTCTCTTCGGGAAGCAACAAACTCCGAGCTAGCGAGCTACACGCTAAAAATGTCAAGTTTTGAAGAAAATTTGAATCGTGCAACAAGGCAGACCTGCTTGGTTCTTTCAGGGAATGATTGTAAAGATTTACAAAGAATATGTTTAGGTCATTTCCTCTCTAACTGGGACATTTTGGGACTGATTGGTGGGATTGCTGTGGACCAAGTACACACGGAGATACACTGGTAAGAGCCAATGAGGTGTAATAACTGCGTTATTTTTTTTAACGCGTTAATTTCGATTAATTAATCTGAGAAAAAAATAACGCAGATTAATCCATTCCATATTGACGTTTGACCCGGAGCCGTTCTAGCCTCCATTGGACTGTAAGATGAAGGAGGGAGAGTTATTTTGACAGACCTAATAAAAACTATATGTTTTTGTTCTCGCTTAAAATTGTAGGCAGTCTACTGTAGGCCAAACCTCCAGGACCTCTTAACCAGGGCTTAATTTGACAGAGGGGGGGAGAGGGACGGAGGGAGAGGAGACAGAGGGGGGAGAGGGACGGAGGGAGGGGAGATAGAGTGAGGAGAGGGACGGAGGGAGGGGAGATAGAGGGACGGAGGGAGGGGAGATAGAGGGAGGAGAGGGACGGAGGGAGGGGAGACAGAGGGAGGAGAGGGACGGAGGGAGGGAGGGGAGACAGAGGGAGGAGAGGGATGGAGGGAGGGAGGGGAGATAGAGGGACGGAGGGAGGGGAGACAGAGGGAGGAGAGGGACGGAGGGAGAGGAGACAGAGGGAAGGAGGGGAGACAGAGGGAGGAGAGGGACGGAGGGAGGGGAGACAGAGGGAGGAGAGGGACGGAGGGAGGGAGAGGAGAGAGAGGGAGGAGAGGGACGGAGGGTGGGAGGGGAGATAGAGGGACGGAGGGAGGGGAGACAGAGGGAGGAGAGGGACGGAGGGAGGGGAGACAGAGGGAGGAGAGGGACAGAGGGAGGGGAGACAGAGGGAGGAGAGGGACGGAGGGAGGGGAGATAGAGGGAGGAGAGGGACGGAGGGAGGGAGGGGAGACAGAGGGAGAAGAGGGACGGAGGGAGGGGAGACAGAGGGAGGAGAGGGACAGAGGGAGGGGAGACAGAGGAAGGAGAGGGACAGAGGGAGGGGAGACAGAGGGAGGAGAGGGACAGAGGGAGGGGAGACAGAGGGAGGAGAGGGACAGAGGGAGGGGAGACAGAGGGAGGAGAGGGACAGAGGGAGGGGAGACAGAGGGAGGAGAGGGACGGAGGGAGAGGAGACAGAGGGAGGGAGGGGAGACAGAGGGAGGGAGGGGAGACAGAGGGAGGGAGGGGAGACAGAGGGAGGGAGGGGAGACAGAGGGAGGGGAGACAGAGGGAGGGGAGACAGAGGGAGGGGGGGCACTTCAACAGCACGGCGCTGCACTTCAAGTGACCCAGGCCCTTGTGCTGGCTGAGAAGCTGTTACAGCCTCATTTCACTCAGGGGGGAAATGTCAAAAAGACGACGAAGTTTGCTTAACTCTTCACGCCGGCCGGTCGGATCCCAAACGAGCAGAAACCGTTTCAGCCGATCAAGAATGTGGAGACCCCGGTGGGCTTTTGGTTAATTTAATAGTCCGATGGATAATTGCTGCTTGTGACAACGATTGTTGCAGTGCATGTTCTGAAATTAAAAGAAACATCGCCCTGATGTCCACACAGCGGTGTTTAGGTCTTTTAATCAGAGAAGCTACGTAGGCAGTGTCATTTTATTTGGTTCTGTTACCTCCAACCCCCGTTTTGAGTCGCTGGATCCACCCCCCCCCCCCCCCCCCCCTCTGCGCTCCGGGACCTCCCACTTTACAAATTAAGCACTGCTCTTAACCTGTGACCCTTGCTGTCATCAGGTCAGCTGCTAGCTGCTAGCTGCTATCGTCATGGCGTCACTATTTTATGAATGAAACATGGCGGTAATAACAATAACTGCTCTCTATCAAAAAAGAGAAGTAAGGCTCTATCTCGAGAGTTATCTCAACTTCGGTTTCAGGGGGGGAGAATCAGCTCATCCCCCACCTCTCTCCCACCTTTCCTGTCTATCCACTGTCACTGTCTAATAAAGGGAAAGAAATGCCCCAAAAATAATCTTTAAATAAATGCAACCCAGAGCGTTTTTTTCCCCCTCCTATCCCAGAATGCATCTGTGGTGTAGCCAGACTTTTCTCTTTGTTTACAGATTAAACCAACAACATACGTCATGTTAATCAGTGAGTTTTAAAGGTGTTCGGTAGAGCCAGGCTAGCCGTTTCCCCCTGCTTCCAGTCTTTATGCTAAGCTAAGCTAACCAGCTCTGTGCTTAACACACAGTCATGAGCTTGGACATCCATCTGAGGAAGAGAATAACCAAAATATAAGTTTTTATAGTAGCTTTTGTTTTTGTTAATTATTTAAAGAGACTCTGGCGGATCCATTTTCTTGTTCTCTTCTCCCTTCATTAGTGTGAGTATTATTTGGATCCATCCTCACCAGAGGAACATACAAGCCCAAACTCAACATCTCTTTAATGTACTTTAAACACACCCCGGGTATTGTTTAGTAAAAGTCTGTAAAACCCAAAAACAATGGCTCTTTAGTGTTGCGGCCAAGAGGTGGTAGTTAATAAGCAGCAGCTATTTAAAGAGCTGTAACTTTGTTGTACCACTTTTTGGGTTCAACTGATCTCTGACCTTTATAATTAAAAGAGGTAGATTTGGCCCCATCATGAAATATGAAAGACAACCCACCCCCCCTGAAATATGGGGGCACCCCCCCAAAAAAAAGAACATTGAAAAAATGACAAATGTTGGAAAAAGCTACAAAAACGAAAGAAAATCGACCTCGAAATTTTTTTTTTTTTTTTAAACACTGAAAAAAGTGACCAAAAAAGGAAAGAATGTGACAAAAAATTATTTAAAAAAAAAAAAAAAAAAAAAAAAAAAAAAGTGACAGAAAAATTGGAAAGAATGTGACAAAAAATGTAAATAAAATCGACAAAAACGTCGAGAAAAGTGCCGAAAAATGACAACAAAATGTTGAAATTTCGACCCAGATAAACACAAAGTTGCACGGTCGACGGGAAGACGACACAAGGGTCAAATCCACTGGGCTAGGCTGCTGTCCATAGAAACAAAATGGATAGAAAGGCCATTGAACTGATTCCTGTGCTAATTTGATTGGTCAGTGGGGGTGTAAACTGTGTCGCAGCTCGCTGGGAGGAGAGCGCGTACGGGAGAGCCGCCAGACGCCGTTCGGGAGACGTTCTCGGAGTTGCAGGCATGCCGATGGTACACATAGAAACGGCTGCTGCTCTGACCATTTGGCTGTTGATTTGAATGGAAATGGCCTTTCTATCCATTTTATTTCTATGGTGCTGTCATTGGATCAGAGTGCTGCCTGTTCTGCCAATCGTCCCAGCCCTTGACTTGCATTTTTCTATACTTTTGACACTTTTTTCAACACTTTTACTTATTCATGGTCAATAAACCAAATTGAAATAACATTATACCCAATTTTTGGGGTTTAAAAAAAGCAGAAATTACGATTTTTTTATTATTTTTTGGGCTTTTCCACCTTTATTTGACAGGACAGCTAGGTGAGAAAAGGGGGAGAGAGAGAGAGAGAGAGAGAGGTGGAGACATGCATGAAATGGTCAGATTCGAACCCTGGACCTTCAGCGTCTCCCCATCCCATCATTATATGTGCGCCTACTCTACCCGCTGGGCCAACCCGGCCACAAAATTATGAATTATTTGGACTAATTTATAAGTTAAGAAGTTTGTTGGATCACAGACTGGTTTATGTCAAAGCTGAGTCAGAAAACTGTTTTAAAACCATTTTTTTTTTTTTTTTTTCATGTTTTTCAAATGCTATCATTCATTTGACCTGCGGAGAATGTTGCATGGCTTCCATACATGCATTCATCCAAGTTATTTTGGGGCAATTTGAAGTCAACTCAACATCCTCTTATAAATTAGTCCAAATAATTCATAATCTTGCCACCCCCCCCTACCCCTCTGCTGCATGAAAGACTTGAAAACAGAGGTAGTACACGGGCCTCTGTAAAAGGGGACTGTGTGATTCCATTTAGACGCATCACTTCTGGACAAAACGTATTAATAATAATAATACATTTTATTTATATAGCGCTTTTCATGGTACTCAAAGACACTTTACAGTAAAACCAACACATCAAACAAGCATATTAGAAGCAATTAAAAACAATGAAACCAGTAACCATCAGGTGAGAAATGTAAGACTATTGTATGTGGAAGGCTAATCTGAAGAGGTGTGCTTTGATTAGTGTCCAGGTCAGTACAGTCACAGATGTGTATGGGTAGGGAGTTCCAGAGGGGAGGGGGCTGCGATGGTGAAAGCTGTCACCCCAGGTAAGGTGCTCGGTCCTGAGCGGTGGGGAGAGGAGGTCTGGGTCAGAGGAGCAGAGGTTACGGGGGGGTTCTGGGCGGTGAAGCAATAATAGGAGGTAAACTCTGGAATAGCTTGCCCCTCCCAATAAGAGAGTGTCCTATAGTCAACACCTTTAAAACTAACTTATAACAGTGTCTGTGTGTCTGTCTGTCTGTCTCCTGGCTCCTAGAAAACCAGAGATGCACTCACTTCGAACTGTCACACTTTCACTGAATATGAATGCAGTATAGAGTGAATAATGTCTTTGTCATCGTGTATTTTTGTTCTGTTTTGTCAATGTATATGTCACCACTATGTGTACCTTTGTTAATGTAGAGTGAATGAGCGCTGTAGGACTGCTGGCTGTCTCTATGTTAGTCCTCTGTCACCTGCCTAGGGACTGCAGATGATGTTATTTTACTAATTCTGGCATATTTACATGGTGTTTTTTATACAACAATGTCCATACATATGCATGGTCCCTGTCAAATAAACCAATTAAATACAATTAAAAAAAGAAAGCACTTTTAAATCATCTTGATCTTCCTCACTGAACAAGAATGATTAAGATGTTTCGGTTATAAAGACAAACATTTCTTGATATGATAAGAAAAGTATCTCTTAATTTCGACACAACTTCTCAGAGAGAAATATCTCGTTTCCTCTCAAACTAAATCGCATCGTTTTAGATTTTCAGCCTCAGCCTGAACTCCTAATTCCTACGTATGACGTTACATTTAAACGACCATGATATTTTGCATAATACCTGCTGAAATCTACCTGCTGGAGTTCATATTCGGCTATGGAAGTACACAGTAAGTAACTAATGACGGACTACGGTGGTCGTTGAATTGTTTTAACCCTTGTGTTGTCTTCGTTTCAACCTTTTTTTTCTGACATTTGTGACGCCTTTTTTCATTTGTTTTTGCTTTTTCCAACGTTTTAAATTTTTAAAAATTTCTTCTACACATTTTCAGCGCTTATTTCTACGTCCAATATTTTCTGATATAAAACAAAAATTTTAAAAACGGGCCAATGTGACCCAAAGTAAAGTTCTCTGTTTTTAAATTGGTTGATTTTCTCGGTATAATGACAAATCTGCAACAAACAAATGTCAGTCAAAAAATACCAATGGAAAAAAAATGGCATTTAGGGTAAAACCTAAATGTTGTGATGTAGAAACGTTTTGAAAATGGGTCAAATTTGACCCGAGGACAACAGGCGGGTTAATCAAGTTGCTGAATTGAAACTTTTGAACCACAGAGACAACGGGAGCAGACTCACCCAGAGCAGCAGTAGCAGCAGTGAGGTGAAGCACAGAGAACCTGGCTCAACTTTACATTTCAGCATTTTGATCCTCCTTCAGATCCTCAGACAGAACCAACTGCACCATAATCCTGCGGCCGAGGTAGGAGACGTGCTATATTCCCTCTTCAAGGCAGTAAATATTCCTCTTTTTCTGTCTTCAGTGGTCTTCAGCGTGCAGAGAGTCCTTCTGGAAAACCAAACAGCTGGAAAAATGGTTCAAAATGTCTCTTAGAAAAGCAGAATCAATCCCTATTTGACACTTGTCTTTTTGTCCCATAAATCTCCGTTGTCCCGCGTCTCTTTTCTCGTCTCATGTGCGTCCTCAACTCAGACTTCAAACAGTCCTTTTCCTCTGTACTCCCTGCCTGTCTCACTCTCAGCCGTCTGTCTCTCTTCCTGTCTGTCTGTCTGTCGGTCAGACTCTATAGTGTGGAGGCCGGGAGTCACTAACGGACTTCCTCAATCGAGCCGACAGCTCTGTGAGTCAGTGCAAAGGCACGACTATAACCTGCCGGGATGGAGGCTATAAATAACGGCAGCGCACCTAGCCGCACTCACAGCAGAGGTACGCGTTATAAATAGAGACTTTAAAGTTTAAATGTCTCCTTTTCATGACAGCATCGTCTTTTGATCGGCTTCAACCGTTTCTTGGGTGTAAATTTAGTTCTTGGCTTCACAATAATTGTATATTATCCGACTCTATAGGCTTGTATTTTTGTTTGCTACCCTTCACCATACCCCCACATCATCACATCCCCTTCACCATACCCCCCACATCATCACATCCCCTTCACCATACCCCCCACATCATCACATCCCCTTCACCATACCCCCACATCATCACATCCCCTTCACCATACCTAGAGATTGGCATGGTTGTATTTCAGTTAGCCTAATAGCTGGTTTGATTTGCATTGAGAGATGATCTCATGGAAAGTACCCCATGCTAATCTCTAGGTATGGTGAAGGGGATATGATGATGTGGGGGTATGGTGAAGGGGATGTGATGATGTGGGGGTATGGT
>CM042331.1:30232473-30244973 GCA_023566125.1 Zingel zingel | reverse complement strand
ATGGAATATGTGGGATATTTATGCAATTTTCAGCTATGAAATTGCGGGAACTTGCAAAAACTGCGGTTTCATCGTGGCTTCATTGCAGGTGTCGGTACCCGATCCGTGCCGCCTGTAAGATCCGTTCTGCGCATGTGCAAGATGTTCACGCATGCGGTGTTGTACGAGGATTTAGTTTAGCTAATGGCTAATTCGGCTGACCACTAGGTGATTATAGCGGTCTGCCGTTAGCCTCCATAGGCAAGCTAACGTTAGTTTAGCTAATGGCTAATTCGGCTGACCGCTAGGTGATTATAGCGGTCTGCCGTTAGCCTCCATAGGCAAGCTAATGTTAGTTTAGCTAACGGCTAATTCGGCTAACCGCTAGCTGATTGTAGTGGTCTGCCGTTAGCCTCCACAGGCAAGCTAACGTTAGTTTAGCTAACAGCTAATTCGGCTAACCGCTAGCTGAGACAGCATGTAAACTTTAAAAGACCCTCAAAATAAAACTTGAAAATAAACGTTAACATAACATCGTCAGTTCTACTTTACTTGTGCTCATTTAAAATACAATCACTTGTCTTTATTGTTATTACTGTAAAGTCTTAATTTAGCTGTAGCTGCTTTTCCCATTAAGTTTGACTTCATGTTATTTTAGACTGAATCTAGCTGTTAGCCGAATTAGCTGTTAGCTAAACTAACGTTAGCTTCCCGGTGGAGGCTAGCCTGGAACAGATCGGGCAGTGGCGTAAATCCTCGTACAACAGCGCATGCACGAACACCTTGCACATGTGCAGAACGTATCGTGCAAGCGGCACGGATTGGGTACTGACAGCAGGGTTTGCAGGTTTTCGATGATGTTCACGTCGCGTGATTACGTTACTTCATAACCTTCCCATGGCAACAGGGGAAAATGGCTGCTCTTGTGTGAAGTAAACCCAAAAGATATATGGGACTTTTTTGCAACGAAAATACGGGGATTATGAAATCATGCAAGCCCCGCATATTTTGCACGGAAATCGGCAATTTATGCGGTGTAAGTGCGGCGTATTTGAAAAAATGCGCCCCCCCCCCCCCCCCCCCGCATAAATATGCGGACTTTGGCTGATTATGCGTTGAATTATGCGATTGCATAATCACGTTTTTCTGGAGGGACTGAGAAATGACCCCAAAGTTACATAGAGAAGGAGAAAGTGCTTTCTTAGGAGCAGAGGGTGTGCTGAGAGACGGAGACCTAAAGCCACGCATCGGGGGAATTAGCCAAGACGGTTTTTCCCTCGCCAAAATTTAGCCTAACTTTGGAGCATTATTTAGCTCGACATGGATTCCTTAGATTGTCTAGTTTCATATGATACCAATATCTTCTGTCTAGTTTTAAAACAGTCTCTTTGAAAGATCGTCTCAGGATTTTATGAACCGATATCATTCAGGATCATTCATATGAAGATCGATTTAAGGCGTAAAATCAATTTTTTTTAAACCCAGCCAGATTGACATATGCTGCAGACTCGAAATCTGGATTTCCTTGTCCAATAGCTTGCCCTGAAATTCAATACTTCTGAAGTTTTTGCACATTTCAACAGTCAGTCAGTCAGAATCAGAGAAAACAAGAGTCAGAGTTCCATCGTTTTAATGTCCAGTGTTTATGTACACATTATAGGTAGCAATATATATGTAGATAGAGTAGATAAAGAGGTTACAGAACTACTCAGTGGCTAATATTCCGGACTGTTACAACATTCAGGTTGATTAGTAATACAGGTATAAATCACGTCCCGTACGTACACTTTCAGGTATTCTCTGACCGAGCTGTAATACAAACACAGCAGAAGTTTAGAGGGACACTAAAACATTTTTAATGTTAATGTGTTAGTTTAGTTCTTCACAACAGTTATAACTCGGAAATGGGCGTTTAGATGAAGTCAGTTTGTACCAACGCTGTCAGGTTGGTTTAACCAGAAACTGCCGTTAGCATGTTAGCATAGACATGAATGTCCTTGCTTAATTACTCGGCTGGCTTGTTAGGGCCAGTTAGTCTTTTTAAAAAGGGTAGCTTCATCTTTTCCAGCCCTATTTTATTATGTTTTTGTGTCTAAGTGACTGATGGGAACGACAATTTTTGGCATTGGTCCACTATTAAGCGAGACCGCTGCAGTCGGCAGCTGCGAAACAAGCTGCAATGTAAGTTAATAGGGAAATTGGGTACCTTCAACTTACATCCACTAAAAGTGCTGTTTTTGCCACTGAAAGGCTAAGATTATAATTTTAAGTGTCTCACAACATTATGGAAAGGACCCCTACAGAGATATATACCTTATTGTTAAAGAGTAAGATCCTTTTTTAAAACATAAAACATACGCAAAATCCGCAAAATCACCATCGCTAAACCCACCAGACTCCATGTAAATAATCAGTACTTTTATCATCGTAAAAAAACACTTCATTCAAAGTCGGCAAAAACAAAATAAAACTACGAAAAGCTGTCTTGGTTCATCTTTCCACTGTTCCAACAATCACCACTCTGGTTTGGTTGAAATAAACCCTTAATTCACCCATTTACATGTGGAGATATGCTGGCTCTATACACGCTAAAAGTACTGTTAATTTCAATGGAGTCTGGTGGAGTTTGGTGATGGTGATTTCGGGGCTGTTTCATGTTAAACTAAAAGGATCTTACTCTTTAACTAAAAGGTCTATCTCTGTAGGGATCCTTTCATAATGTTGTCAGACACTTAGAATAATAATCTGAGTCTGTCAGTGCAAAACCGGCACTTTTAGTGGACAAAATTGACGATGCACATTTTTCCTATAGGGTTACAATGCAGCCGGGTTTGCAGCTGCCGGTTACAGCATTCTCGCTTAATACTGGACCAATTTTAAAGATACACACAAAAACCAGGTAGAAAAAAGGAAATTACCCTTTAAAACATATGCCAGTTTTTTATCCTTTGTGAGCTTGAAATCGATCCTGAATTGACTGAAGTGAAAATAGGGTTGGTGATGGTCCCATATCGGACACATAGACAAAGAGACACTGGTCCAAAGTCTCCTGATTGTATCACAAGAAAATTATTAAATAAAAAATTATTTGGTACATAGAAAAAGAAGTCTTCAAAGTTTCTTTCATTTATTTTCCTTCAAGGGTACCAACTGTCCCAATGGTCCCAATGGCCTGTCCCAACTCTCCCAACGGTCCCAATGGCCTGTCCCTACTTTCCCAACTATCCCAACAGTCCCAACGGTCCTGACAGTCCCGACGGTCCCAATGGTCTGTCCCAACTATCCCAGCGGTCCCAACTGTCCCAATGGTCCCAATGGCCTGTCCCAACTTTCCCCAACTATCCCAATGGTCCCGACAGTCCCGACGGTTCCAATGGTCCCAATGGCCTGTCCCAACTTTCCCAACAGTCCCAACGGTCCCAATGGGCTGTCCCAACTATCCCAACAGTCCCAATGGTCCCAACGGTCCTGACAGTCCCGACGGTCCCAATGGTCCCAATGGCCTGTCCCAACTATCCCAACAGTCCCAATGGTCCCAACGGCCTGTCCCAACAGTCCCAACGGTCCCAATGGCCTGTCTCAACTATCCAAACTGTCCCAACAGTCCCAACGGTCCCAACAATCCCAGTTTTAGCAGCAAGATCTCTGTGTGGGTTTGTGGTCCATTGAAAATGTAACTACCCATGTTAGGTTTAATAGCACTTTAACTTGTACTGTAAAATGTTATAGCCCATTCACACAGAAAGCAGATTAGATGATTAATGTTACGTAACTTCACTCTTTTATTGACTTTTTTTTTTTTCTTCAAATGCACTGGTACTCAAATAGTTTGGTTTTTTTTTTTTAAATATTTTGACATTTTTAAGGCAGTGTCAATGCGTGTCCAAACTTCAATTTTGGGGCTCAGATAAAAAACTGTTAAATTCGTCCAGTCCCTGTTAAGTTGGTGATTTATAGATGAGGTTTGTACCCCCAAATAGCGAGCTTTAACGTGAGTCGACAAATAAATGATAGCTGCTAAAACACATTAAAAAACAGTATAAAAATAAAGTTATTATTACTTTGATACACCAAAAATAACGTACTCACTAGATCAAAATTTACAACAGCACATCAATGAGATGACCGCACCATTGCAACGCAAATTATTTCACATTTTTGGTATGAAGCAACATATTACACAACAGGGGAATTGTCAAAGCAATAAACAAGGCTAACTACTACGCAGAGTGTAAACTCTGACATCAAGCAGCAAAACATTTCCCCGAAAATTATGTTTCTCAATTTGGCCGAGGTGCTGAAAATTGAAAAATATTACAGCAGTAATTTAAGTTCGGATCACATATATTGTGACTGAAAGTGATTGACAAGCCTCCATTTCTTCACGTGTTTTATACGTTTGATTAGAGCTGCAAACATTAAGCGATTAGTTGTCAACTAGTGGTGGTACGGTTCACAACATCCACGGGTCGGTTCGTATCACGGTGTTAGGGTCACGGTTTTCGGTTCTGTACGGTTCTTGTTATTTTTTCTTTTAATCTTTAACACTCCAGAAATATACTTCAGCATATGATATATAGCTAAAATTAGCATACTGAATGCATGTTGCACAACACATGCACACAGCGGCAGTTCTATCTATTGTTTGATTTCCGCTGTCATCATAGGTGACATGAAATCCCAAATGTTCCCACACACCAGACTATATACGACGCTGGAGCATCCTCCAGCTCTACAGCCTTCCTCATCTCTCCCACCTGACATTTCTACACGTGACGTGACCTGCAGACCTCTCAAAATCTGATGAAAATCTTTTAAACTGACCTTTGTCGATCAAAAAAGCAGACGGATTCAGCACGGCCTATTCATACGGCCTATTTCTCGCTTAAAATGTTGTCAGAAACACGTTTCGGTTAACTATTTTAGTAAAATACGAGATCGTATTCACAACAAGATGCCATTAGTCTGTTTTGAAATTTAGGAGCAGCCAGACCCATGTGACGCGTTCGTCCAATCAGCTGCCATGTGTTGCGTTCATCACGTTCATCACGCTCATCCCCCTCGTCGTTTCCAGTAAGTGTTTTAACTAGAGATGCACCGATTACAACTTTCTAGGCCGATTCCGATTTTCTTTGAGTTAGGCCAGCTGATACCGATTTTAGCCGATTATGCGATTGCATAATCACGTTTTTCTGCAGGTACTGAGAAATGACCCCAAAGTTACATAGAGAAGGAGAAAGTGCTTTCTTAGGAGCAGAGGGTGTGCTGAGAGACGGAGACCTAAAGCCATACCGATTTTAGCCGATTCTGATTTCATTTTTTCTAACCACTTTACAGCACACACAAATATTTATTTTCCATCTTTTCTTTAATAGAACATGTTAGAACAGATGATCACTGTGAAATAGAACTATATATATGACTCCTGGTGTGGGACATTCACACACATCTAAAGGTCAATGTTAGAACCATTTCCTTCTCTTCACATCCAATATCAACTAAAGAAATGTGATTTGGGTTGTTGGTGTGGTCCCTCCACGCCCTACTCTTTCCTTGCAGCTGTTGCATATTGCAGACTTGTTATCTTCTGCACACACGCTGAAGAACCCCAAACAGCTGACATGTTGCAGGTTAATTCACCAGGTTCCTACATGTGGGAGAATAGCGCCGACACGCCTTCACACCGCGAGCGGGTACGCGCCACACACGGCGGAGAAGTTGAGAGAAAGGAAGAAGAGAGCGTGCTGTGGCGTCCGTGTGTGCGTGCGTCCTTGAGAACTGTAACTGGTAGAACTTATGTTGTCAGTTAATTGGAGCGTTGACCGGCATGAAATCGGCATATGTCAGACTGACCTGCCGGTCGCCGGTCATGGCCGAGCACGTGGAAACCGGCCAATTGTGGTCACCGGCAGGTCTATCGGTGCATTTCTATTTTTAACATAGGTGTATAAAGTGGGCACTACGGCAGTAAGTGGTTAGTGCACATTAACAGTGTACTGACGAACCATGCGATGCACACACGCTCCGAACCGAGACGAGAGAACCGAGCGGTTCCGATGTTTTTTCATGAACCGTACCACCTCTATTGTCAACCAATAAATTAATCTGCAACTATTTTAATAATCGATTAATTTCTTATGAAAACAAGTAAAACTTCTCTGATGTCATCTTGTTAAATCTGAATATCTTCTAGTCTCTTCTCTCCTCTGTGACAGTAATCTGAATATCTTCTAGTCTCTTCTCTCCTCTGTGACAGTAATCTGAATATCTTCTAGTCTCTTCTCTCCTCTGGGACAGTAATCTGAATATCTTCTAGTCTCTTCTCTCCTCTGGGACAGTAATCTGAATATCTTCTAGTATCTTCTCTCCTCTGAGACAGTAATCTGAATATCTTCTAGTCTCTTCTCTCCTCTGGGACAGTAATCTGAATATCTTCTAGTATCTTCTCTCCTCTGTGACAGTAATCTGAATATCTTCTAGTATCTTCTCTCCTCTGTGACAGTAATCTGAATATCTTCTAGTCTCTTCTCTCCTCTGTGACAGTAATCTGAATATCTTTGAGTTGTGGCCCAAAAAAGACATTTGAGGACATCATCTTGGGCTTTTTGGGAAACATTGATCCACATTTTTCACCATTTTCTGACATTTTAGAGCCCAAACAACTAATCAATTAATCGAGAAAATAATCAACAGATTAACCGACAATGAAAATAATTAATAGTTGCAGCCCTAGATTTGATCCATTGGTATTTCTATAAGTTTTAACACAAAAGGTGAGTGCATTGAGTTTATATTCTAAGATCATTTTAAAGCAACACTAAAGAACTTTTACGTTTCGGACCCCCTACAGTTTGGAAGCAAAATTGTCCATTACCGTTACCATTACTCATTCGAACTACAGATCTGCTACCCTATCTGGCAAACGTGCGCTAAAATAATGTACCTTAATGTTTCCAAAATGGTTTCAGTCGTTCATCAACTCGTAACAGGGTAAACAGCACTGCTGCATTCGCTTTGCACACGGCTGCATTTTTTGCGGCCCTCTATTGGCTATAACCGCACTATGCAATGAGACATAATGAGACATTACGACAGCGGTAATGGACAATTCCGCTTCCAACCTGTAGGGGGACCGAAGCAAATAAGTTCTTTAGTTTTGCTTTAACAAAAGATAAAACAACAATTATTTTGTGAGCACTCGAAAACTACATCTCCCATAATTCTTAGACTGCAGGCAAAGCCTCATGGGAGCCTTACGTGTTGGAAAGTATAAAAATAATTGCTGTAACAAATAAATAATTATTTTGCGAGCATGGTTTGGCAGTGGAATACTAGATTTAGTTTTAACAAAATATTGCATTAGCATAGCGGGCTAATAATAGCATAAGCTTATAGGTTAGCATCCATTTATTGACACTGAAGCACACGGATTAACACTGAACTAATAAAGCTAGAATTAGCCTCTATGGAGATTGCTGTACTACGTTTGTCATTACATTGGTTTGTTAGATTTTAGCTTGTGATCTATGGCTGGAGTTTAAACCCTTCTGTGACTTTCGGGCTCTCTGTAAGTTACCGAGCAGTGGACAAAATGTACATCTTGTGAAAATGGCACAGTCTGTGGATTTGATTACTAGCGTTACCTCCGCTAAGAAGGTCATGCGTTTGGTTCCGTGTGTGTCTGTCAGAAGAATTACGGAAAAACTACCGGCCCGATTCTGATGAAACTTGGTGGAAATGTGTAGCATGAGCCAAGGAAGAACCCATTACGTTTTGGACTATCTCCGAATCACGGGGCGGATTATGGCTCGTTCATACGATCACATGATTGTTTTCTTTCATTGGCATTATATTCAATATATATCAAAAGATTGTGAAAGTGCACTACAACAGTTTGTATTTTTGTGTTTATTACTGAATACTAGCATTTGAATGATCATTCCACTTGAGCTGTAAGTTTACTGACACTTTACTATTTCTGAGAAGTTTTAAATTAAGTTCTAGTAGACGACAACTTCGGCGTGAAGTTGAGCGCAGTGCATGACAGAGTTGGCGGTTCAGCGTGACGAAATTTCACCAAAACGTTCAAAAGTATCGAATGAAGTTGGTGAAAAAAAGGTATCAAATGAAGTACTCTATTGGTATCTGCATCACTTTAAAGGTCCTATGACATGCTGCTTTTTGGGTGCTTTTATATAGGCCTTAGTGGTCCCCTAATACTGTATCTGAAGTCTCTTTTATATAGGCCTTAGTGGTCCCCTAATACTGTATCTGAAGTCTCTTTTATATAGACCTTAGTGGTCCCCTAATACTGTATCTGAAGTCTCTTTTATATAGACCTTAGTGGTCCCCTAATACTGTATCTGAAGTCTCTTTTATATAGACCTTAGTGGTCCCCTAATACTGTATCTGAAGTCTCTTTTATATAGGCCTTAGTGGTCCCCTAATACTGTATCTGAAGTCTCTTTTATATAGACCTTAGTGGTCCCCTAATACTGTTGGAGGGTGGGGGGGGGGGGGGGGGGGGTGTGGCCTTGACCAACTGCCACTTTGCTTGTTTTCAAGACATGATGTCTCTCTCTCTCTCATGGGTGGGCCAAATTCTCTGGGCGGGCAAAGCAGAGAAAGGGGAGGTAACCTTTCCCCTTATGATGTCATAAAGGGAAGATTCCAGATCGGCCCATCTGAGCTTTCATTTTCTCAAAGGCAGAGCAGGATACCCAGGGCTCGGTTTACACCTATCACCATTTCTAGCCACTGGGGGACCATAGGCAGGCTGGGGGAACTCATATTAATGTTAAAAAACCTCATTAGTGAAATTTTCATGCCATGGGACCTTTAAGAGCAAACATGAAAAATGTTTGCGCAAGTGACCGAATCACGGAGTAAAGTACAGAGTGCGGATGTCACAGAGAAGCGAGGCTGGAAGGTTTAGTGCTTTAACCAAAAGCTGCAACCAGCTAACAGTCATTCTCCAACAGCCAACACCACGATACAAAATCATTTAAAAACCCTGTAAGACACAGAAACACAACAGTGTGATTCATCAATGTACCATCACTTTCAGTCAAACTATTTCTAAGTCTCCATGACAGTAAAGAGGTAATAGGACAGTCTAATTACTGTAGTTCAAAACACGATCCGACAGTCAGTTGAGAGAAGTTAAGCGAGTCTTTTGAGCTCTTCTGAAGAACCTCTCGCCAAAAACACACGAAGAAACAGCAGAGAAGAAGAAGAAGAAGAGCGGACGCTTTCCCTTTTTCAGAAGTTTACCTTTCCTCTTTCCTTTGGCAGGCTCCGCCCAAAGCAGTCCTTATTGGTTGTCCATCAAACTCAAAGACCTCCTCCAGAATTCCCTAACGTCGGAGATCATACCTGCTACAAGGACCCGCTTCATGTTAGCACACTTCCTGGTTTTTAAGTCCACGCCTCCTGTGGGGTGGTGCGCACTCATTGGCCGGTTTCTGCAGATAGGCGGGCCTCGTACAGGCTCAAGGCGTGATGGACGAACTCGTACTGCTCACCTGTCTGGATCATACCTCCTCTGCACAGACAGACAGAGACATTATTAGGCTACGTTTACATGACACTCAGACGGCCCGCATGAAACAGGAAGATTTTCATCTGGAAGTTTCATCAGGAAAATGTACTTAAAGTATTAAAAGTAAAAGTACTCAATGCAGAAAAATCCTCACATTTTAGAAACGGGAATTGAAAAAAGGGTCAAAAAAAGGGTCAAAAAAAGGGTCAAAGGCGTCAAAAAGAGTGTTACAAGCATAAAAAAGGTCAAAATCGCCAAAAAGGGTGTTAAAATGGTCAAAAAATGGGTAAAAGCATCAACAAAAAAGGTCAAAGAAATCTTTGCAATCAATTTGAATGGAGGTAGTGTGGAAGAAAACCTTAAAAAACCACCTTATTTTGTAAAAACTGTATACGGTAGAGAACACGGAGCGACAAGTAATTATTTGATCCCATTTTTAATTGAGCAATGAATTAGGCTACACATGTAGATGTTCGTCAGCTTAAAAAAGATAATTTAGCAAGTGAAGAAAGTCTCAGTTTGTGGTAGGTTTGTCGTAGTACCACTTAGTTTGGAGTGAATCTCTCGTCTCGATTCCCCTCTTCTCCGGCCAATACAGAACACACTTCTGCAGACACACACACACACACACGGAGATAATGGGGAAACGGTTCAAGCTTCACGTAGGGCTGCAACTAATGATTACTTTCGTTATTGATTATTTTCAAGATAAGTAATCCATGGCTCAATTCAAACGGGATCAAATAACGATCTGTCTCTCCCCGTTCATGAGGTCCAATTGGAGGGGAGAAGACTTTGGCTCTCTATAGTAGTTGAAGTATTTGTGTGTATGTTACCTGTCGGCTCGGAGCCGGCAGGTGATGCTCAGAACATCCACCGCTCCCTCCAGCTGCAGCTGTCTGCAGCCTATCGTCGTGGCGATGAAGCAGCCTGTCCGGCCAATCCCGGCGCTGCAAACAAAGGAGCGTGGGTAACGGAGTTACTTCACAAACTTTTACAGCTGTAGAAAAAAAAAAAAGTTTCCCATTTCTCTCTCTTTACCTGCAGTGGACGATGACCGGCCCCGTGGCGGCCGCCGTCCGTCTGTCCGTCTCCACGTCTTCCATCAGCTGCAGCAACGGCATCGTGGAGTCGGGGGTTTTGTGGTCGGGCCACGATGTGTACCAGTAATGCTGCAGCACGCGGGTTTGATTCCCACACTACATACACACACACACACACACACACACACACACACACACACACACACACACATTCAATTAGAATTCCAAACAAACAAGTAAAGACTAGCGTGTAGTTTCTTTAGTTGTTCTAGTGTCTTTAGAGCGACTAGGGCTGGGCGATATGGGGAAAATCAGATATCACGATATTCTTGACCAAATACCTCGATATTGATATTGCGGTGATATTCTAGGGTTGATAATTGGTGCTTTAACAAAATATCTTCACACTTAGATTTTAGATCAATAATCTTCAGCAATGTGGACATAATGTCTAAGTGGGGAAAAGGCAAATACTAGAACAGCTAAAACAGTCTGGTAGGTTCAGAAAAGTACATCACTTTACTGTAATGCAGCCTTTAAAACCAGGAAAAGACACTTATGTCATATCACGATATTACGATATCCCAATAGAGAAGAGGGAAAAAGAGAGAGGGAGGTGTGTTTGTTGATAAGTATGAAGTATCAGTATATAAAGTTACAGCTGTGAACGTAGCAGCGCAGTCCGTTTACAGGTTATCTGTCGGTGAATAAATGCTAGAACTCCTAAAGACCCGAGCCAAGTTCCCGTGTCTTGGTTGCTAGCTGCTCCTGGTTAAAGTGAATGGGCTAGCGCCACGGAGATAGAGACAACTTCAGCACAGGCTCACTGACTTAAGGTGGACTGGCTTTAAGGTGGACCAGCTATTCTCATTTTAGTGACATGCTGCTTCTTCCAAATGTTGCCTTAGTAATCTGTCCCTTGCTGCAACCGACAACCCCAAAATTGTATGCAAATAATTGTGTGATGACGTCACTCATATGCAAATGAGCATATGACGTCACGTGCACCTAAGCACTCTAAAAACCCAGGGAAAACCCTTAAGTAGCTTTGTATGAACTCATTTGGCAATGGCTGTGATGTAACAGACATTCATTAATATAAAATAGTTGTGCACTATAGCTTTAAGAAATAGTAGAAATATGAATAATTGTGTGTGTACCTTGAGTGTGAGGCTGCGAGCAGTGTAGTGTTCACACTCTCTGATGCTGTTGACCAACACCTCAACCTTCCCGTAGATTCCCCTCTTCTCCGGCCAATACAGAACACACTTCTGCAGACACACACACACGGAGATAATGGGGAAACAGTTCAAGCTTCACGTAGGGCTGCAACTAACAATTACTTTCGTTATTGATTATTTTCAAGATGAATTAATACAATAGTCCATTCCAGTTCCTCAAAGACCAAAGTGATGTCTTTAAAGGCTCTGACACACCAACCTGACGGCCGACCCTCTCCAGAAAAGGCAGTCGGACTGACTGCCTCCCCGAGACGACGCCGACTGCTGACGGCAGCTGATTGGACGAACGAGTCACGTGGGTCCGTTTCTCCGGAAATTCAAAGCCAGACCGTACTTAAATAGCTCCCTAAAACGTGTTTCTGAAAACATTTTAAGAGAGACATAGGCCGTGCAGTTGCTGAATCGGTCTTCATTTCAGATCAACAAAGGTCAGTTTGAAAGATTTTCGTCAGATTTTGAGAGGCGTTCGTCACGCTCATCCCGCTCATCCCGCTCGTCATTTCCGGATTAGCTCTCCACCAATCAGATTGGTTATTGAGTCCGACTGCCGGCAGTTCCCGCCTTCTGATCATACATGTCAAATCAGCCCAAATGAAGGCCGACGGCCCCTCGGACGGACGACGGCACGGAACACACCGAACAGACTCGAGTCACCGACCTCGCCAGACTGTCAGACGGCTGATTATCAGCTCGGTG
>CM042331.1:30224973-30227473 GCA_023566125.1 Zingel zingel | reverse complement strand
GGGTTTAAGACCAAGTCAGAAATGTCTTTGATTTGATCTTGAGCCCTTTTTTGACCCAACCCTCTTTGGGTACCTGGTCCTGTTTGAGTAAGAAGGAGCTTTACCGTCTCCAGGCTGTTCAGAAATCCGCTGCAAGGCTTATAACTCACATTAACAAAAGAGCACACATCACACCTGTTTTAGCTTCACGTCACTGGTTACCAGTCCAGTATAGAATTCAATTTAAAATCCTGGTGCTTACTTTTAGAGTCCTGCACGGTCAAGTTCCTCCCTACATCTCTGACTTGATTAGAGACTAGTCTGAGGTCATTAGGTCAGAGGATATTAGTGGTTCCCCGCACTCATTTTAAAACTAGAGGGGACCGATCATTCCCAGCAGTGGCTCCTGGGCTGTGGGATGTCTCGCCTCCCTCTCTACGGCGTGTGAATTCTGTCGCATCTTTTATGAAGCAACTGAAGACTCTACTGTTCAAGCAGGCTTTCAGTCAGTCCAGGGGTTTCTATGGTTGTTTGTTATGATTTCTATTTGTATTTACATTTTCTTGTATTTTAATTAGGGCTGTCAATCAATTAAAACATTTAATCTAATTAATTACATACTCTGTAATGAATTAATCAAAATTAATCGCATACATAATTAACGGTGCCTGAACCGATACTTTTTAAGAAAGTAAAAAAAAAGAAAAGAAAAAGAAGGGTACTAAACAACTGAACAACAGCTGGTGACATTAAAGAACGGCTTGTTCATTGCTAAGGCCATATGGTCAAAATTAAATGAATTAATGATAATGTATAACAATAACAATAACTTATTTCATTAGTAAATTGCTGTTGAACGACAAAAACAACCACCAGATGGGAAATGGACATTTACAATAACTTCAAATGCACCACGAGATTAATTAATTGAAATTAACGCGTTATTTTGACAGCCCTAATTTTAATTTGTTGTATTGTATTACATGTTATTGTGAAGCACTGTGAAAGGTGCTATATAAATAAACTTTACTTACTTAATACTTTGGGGCTATTTTCAACTTGGCTTTTTCATACTTCTTTCAAACGTATGTTTTTGTCTTGTGGCCATTTTTGACTCAATCTGGACTTAATCTTGACCTGCTTTTAGACTTGGTTTCAAGGTCTTTTCAATTGTATTCTTATGCCCATTTTAAGCTCAGTCTTTAAATGATGCGGGTCTGCTTTCAGTATCAGTCTTTGACTTGGTTTCAAGTCTCTTTTAGATCCGGTGTTGAGCGGGTCTCGACCCTCTTTAAGACTTGGTTTTGACTTGGTCTTGATCTCCTTTAAGACTTGGGGTTGAGGCCTGATTTCGAGCCCCTCCTACACTTAAACTCAAACTGGACTCAGTCCTGGAGACACAGTCTGGGACAGAGCAGCGAACGCTTGAGAAAAGACGACACAGAAACTTGAACACAGGAAGGAGTTTGATTGAGAGCCGCTCGAGGTGAGCATTCCTTCTCTTGATTGGCAGGAAGGAAGGAAGGACCCCCCCCAAATGTTGTATTGATAATCATGCCCCCTCTCCAGTGCACAAACTAAAAACTATAATTGTGTGTGTGTGTGTGTGTGTGTGTGTGTGTGTGTGTGTGTGTGTGTGTGTGTGTGTGTGTGTGTGTGTGTGTGTGTTACATAAAGTCTTAATCAGGATAAATGTTTGGCTGGCTGTGTGAGAACAAAATGTGCTCTGAGGAAAATGTATTGTTCATGTGTGTGTGTGTGTGTGTGTGTGTGTGTGTGTGTGTGTGTGTGTGTGTGTGTGTGTGTGTATGTGTGTGTGCTTGTTTTACTATATTCGTGGGGTCCAAAAACCGGGAGTCCAGTATACTTGTGGGGTCTGCACAGCCTTGTGGGGCCAAAATGCTGGAGCCCACAAGGTTAAAGGTCTGTTTGAGGGTTAAGACTTGGTTTTAGGATTAGGGTTAGAATTAGGTTATGGTTAGGGTGAGGGTAAGGGTTAAGGTTAGGCATTTAGTTGTGATGGTTAAAGTTAGGGTAAGGGGCTAGGGAATGCATTATATCAATGACGGGTCCCCACAAAGATAGTGAAACAAACGTGTGTGTGTGTGTGTGTGTGTGTGTGTTCAGGAAAGAGGGAGGTGCGATATTAGCTCGTCCTTGGGGTTGTTGGCCTTTGACCTAGAGCCCCTCCCATATAATAAAACAACGTCCTGGTTCAACAGGAAATGAGAGATGAGGACACACACACACACACACACACACACACACACACACACACACACACACACACACACACACACACACACACACACACACACACACACACACACAGTACTCACTGGGCAGTATGGTCTTGTATCTGTTCTTGGTGCCGTGGTTTGGAACATCGAGCTCTTTGGGATCAATGAAATTCATGGGAATTTCCTGAGATGGAAGAAATGAAAAGAAATAACAGACACACACACACACACACAGACACACACTCCACATCGCACGTTGTCCTTTTCATACCGTAAAGAGA
>CM042331.1:30217473-30219973 GCA_023566125.1 Zingel zingel | reverse complement strand
TGCGTCCCTGTGTGTGTAACAAGCTTAGTGTGCGCTTGCTGTGCACGAGCCTCGGAGCATTTCACTAACGCTCTGTTAAAATAACAATGAAATGCTGCGTTAGTGACTTTAGACCAGGTTTTTGTTGGTCAATGGTGCGATCACTTCCCGCTGCCTCAAGATAGCAATATGTCCAGAATGCACCTGAACACACCTCCCTGTGAGACCAGCACGCCCAGAATGCACCTGAACTCACCTCCCTGTAAGACCAGCACGCCCAGAATGCACCTGAACACACCTCCCTGTAAGACCAGCACGCCCAGAATGCACCTGAACACACCTCCCTGTAAGACCAGCACGCCCAGAATGCACCTGAACACACCTCCCTGTAAGACCAGCACGCCCAGAATGCACCTGAACACACCTCCCTGTAAGACCAGCACGCCCATGGGCCACAGATGGGCGCGGGTGCATTTGCTGTTTAAACGACGTGGGCGCTGGACGGGAAACTGACAACTGTGTCGGTCTTAAAAAAATGTGCCTGTGCCTTCCCTAGCCCCTTACCCTGACCTTAACCCTTACCCTCACCCTAACCATAACCTAATTCTAACCCTAAAACCAAGTCTTAACCCTCAAACAGACCTTTAACCTTGTGGGCTCCAGCATTTTGGCCCCACAAGTATACTGGGCTCCCGGTTTTTGCACACACACACACACACACACACACACACACACACACACACACACACACACACACACACACACACACACACACACACACACACACACACACACACACACACACACACACGGCCAACACCCTGAAAACTCACCTAATTGAACCTCTTTGTGATCTTTTATTCTGCCCTATGAAGCCACTTTGAGTACCTAAAGCGCTATATAAATGTAATGCATTATTATGATTATTATTATTATTATTATTATTATTTTGTGGCAGTCTAGAAATCTATTGTTCCTAACTCAACCATGAAAAGCTTTTTGAACCATGTCTAAATAAAGTTTCCATTACGATTGTTATAATGAGGTTATTTTGTGTCCAGAGTGACCCTGATGTGCAGAGGGCGGGGTCTTCTTCTCACCTTTCCTGCAATCCTGCAGCAGGTTTCATCCTGAAGGGGGAGGGGCAGGGCTTTAGCTCGTTATTGGCTGTCACCGGGGCAACGCTGGCCAAGAAGGCGTGGTCGTTGCTGCTGACGACGGGGGCAGGGGCGGAGCTAGGAAGAGAGAAGTCAGACAGGAGGTCTTTGTCACTGCCCGATGTGAGTCAAGTGCCGATTTGAGTCACGCATGCGTCACTTTGCGACAAGTAGCTTCCAAGATGCTAACGGCTGCATGAGCTAACGTTAGCAATCAAACAATCACAGCTAAAACGTTTTTTAAATAACTGCTGCTGCTGGCTACAAGTTAGCAATCAAACACAACAAAGGCTGGCACTTGAACGGCGTTAGCCATCAAACAATCATAGATAGCTACAACGTTTTTGAAATGATTACCATCTTCTGTTATTGTATGTAAAGAGAAACGTTTATTATTTTATGGATTTCACAAATTTCAGTATGACACGTTATGCCGTAAACCGTTTAAATCTGAGCATGCACGACTCACATCTGCACTCGACTCACATCTGCACTCGACTCACATCGGGCAGTGACAGTCTTTAATGTATTCAAATACGTTACGTACAGAGGTGGAAAGAGTACAAAATATTTTACTTAGATAAATGTACTATTACTTTGATGAACCTTTACATTGTAAGTTTGTAATTCTAATTGTATTTAGAAACTAAATGTGTCTTCTGGCAAACAGCCACATGCTGTGAATCAACAACACACACCTTCCACGTTCTGTGTGTCTGTCGCGTTAGGTCACGGCAGTTTCCTGCAGCGGCGCTATGACGACCAGCCACGCTCGCCTCACGCATGAGGTGGTACTAAATCTGGAAAAAGGAGGACGGGGCACCGAGCCAAGCCGAGCCGAGTAGAACTAGTATAAGCAGTGGGTAAGCTCCATAAAAGTCTGTTTTCAGATCTAATGATTGTAGCTGGATTTCTTTAGCAACTTATATATATAACTTTTATATAAAAGAGACTTCAGATACAGTATTAGGGGACCACTAAGGTCTATATAAAGAGACTTCAGATACAGTATTAGGGGACCACTAAGGCCTATATAAAAGAGACTTCAGATACAGTATTAGGGGACCACTAAGGCCTATATAAAAGAGACTTCAGATACAGTATTAGGGGACCACTAAGGTCTATATAAAAGAGACTTCAGATACAGTATTAGGGGACCACTAAGGCCTATATAAAAGAGACTTCAGATACAGTATTAGGGGACCACTAAGGCCTATATAAAGAGACTTCAGATACAGTATTAGGGGACCACTAAGGTCTATATAAAAGAGACTTCAGATACAGTATTAGGGACCACTGAGGCCTTTATAAAAACATCCAAAGAGCCCTATGTCATGGGACCTTTAAGCTTTTTGAGCGTTTAT
>CM042331.1:30204973-30207473 GCA_023566125.1 Zingel zingel | reverse complement strand
AAAAAATAATGATATTCGAATGCATATTAGGCAGCCCTTAATATTCGAACCGGTTATGGGCATTATTTTTTGTAAATGCGTTTGCTTGTAAACGTTTTCAATTCAGATTCTGAGGCTTTTTCACGCATTTCAAAATCTAACTACACGTCGCAGCGACGTACGTCTCTCGGCCGTGGCTCGGTAGCGTTGCATTCAATCCTAATTCTCAAAGAAGGCTGGGCCAGGCCAGCTCAGCGGCCTCTTTCTCCCGTTGTGTCCCGCTGTCTCTCCTACCTACACCGGCCCCCGCACCCTGTCCCTTCTCCCCTTTCTACCTGCCTGCTCAGTGCTGCTGCACATGAGGAGAGAGCACAGAGTTGAGGGCGGTACGGTGGCCCTGAAGTGCAAATCACAACAGCAACTAGAAAAACGCAACAGCAAATCTTAAAACACAACGGCATTAACTCCTACCGGAAAAGGTAGGGCCTATCTAGCAGAGGACGGACGCTCCTGATTGGACAGACGGACTGTCTGTCTTTTAACAGGAAGAAGAGGTGAAAAACATGGAAAAGCGCCTACTTTTAACGGACAGTCCATCTGTCCAATCAGGAGGATCCGTCCTCTGCTAGATAGGCCCTACCTTTTCCGGTAGAAGTTAATGCCGTTGTGTTTTATGATTTGCTGTTGTGATTTTCTATTTGCTGTTGTGATTTGCACTTCAGGGCCGCCGTAGGGCGGGGCTGCTCCTCAGTCACAGAACAGAAGAGAGAGGAGACTGTTTTGGCGGCCACAGGAGAGAAATACCTTGCGTGCTCGCTGGACAATACTGGCTTTTTAGTTTTTTTTTTTGTTTTTTAACAGAAAGTCACCAGATTTGTCGCTAGTCGCTTTTGTCGCTTTTGTTTAAAAAAAGTCACTAAGGGAGTCTGAAAAGTTGCTAAGTTGGCAACACTGCCCCCCCCCCCCCCACACACACACACACACACACACACACACACACACACACACACACACACACACACAAGTATAAACATCAGACCACTTACGTAGGCTACGGTGAAAGCTCCCAACTTCCTGTCCAAAGCATTGTTTGTGTTTAATCCAGGGTCTGACTTTTAATTTTTAAATACCATATACCAATATAGGTCTTACTGAAAGCATTTAATGATCAAAATATTATTAATACATATTTGAATATTAATATTAATAAACAAACGAACTTCGAATATGATTTTTGGGCAAAAGTCAAAGCCCTAATCCCTAGTTGGAATCGAACCTACGGCCGCTGCAGTAAGCACTGAGCCGAGCCCCGCTTTCCTGAATCATAACATCTCTGCAGCTCTTGTTGTGTTATTTTATCTCTCTGCCCCCCCCCCCCCTCTTGTTTGGCTTCTCTGGGTTTTCCCAACAGTCTTTCAGCAAAAGTGACATGGGAGACAGGTGAAACACACACACACACACACACACACAAATGACTCATCCTGGATTTTACTGCAACTGTGTGTGTGTCTGTGTCTGTGTGTGTGTGTGTGTGTGTGTGTGTGTGTGTGTGTGTGTGTGTGTAGAGTAAAAACAACAGGAAACATCTTTGGAAGAAGACCCTGAGGTCTCTCATTCACACACACACACACACACACACACACACACACACACACACACACACACACACACACACACACACACACACACACACACACACACACACACACACACACACACACACACACACACACACACACACACACTATGGATGCCTTTTTACCGCTCTCACACTGAAGAAAGTCTAAACCGACTCAGTCCAAACTCCATTCAGGTCACACCATCAGGCTGTCTGTGATTGGTCAGCTTGGTCTGCTTGTGTTTACTCAAACAATGGCTTAACGGTTTTGACAGTAGGTGATTTGTCATTTTTAACAGGGCGACCACCTAACCAACGACTGTTTTGGTTCTGTATATAGTTTATTTATAGTTTGGAGAAAGTTAGAGATCCAGGATTAAAGTGAAGCTCTTCCTGCGGTCATGTAGACACGGTCATTCCTACACTTCTATGCTTCTTAAGTCTTTTAAATCTACAGGGATTTTTTAATGATTGTTGAATTTTTTTTATTTCATCTATTGCTTTTGTGTCTGAATTGTGCTATACAAATAACTTGCCTTCCCTTGCCTTGACCGAAGTGCAGCAATCTGATCTGCTATTACAAATCTGTCTGCTACTTCAGCACCAAGGACAGCGCCATGGCTTTATTTAGTTATGATTTAGTTATGCCTACAATAAAAGACTCTGAAAAGACTAAAGTCTGACACCATCTCACATCTAAAGACAACCTGTCATGTCACTGAGTTTTTAATCACAGACTTTACGATTTTGCAAAGACTGCTGTAACCAAGCTAGCTAGGTAGCTAGCTACCGCTACCACTGGAGGGAAAGTTTGCTGATTTTCTGTTCTACCGTACATGCAGATGAATGGCAGCAGTATCCGAAAGGTCCACGTTTACCCACCGGTATTACTTTGCTGGATGA
>CM042331.1:30167473-30199973 GCA_023566125.1 Zingel zingel | reverse complement strand
ACGCACAAAACGGTTGCAGATATAGCGGCAACATTCAAAGGTTCAACGTGGCCCTTTCAGCCAATCAGATCGCTTTAAATATGATCTTAAACCTGCTATAGGGCTGGATGATTAATGGAAAAATAATCGAAACCGAAATTCAGAGCCTAAAACCAACGTAATTTTACCAAGTCGGTTATTTCGGTCTTTTAATCCTATTAATATTTCCGCGGCCGCCCACTGTGTGTTAATGTGCTTTCCCCTTAAAACACATTACGGCCGCCGCGTAAAAATAACCGTGAACATATTTACAGTATAAGAATTTTTTTTTTTAAACAATCGTTCAATAATCGTAATCGAGGTAACTTGTTCGATTAATCGTGATTATGATTTTAGCCAAAATCGTCCAGCCATAACCTGCTAATCATGTTGTTTGCCTTGACCTACAAGTTCCACCCCAAAGCATCAGTATCTCTCCTTTGCAATTCATTTGTGATCAACACCTGGTCAACCTGTCTGAGCCAATCACAGCAGTTTCAGTGAGTCAACATTTGTCTGTCTGTCTGTCTGTCTGTCTGTCTGTCTGTCTGTCTGTCTGTCTGTCTATCACCTTTGACCACGGATGTATTATATTAACTGGATACCGGATCCCAAAATGGACATTTTTCCCTAATGTTTCACTATTTTTAAGAATTGGTCAAAAATTTGCACCCTAGCAGCAGCAAATGTAATCTGCAGCCAGGGTCGTCTAGCAACTCTCTGGTGGCTTGCGAGCTGGAAAAACCCAACTCTGGGCAGGCCAATCACGTCGTGTATAGAGTCGGTGGGCGGGGCTTAACATAATGACGGCAGAGTTGCGACTGTTCCCTGCTACTTGAAAACAAAGAAGATGGCAGCTGCTGCTGGCAAACAGCGGCTTTTGGAATCAGCTTTGGTTGCGACTCTGGAAGACTTGGAGTTCAGCTTTTCTTTGAGAAAAGAACAAAGAACGGCCCTGAAGTCATTCTTAAAAAAGGAAGATGTGTCCAGAGTTTGAAGTTGAATCTATCAGCTAGCGTTGCTCTGATTGGTTGTAGAGCTATCCTATCGCGTGCAGAGGGAATTTGAAAGACAACCGTTTATCCCGCCCCTCGGATTGAGCCCAGCCAATGGGGAGATCCCAGACCCAACATCTGGATGTGGGTCTGGCTCGTCAGGCTACAAAAATTCCCCATGAAAATACAAACGAGGCAGTGTTTTCTCTATGTTGATTTGGAAGTGGCGGATCGCCACAGCAACATTTCTGCCGCCACGTTATCAGAAATAGGGCAGAGGCACAATGTAGGTTGCCTTTTAAATGATCCTGCCTGTTGGAAAGCCTGTCCACGCCCCCCACAGGTGGACGGCGATACTGCAGGCTTTTTATTTATTCCTTTTCTTCATTCTGTCTGGTTTGTGAGGACAACGTGAGTATTGTACATGTCAGTGTTTCCTCTATGTTGATAGCATAGTGGTGGTCCGCCACGGTATCAGAAACAGGGCAGACGTACAGCAGGGTTTCTGCTACGTACACCACGCACCCCCGCTCCTTCAGCGGTTTATGAAAAGTCATAAAGTCGTAGCGCCGTCTGCTCTACTGAACTCCAGCTACTGTCCTCCGCTCTCTCTCCCCCTAGGGTGAGCTCTCTCTCTCTCCCCCTAGGGTGATCTCTCTCCCCCCCGTAGGGTGAGCTCTCTCTCCCCCTCTAGAATGAGCTCTCCCCCCCTAAGGTGAGCAGAGCAACTGGAACAGTGACAGGACGTCATCACTCGCCAAGTTATGGCAACCAAATAACCAACAGGGCTAGTACTACTTCACTCAATAAGTGATAAACAGCGACGAAAGCCGCGACATGAAATCCGCGCTCACGCCCGTGAAATATGACGGCTACAGTTGATTGGAAAACAGCGTTGTGGACACTGAAGGTGATGAATTTCCTGTTTATCAGACCCCAGATGAGACGAGAAGCTAACGTTAGCCACGCTGCTCTGACGGCCCCTCTGCCTCTGCCTCCCGCTGCAGGAGACTGGGTGTATTCCTCCGACACGCTGTAGTAACGTTACTGATTTAAACCGTTTCCCAGGTTAGTGGGGGTGCATACCGGTCCAAACCAACATGAGAAACGTAGCTAGTAACGTTCACTCAGCGTTTAGTTGTTAAACTGTGTGTAAAATGAGCGGTGACGTTAAATCACCCTACGGTACCGTCTATTTTCTGGATGGTTTCAAGGTAACGGTTGGTAGCTAACGTTAGCAGATAAGACCGTACTCTGACATCTTCCCCCCTCCCTCCCCCCGCCAAAAAAAATTCTAGAGGAAACACTGCATGTGGAGTTTGTTGTGTGACACCATGCAGGACAAATACATCTGTATGGTTTAACTATTTAGATCCAACTTATGGCAGGAGTTATTTTACTTTCTCCACGGCACGCTCGTTAGAGTCTACTTAGCTAATCATCGCCGTCAAAGTTTCTGCTCTCTGTGGGCTATGTGCATTTAACCAGCTCGTGATCGGACAGACCTGCCCCCACTGCTAAAAAACATCCTAAAGGAAACGCTGAGAGGCATGAATTCAAAAATAAAAACACTCTATTAGAGCTGCAATAATTAGTCGATTATCTGGATCTGAATTTTAGCAATTAATAGATTAATCTAGAAAACAATCGGTGAGCTCTCTCCCCCCCTAGCGTGAGCTCTCTCTCCCTCTAGGGTGATCTCTCTCTCTCCCCCTAGGGTGAGCTCTCTCTCCCTCTAGGGTGATCTCTCTCACCCCCCCTAGGGTGAGCTCTCTCTCCCTCTAGGGTGATCTCTCTCTCCCCCCCTAGGGTGATCTCTCTCTCTCCCCCTAGGGTGAGCTCTCTCTCCCTCTAGGGTGATCTCTCTCTCCCCCTAGGGTGATCTCTCTCTCTCCCCCTAGGGTGAGCTCTCTCTCCCTCTAGGGTGAGCTCTCTCTCCCTCTAGGGTGATCTCTCTCTCTCCCTCTAGGGTGATCTCTCTCACCCCCCCTAGCGTGAGCTCTCTCTCCCCCTAGGGTGATCTCTCTCTCCCCCCCTAGGGTGATCTCTCTCTCCCCCTAGGGTGATCTCTCTCTCCCCCCCTAGGGTGATCTCTCTCTCCCCCCCTAGGGTGATCTCTCTCTCCCCCTAGGGTGATCTCTCTCTCCCCCCTAGGGTGAGCTCTCTCTCCCCCTAGGGTGAGCTCTCTCTCCCTCTAGGGTGAGCTCTCTCTCCCCCCCTAGGATGATCTCTCTCTCCCCCTAGGGTGAGCTCTCTCTCCCCCTAGGGTGAGCTCTCTCTCTCCCCCTAGGGTGAGCTCTCTCTCTCCCCCTAGGGTGATCTCTCTCTCTAGTTGCAGTTCTATTAGCCATTTAAACAGCTTATATATTATAAATATTAAGACTTTTTGGATATTCATTCGTTGGGGAGGTATTTGATTTTTAATTTGGGGATTCAACTATTCCTTTTTGTTTTGTTTTCCCTTTAATAATGTAATAAAGTTAAGACAGATTAAACTTCAGACGTAACGCTGCTGTCATGTAACCGGCGCTCAGACTTGTCGGTGTGTTTTGAGGCGGTGTGAGAGTCCCGTACAGGAAACAGGAAACAGGAAACATCACTGCCTCTATCTCTGCCACGAGAAAGTTTTAAAACACCAAACACGAGCACCGAACTGCCCGGAAGTTTGTGGAACAGCTGACTGTTTCCTCAGTCCCTCCGTCTCTCTTTTCCTTCTCCGGGAAATGAAGCTGCCTTCAAGTGCAGTCGGAAACGTAGAGATCTGTAAACAATCTGACGGATAACAGCAACTGTGAAATACACACAAATGGGACGTTTTAGTTTCACTCGCTAATCGCTTTCGTTGGTCTGAACGTGCCCGGAGTCACGATCAGTCCCCCCTACCCAACGAAGCTATGCATATTCCCTGTTGATAAATCCCGAATCTGGAAGTACAATAATGGTATTTGGGACCAGCCTACTTCGTAGGAATGTTGTCTTTTTCAGAATAAGGGCAACAAAACGAAATATTTTGTGCATGTAAATGTAAATGTAGTCACCGTCAGATACACGATGGACAGTAACAATTTCATAAGCAGAACCAGAAATATCTTTTCTTCACACATTCTTCTTCCTTCCCAAAACCTGGCGCCTACATTACCCACAATGCAACCCTGCCCTGAAGTAGCCTGATAACACACGCAAACCTCTACAATGATTTCAAAGCACAGAATTCAGCAGCATTCATTTTTTCATGCTTCAACAAACAAGCTCAATCTAACACACAACCAGCTTGCACGTGCTCCGAGAACCTGACACACACACACACACACACACACACACACACACACACACACACACACACACACACACACACACACACACACACACACACACACACACACACACACACACACACACACACACACACACAGTGTGTCTTGCAGGCATGTGGTGTGATGCAGAGATGGGAGGTGGCTGGGTACCATCTGGGACTTACACAACAACCTCTCTGCCTCACAGCTTCCATCGACACACATTTTATTCAGTTAGATTATGTTGAAAGACTGACTGGAAATATACTACTACTACTACTACTACTACTACTACTACTACTACTACTACCATATTAAAGATTAAGATTATTTTCATTATTGATTGATCCATGGATTATTTCCTGGATGAATCGATCAGTTGTTTGGTCTCTAAAATGTCAGAAAATTGTGAAAAATGTGGATCAGTGTTTCCCAAAAAGCCCAAGATGACGTTCTCAGATGTCTTGTTTTGTCCACAACTCAAAGATCTTCAGATTACTGTCACAGAGGAGAGAAGATACTAGAAGATATTCAGATTACTGTCCCAGAGGAGAGAAGACACTAGAAGATATTCAGATTACTGTCCCAGACGAGAGAAGAGACTAGAAGATATTCAGATTACTGTCCCAGAGGAGAGAAGAGACTAGAAGATATTCAGATTACTGTCCCAGAGGAGAGAAGAGACTAGAAGATATTCAGATTACTGTCCCAGACGAGAGAAGAGACTAGAAGATATTCAGATTACTGTCCCAGAGGAGAGAAGAGACTAGAAGATATTCAGATTACTGTCCCAGAGGAGAGAAGAGACTAGAAGATATTCAGATTACTGTCCCAGAGGAGAGAAGAGACTAGAAGATATTCAGATTACTGTCCCAGAGGAGAGAAGAGACTACAAAATAAACATATAGCAGACGGAATTGTTGAGGAGTAAACCAAGCAATACAAGTCCGAGAGTTGTTTTCCCCTTTGGTGGGGGCGAGGCTTAAATACGCTCTGTTACTACGAATATTATTTACAAAATACAAATTTAGATTTCACATTCAGTACAGTAACCCTTGGACCCTGAAGACTGAACAATAGAGATGCACTGATAGAGCGGCCGGTGACCGGAATCGGCCGGTTTCCACGTGCTCGGCCATGACCGGCGACCGGCAGGTCAGTCTGACATATGCTGATTTCATGCCGGTCAACGCTCCAATTAACTGACAACATAAGTTCTACCAGTTACAGTTCTCAAGGACGCACGCACACACGGACGCCACAGCACGCTCTCTTCTTCCTTTCTCTCAACTTCTCCGCCGTGTGTGGCGCGTAGCCGCTCGCGGTGTGAAGGCGTGTCGGCGCTATTCTCCCACATGTAGGAACCTGGTGAATTAACCTGCAACATGTCAGCTGTTTGGGGTTCTTCAGCGTGTGTGCAGAAGATAACAAGTTTGCAATATGCAACAGCTGCAAGGAAAGAGTAGGGCGTGGAGGGACCACACCAACAACCCAAATCACATTTCTTTAGTTGATATTGGACGTGACGAGAAGGAAATGGTTCTAACATTGACCTTTAGATGTGTGTGGATGTCCCACACCAGGAGTCATTTATATAGTTCTATTTCATAGTGATCCATCATCTGTTCTAACATGTTCTATTAAAGAAAAGATAGAAAATAAATGTGTGTGTGCTGTAAAGTGGTTAGAAAACATGAAATCGGAATCGGCTAAAATCGGTATCAGCTGGCCTAACTCAAAGACAATCAGAATCGGCCTAGAAAGTTGTAATCGGTGCATCTCACAGACAGACAGACATGTAACCCATCTGTCAGCATTCACGTCTGTGTTTTGGTTTCCACCGGAGCTTCCTCCAGATTGCTTCCACCTCCCAGAATGCATCTGTGGGGACGACACCTCAGACTACTAAGAGGATCGTGGGAGTGTTGGCGCTGACACCTCGCAGCTGAGACGTGCAGACATTCAGTATGATTAATATTTTGAATATATTTCTCCTATAAATAAAAGTCTGCACACTGTGAATCAGACGGTGGCCAAGCGCTCACTTACTAATAACTCGGACGCTGTTAAACAGAACGCTGTGTGCTAATGACAGCCCGCCGTTACACAAGACATTACTATAAAAGTATATTGCTCAATAATTTGGTTATTAATTTAAAGCAACACAAAGTCTGCAGTTAAGCTAGCAGCTGTACTTACACACAGTGGTGCTTTAAGCTAAATGCATGTTTGCTATCTCAGTTTAGCATGTTAGCATTCTTCTATGAAGAAGATTAATGGAGAAAAGAATTGCCAAAATTATCGAAAACAAATTATTTTCACTGGTTGCAGCCCCAGAGTATAATATGAAAATAGATCCATGAATTTTATTCCTCATTTGTGTGACACAGTGTCCATTAACCAACCAAAAATGCTGTGATGTTAGTGTCAGCATTCTGCCATTTTTAACTGTGTCATCAAGTAATTTATACAGGGTAAACAAGTACGCACACACACAGAAAAAAAAAAAAGTATATACCGTATTTTCCGGACTATAAGTCGCTCCGGAGTATAAGTCGCATCAGTCAAAAAATGCGTCATGAAGAGGAAAAAAACATATATAAGTCGCATTTATTTAGAAATTTATTTCACAAAATCCGAGACTAAGAGCAGACATTTAATCTCGAAAGGTAAGTTATTCAACTACACAATAGCACACTCCACTGCACCGGTGACAGGCCTCTCGTTGACAGGCAGCACGTTGTCTGTGGACTCGTTCCTCCAGCTCTGGCCGTCTTGCTTCCAGCCCGCGATTAGCCGATTAGCTTTCTTTGTTTTCTTCGTTGCAGTGAGAGTCACCTTTTCGCCAGTCCCTCACAAGTTTCTCACTCACTCCAAACTTTCTTTCTGCTGCTCGATTACCGTTTTCGGCTGCATATTTTACTACCTGCAGTTTGAAATCTGCAGAATAGGATTTTCATTTCTTTCTCAGTTGTCTTTAGGAGCAGCATATAGCTGTCACAAGCCTAGAGCGCCCTCTCTCGGCTTTAGACGGTAATGTCTTCAGTATGAATTAACATTTAAAAACATGTTAAATTATATATATATTTTGATATATAAGTCGCACCTGACTATAAGTCGCAGGACCAGCCAAACTATGAAAAAAAGTGCGACTTATAGTCCGGAAAATACGGTATATATAAAAATAAAGACGTGTGAATTTGCAATAGCTGGAATCATGTGCATGCATCCACACACACACACACACACACACACACACACACACACACACACACACACACACACACACACACACACACACACACACACACACACACACACACACACACACACACACACACACACAGTTATTTTCTCTGCCCCACCAGAGTTGGTTAAAGTTTTTAAAAGTGTCCGTTGGTTAGCCGTGCTCCGCTAACATTAGTCTGGAGTTGATGGGGTACAAAGTGTTCACAGGAGGTGCTTGTTGTACATCGTCTGGCTGCTGCACCGTTCCACCTTCGTCGGTCAATGGAACGGTATTACAAAGATCGCGTCAAGACATAGACGGACGGACGATTTTAGTGTCAGCATTGTCTGTCTGCCATTTTTAACTGTGTTATTGAGTAACTTTTACTGAACAACAGACATTAAATAGACATACAATCTCTCTCTCTCTCTCTCAATGTCAGTCTGAAGGCCTCTGCTGTTTATCGAAGAGTTATACAACCATCCATTATGTAGGTAAGTGTGTCTCTCTCACACACACACACACACACACACACACACACACACACACACACACACACACACACACAGTTAGTGTTTCCATGGCAACAGAGAGTGCAGCATCTCTCCTCCGGCGCTGCATCTCCAGAGCAGTCTGCAGCTCCTCCTCGTCGTCTCTTCCTGTCTGTTTGCTCTGACCTCCGACCTCAAACGATCGTATCAGCAAGTGTTTGCTCACAGCGGCTGCCAGAAACCGTCTCACCTGCAGCCTTCAGCCGCTGGTTTGTCAAACTGAGGCTCTCAGATTTAAAACCACATGTCAGGAGTCTGACGATGCCAATAAAGTAAACGGCAAACATCTCATCCAGCTGCTGATGGTTTTCTACTGCATCACAACAAGGCTGTCCTCAACTAAAGAAACGCTCAGTCGACTAACACTCGTATGATTTTGTCAACTAATCGATTAGTTGATTTAAATCGACAGATCTGTGTGCTTTGGGAGGTTGTTAAGACTAGAAAAATGCTGTATAATTGCAGTCAGGGTCCAAAATGAACAAGTGGAAAGCGCCAAATAGCAACGTGGATTTCGGTGCCTCATTTCGGTGCCACTCAAATGCCTGCGCTGCTCTCCGATGCTCTGAAACGGAAGAGGCAACAGAAACATCGCTGCACGCTAGTTAACGCTAACGTTACACTTGGCAGCAGGTAACGTCAGCCTACCGTAAGCCAGTAATTGGATTAACCCTTATGTTGACCTCGGGTCACATTGACCAGTTTTAAACTTTTGTTTTAGATCAGAAAATATGGGACGTAGAAATAAGCGCTGAAAATGTGTAGAAGAAAACTTTTTAAATTTAAAACGTTGGAAAAAGCAAAAACAGATTGTGAAAAAAGGCGTCAAAAATGTTTAAAAAGACAACATAAGGGTCAAACACGGTAAAAAATGCCGTCTAACGTGTGATTGTATTTTACTGTGAAGGATTCTAACACAGGGACATACAAAAGTCTGCAGCTAAAGACACAACTAGCTGCACTATATGGCCACTGCCTGTCTTTGTTGGAAAAACAAAACAGACGGGACTTAATGGTGTGTTTACTTGAAACTGGTAAGCCTTGTGGTGCATTCAAAGTTAACGTAAAATACCCATTTCCCATCTTGTGGACGTTTTTATCGTCCATTTATAGCCGCTCCTTAATGTCGCTGATTGTCGTTTTGTGTTCTTTCTTTTTCCTATCTTTTCTTTTTTAAACACATCAATTCAGTCACCGTTTTTAAAGTATCTGTCGGTACGCCATCTGTGCTGCCTCCCCGATTCGATATGCTGCCTGCACGATATCGGATGGTGCAGGCAGCATAACTACGTAGTAGAAAACGTGAGGGTTTCCTACGCTATTTGTATCACGCATGCGTTGAAACACTTGACGGCCATGCAGCACAAGTGGCAGCATATTTTTGTAGGCTACACTTTGTTATTCATTATGCAGTTAACGACGGGTCTGTTTTATAAAGATATTTAAATTAAGTACTTATTGTCACTGACCAAAAACCGCCTATCGACGTCCGTGTACTACGGCGTGGCGATATTGTTATTTTTGTGACGTGTAGTGTGGGGATGTTGTGATGTTTTTAAATGTAGCTTACGCTATGTATTACGAGGTAATTACGTGGTTGCCAATCCAAAATAATAAAGGAGTTGTTACATGTTACGTGAACATACACCATTTTGGTTGACAGTCTCTCTGTCACTGCAAGCCTTCAGTTTCCTCCACACTCCCCTGTGCGAGCGCTGTGAAATGAATGAAATTCCCGCAGTGCAAAGGTGCGCAAGCGTGGAACAGACCGTGCAGTTGTCGTAGCGCGAACATCTCGCGCATGTCGGATCGTGCAGGCAGCACAGATTGCGTACCCACAGTATTGTTTTAGCGCCGGTATCTGAAAAAAACCCAAACGATACCCAACCCTACAGGTGAGTCAACAAGTTAATTTTGGACACTGACTGCAGTGCATTTACCTTTTTTCACATGTAATTAGGGAGCAGAATACTCACCACGGTAACCAGATGGCGTGCAGAGACAACAGCGTGCTCCGGCCGCACCTCGTGATGCGGTCGAGCCAGCAGGTCGAGGGTCCGCTGGCCGACGGGCTCCTGGCGAAACCGAGACTCCAACAGGGTGGCTGGCATCACTCTGGCTAACCTGGCGGCGTGCTGACGGTGCAGGTGATGGTGGTGGTGATGATGGTGGAGGGCATGGTGGGACTCTGGAAGGTTTTCCACATTGTTCTGTGGGTTCACGTCGCGCTCTGGGTGGCGAGGTGGAGGAACACGACTGGAGCGGTGGGAAGGGAAGAGACGGAGCTCGTGGTCCCCAGAAGACGATTCTGAGAGAGGAAGAAGAAGAGGATGTGAGGTGGGATAAAGATGGAGGACAAATGTTTTATAACTTGCAACAAATGTTAACCAAAGTGAGACTAGGTTAGGTTTCTTTCACACCTGAGCCGTTTGGTCCGTTTAAACCGACCCTGGAGCATTCGGTCACATAGTCCGGTTGGTTTTGGGTGGTTGTACTCGGACCAAACAACTGAACTAGGGCTGCACAATTAATCGCAATTTTATCGCAATATGGACAATCTCTCTCTCTCTCTCTCTCTCTCTCTCTCTCTCTCTCTCTCTCTCTCTCTCTCTCTCTCTCTCTCTCTCTATCTCTCTTTTCGTCAGAGGAAGAGGCTTTCAGAGGAAACCCCTAAACACCGACTGAACTCAGCCAGCCGTGATGAATGTGAACACTGCATAATTCATTCCCAGGCTTTATTTATCTTGGGAGATAAAAAAAAAAAAAAAAAAAGAAATCTACTGAGTAAAGCCCTTTCAACCCGGCAGCATCCAGGATTCACATTCACAGCTCACAGACGTAAATACTGGGAACTGAAAGCACCAGGGATGGATCTATTTAAAGAAAACACAGACCAGAACCTCAGCTGGACCTGAGTCCAGTCTGCCCAATGCACAGTAGCTGTGTTCAAACCCGTTCCCTATCACGGAAATAGTGCACTATGCTGTATAGTGTTCGCCATTTGGTAGTTATGTTCGAATTCTCTGCGGTTAATTTCATTCACTATATAGTCCACTCTAAAATACCCACAATGCACAGCTAATTTGAGTGTGCATCAATATACCCTACATTGTACTCCTGAATACCACAATGCAACTCCTGGAGGAGAAGAAGAAGCAGAAGAACCATTGTCTTATATAATGGACCAACAGATGCCGTGTCTCTGGACGGAGACCAGTGAAGGACATTAGAAGCTCTTTTCCGGTGATGGCTGAGCGTTACTGAGCAGCCTCCAACTGAGCTTGAAGACGTAGATGTGACGTGAGCAACCTGTCTGAAAGTTCGAAGTCTTCTGGTAGCTGTGCCAAGAGAAATCTCAATCATTCCCAATCTAGCAGAGACGGAGAGCGTAGGTATATGTAAGGAGATAACATAGGCACAGGCTAATTACTGATCACTAACATGATAGTTAACATTAGTAATTACACTTAAACAGCTAATGGAAGTCCAAACTGCCTGAGAGCTTCTCCTGGACTATACGGTAATTCCTCTACTATGCAACAGTAAGTCTCGTGGTTATGACCCAATCGTTAGCCTATTTTTATAACAATGTCTGCTACGGAGCCATAACGTGAGCTACAAGGTAATGGAGCCTTTTATACATTGTCGTGTTTCTTTAGAAATAAACAACGGACAAATAGAGTCTTTAAACGCTTCAGATGTAAAGTTATTCTCTGTCAAAGTGACGTCAAAATGAATGGGAGTCAGTGGGATGCTAATGGAAGGTGATGGCTTGGTAGCATCAAAATGGCGCCATAGGAGCTACGTGGTCCGGGGAGAGGCTTACCCCCTTGAGAAGAACCCGCGGAAACTGAAAAGGAAAAATGGAGCGGGCTTTTGTGTCTCAACAGTGGAAATGTAACATGCAACATGTATAATATACAACCTTTTACTATTCTCATGAGCGAAGGGACGGCTGGATGGTGTTTTAAGCCCCCCAACCTCGACTTCAAGGCACCCAACCCTAACCTTAACCCTTGTGTTGTCTTCCTTTTTTCACAATTTGTTTTTGCTTTTTCCAACATTTTAAATTTTTAAATTTTTCTTCTAAACATTTTCAGCGCTTATTTCTACGTCCAATATTTTCTGATATAAAACAAAAATTTAAAACGGGCCAATGTGACCCGAAGTCAACACAAGGGTTAACCCTAGCCCTAACCATTACCTAATCCTAGTGCGGTGCCTAGTGCAGGCACCGCTGCCTGGAAGACGACGTTGGGGGCTTAAAACACCAAACACAGCAGGGACGTATTATTATTTGAAATGTCTGGGTAAAAAATTACTTTTTTATTTCCAGTGAACACAATGTATTTTATTTTGAAACACACTGTTGCACACTGGCAGGGAGAGGGATTTCTAAACTGCCCTTTCTGTCCTTGAAGACTCCTAAGACTCCTTTCAAACCGTGGTATATATACCTTCAAACCAGTAACCGGCCCATGTGTAATGTCGATAGACGGCTTCTACCACGCTGATGCTTTAGGTTTCCAGGCGTCTGTTAGAGCCGGCTGTCTGTTCTGCCAGAAAATACACTGACAGGGTGTCCTGTTACTTCTGTCTACCAGACTGTCTGCCTGCCCAGAACACGACTACTTGTCTTGGTTGCATCTTTGCCAAAAAGAAAATCTGTTGTGTGACTCAACAGATGCAGGCAGAAATCCTGAACTGTGTCCCTGTGTTTGTTTAAAAGGTAGAACATGAAATATAAAAGACCTGCCCTGACTGTTTTATGTAGGACTGGGTTAAAATCATCTTTGTTTGAGTGATCTGATATCGGACATCCCCAAATGGATCTTTTAACAGGATTTCTGCAGGTTTCACCAAGTCAAATTTAAGACTTTTTAAGACCTTTATGAATTCAGTTTAAGACCTATATCACCCTTTGGGGCGGCCTCTAGCTCACCCAGTAAGAGCGTTCGCCCCATGTTGGCTGAGTTAGAGCTGTAATCGGGCCTTAACCCTTGTGTTGACTTCGGGTCACATTGGCCAGTTTTAAATTTTTGTTTTATATCAGAAAATATTGGACGTAGAAATAAGCGCTGAAAATGTGTAGAAGAAAAATTAAAAACGTTGGAAAAAGCAAAAACAAGCATCACAAATGTCAGAAAAAAAGTGTTTTTTTCAAGGTTAAAACGAAGACAACACAAGGGTTAAAAGTTCGGCCCGAAAAGGACCGAGCCTGACAAGTACATTTTGATTGACAGCTTTTTAAAAGCCCGAACCCGTTTACAGCCCGACTGTACAAAAGGCCGTCTATCAGCAGTGATTAGAGTGCATGTCGGAGAATAGCGTAGACACGCGCTTCACACCGCAAGCGGGCAAACGCACGCCACTCGGCGGAACAGGGAGAGAAAGAAAAGAGAGACTGCGCCGCACGCACACAGCTCTTTTGTCTTCCGTCAAGAGTGAGTCATTTCTACATTTTTTAACATCATGTATTCATGACTAACGGAGGCTATAGGCCACTTGGAAGTTGGAACAAAGAAATAAAAGAAGTCCTCCAGAGGCCAGCCTCCGTTTCACCTCCTCAGCATCCATTTTCACGCTAATCGAAACGCATTACCTGACTGCTCACTTACCGCGCAACCCGGAGCCCGAGCCCGAGCCCGAGCCCGTGTAAAATGATAGAAATTAAGACCAAACCGTTCAAGGCAAAGACCGTTCGTGCAAAGATCTTTAGCTCTAGGCTGAGTCCTTTGCAGCGGCCCGGGTTCTAATCCGACCTGCGGCCCTTTGCTGCGTGTCTTCCCCTTTCATATCTATCCACTGTCACTATAATAAAAGGGAAAAGCCCCAAAAAGTAATCTTAAAAAAATGACCTATATCACAACTTCAACTGAGGCCTAAATTCAGTTTTTTTCAAGCCCAGTATCACTTAACTTTCCCTTCCCCACAGCTGAAGAATAATGTCTGTGGTACAATCTGAAAGAGACTCACGCCAATTAACACGGAAGCTGATTGGCTGCTATCTAAGTCTCATTTGTCGTCGTAATACAGCAACAATATATTTGGACTAGTGAAAGAAACTACAACACCACACAATTTAAAAGAAATAATCAGTATAATGAGGTAGCGTTACATGGACGTAGGAAAATTAAGACCTGTTTAAAATTATTTAAGACCTACAACACAATAATTTAAGACTTTTTAATGCCTAAAATTTAGATTTTGAAATTTTAAGACTTTTTAACACCCAGCGGAAATCCTGTTTAAATGATGCCTCATGGATGTAGTAAATGTGGTTCTTATTACCTTGGTGCATTATAAAAATAATATTCCAGAGTTGCTTCTTGCTTGTACAATTTACAGCAGAAGATCTCTGAGAATCTCTTTTATATCCAAGCGAAATTGGTATTGTTACAGAAGTTCCCCTAACCTTTGATGTAGAACTGAATCAGGAAATGTAATTGAATCGGTACGTTGTGAATCGGAATCAAATCGATAAATCATTGGTACCCAAACCCTAGTTTCTAGTCAGTCCCTCCAGAAAAAAACGTGATTAATGCGATCGCATAACTCAACGCATAATCAGCCAAAGTCCGCATATATTTATGCATATGTTGCCGATTTCCGTGCAACATATGCAGGGCTTGCATGATTTCATAATGATTTCATAATCCCTGCATTGTCGTTGCAAAAAAAGTCACATATATCTGAGCAGAAAGTTGAAAAATGTTGCGTTTACTTCACACAAGAGCAGCCGTTTCCCCCTGTTGCCATGGGAAAGTTACAAAGTGACGTAATTACGCAACGTGAACATCATCGAAAATCGATGAAGCCACGATGAAAACGCAATTTTTGCAACTTCCTGCAATTTCATCGCGTAAAATTGCATAAATATCCCGCATATTCCATCACATTTTTTAAGAAAACGTGCCGCATAATCAAGGATTTTTGCCCGTGACAATCACAAAAAAGCTCTGAATTTTTCTGGAAGGACTGATTTCTGTGAGCTTCAGAGTTCAGAGGCTGCAGCAGAAGAAGGAAACTGCATTATAGTCTGCTGCGTTGAATTAAACAGCCTGAAACAGCAGTTCCAGTTTCAGTTGGCTGAGCCAGGCCTCGGAGATGTCTGTGGAGCTGACACAGTGTCTCTCTCTCTCTCTCCATGGCTTCTTTTCTCCCTAACGATAGCGTCCTGGTTGCTATGCACGACGCTGAGCGGAGCCGTGCTCTGATTGGCTTGAGTCGGCCCCTCGCCTCACCTCTGTGGGAGCCATCAGCCAATCGGAGGTGGAGTTAGAGAGGGCTGACCCGGTAACTCTGTGGGGAGACTCACTAGAGAATGACTGCATGTAATGTTGTGCAGCTATTAAGACGAATAAATATCAATAAATCAGATGATGTGTTTTGATTTATAGGTTCTGTGTTGAAACACATTACTCATTGTACAACTCAGAAGATACTCAAAGCTCCAGGTTGTGTCTCCTGTGTAATCAGAGTTCATTATTACAGAAATAAGCTTCTGTTTTTATTAGTTGTTGTGTAACTTTGGTTCGAATTCCCCAAAGACTCGCCATAACACACAGAAACCTATATCAGTTTACGTGGACGCTATATTTAGAGTATTTTCAGAGCTTTCCCATGCTGTCGACGGTGAACTGAAGCCATTATTTCTGCTCTCTTTAAAGCCACCAGACTCCTTTGACAAAACATTTTACCTCGCAGAACACGGGAGTTGCTGCTCTACAGCTGCCTCCATCAGTTAGTTTGTGTTATTGTGTATCTCGCATTGCGAGCTCTTTCTCCACAGCGCTGTGGACTAAGGTCTGGCTACATTACAGTTAGGCTACATTATCGTCTTGGGGTGCGCTAAGTTCCAGATGCAGCGACGGTGGCTCTGCAAGATAATCCGGGAAGGAACTTGTTTTGGTGGAACATTTGCACCCCGCAAAAGAAAAGCTCTTACCAGCGTATCTCCGTGTGTACTTGGTCCACAGCAATCCCACCAATCGCTCCCAATACGTCCCAGTTAGAGAGGAAATGCCCTAAACATATTCTTTGTAGCCTAAATCTTTACAATCATTCCCTGGAAAGAACTAAGCAGGCCTGCCTTGTTGCACGATCCAAATTTTTTTCAAAACTTGACATTTTCAGGGTGTAGCTCGCTAGCTCGAAGTTTGTTGTCGTCTCCCAAAGCGAACAGAGTTTGAGAACGGCAAGCGCAGAGAGAGGAAGGAGAAGGAAAAAAACGGACATCACACCCGCAGAATGTCTGGCTTTATCCTGAAAATGTACTTCCATTGATCCAGACTAGTTATTGTGTGACTTGCTTAGCTTCTACCAAGTTCAGTTAGACCTCAGTCTGGTGACTTACTCTGACCTGAGTTACATTTTCAGTGTTCACACAGGAAACGCGCCATTAAACAGCCGCTCTGAGTATATCGTAGGCCTGCACGATTCAGGGAAAAATATGAATGTATTTAGCTTAGAATTGATATCACGATTCCCTGCCACGATTTGTTTCTCACTAAGTGTAATGTTCATTACAAAACAAATTGGCAGTACCAAACATACGATATTTTTGGCACCTATAGCACATTGCGCATCCCCACAATCCTGTAAACATAGAGGCTTCTATGAATAAAGAAAATATAGTACATACTGGCCATTTAAGTACAGTAGGCTACCAAAAATAGTGACACATAACACAATGAACTAATTATGGCCGCGATACAGGCTCTATCTGAACTCCTGGAACATGTCTTTACATAATTAAAACATGTCAATGTCAAATGCTTTCAATAAATTAATTAAGTCATTTAAAAATGAAATCACGAACAAGGGTGAATCAAGATCGCGATTTCATAACTATTTATCGTGCAGGCCTAGTGCAGTATGTCGGCATTTTGTGCTGCAGTTTCAAATACTCATCACAGACATAGGGAAGAAAATATGTTCCAATGTTGGGGGGTTGTGATAAGATTAAAATATGCTTCTGTTGATTAAGCACCGGCCTTAGAACCTCAGAGGTCCATCTATGCTTCTTCCTCCAAATAATATCCTCTATTTCACATTTACGGTTTCTCTCTGAATCTCTGACAGAATAATAATAATAATAATAATAATAATAATAATAATAATAATAATAATACTTTAAATGCTTCAACTAACTGATTATTTCCATAAAGGGGGGGTAACATTGAGTTCAACATGGGGGGGGGGGGGGGGGTGGTTTGAGATCTCTGCTTTTAAACGAAATTGAAATTTTGAGCGTCAAACACTTTATTTTCCACACTCTTGTGAATTTCTCTGCATTGATTTGTGGTGCAAATGTCTTGATGGGGGGGGGGGGGGGGTTTGCAATGGCCAGTTTTGATTATTGGGGAGGGTTGTAACCCCCCAAACCTACTGTAAATTACGCCTATGATTTCCATCGTCTGTAAATCTGCTGATTATTTTCTGGGTTAATCAATTGTTTGGTCTATAAAATGTCAGAAAATTGTCAAACTCAAAGATATTCAGTTCACTGTCACAGAGGAGAGAAGACACTAGAAGATATTCAGATTACTGTCACAGAGGAGAGAAGACACTAGAAGATATTCAGATTACTGTCCCAGAGGAGAGAAGACACTAGAAGATATTCAGATTACTGTCCCAGAGGAGAGACTAGAAGATATTCAGATTACTGTCCCAGAGGAGAGAAGATACTAGAAGATATTCAGATTACTGTCACAGAGGAGAGACTAGAAGATATTCAGATTACTGTCACAGAGGAGAGAAGATACTAGAAGATATTCAGATTACTGTCCCAGAGGAGAGAAGATACTAGAAGATATTCAGATTACTGTCACAGAGGAGAGAAGATACTAGAAGATATTCAGATTACTGTCAGAGGAGAGAAGATACTAGAAGATATTCAGATTACTGTCCCAGAGGAGAGAAGATACTAGAAGATATTCAGATTACTGTCCCAGAGGAGAGAAGATACTAGAAGATATTCAGATTACTGTCACAGAGGAGAGAAGATACTAGAAGATATTCAGATTACTGTCAGAGGAGAGAAGATACTAGAAGATATTCAGATTACTGTCAGAGGAGAGAAGATACTAGAAGATATTCAGATTACTGTCCCAGAGGAGAGAAGATACTAGAAGATATTCAGATTACTGTCCCAGAGGAGAGAAGATACTAGAAGATATTCAGATTACTGTCAGAGGAGAGAAGAGACTAGAAGATATTCAGATTACTGTCCCAGAGGAGAGAAGAGACTAGAAGATATTCAGATTACTGTCACAGAGGAGAGAAGATACTAGAAGATATTCAGATTACTGTCCCAGAGGAGAGAAGAGACTAGAAGATATTCAGATTACTGTCCCAGAGGAGAGAAGAGACTAGAAGATATTCAGATTACTGTCCCAGAGGAGAGAAGAGACTAGAAGATATTCAGATTACTGTCACAGAGGAGAGAAGAGACTAGAAGATATTCAGATTACTGTCCCAGAGGAGAGAAGAGACTAGAAGATATTCAGATTACTGTCCCAGAGGAGAGAAGATACTAGAAGATATTCCTATTTAACAAGCTGAGGCCAGAGAAGTTTTACTTTTCTTTCATAAAAAAATGACAAACAATTACTCGATTATCAAAATAGTTGGAGATTAATTTAATAGTTGACAACTATTAATCTTTGCAGCTCTAGATTGCTTAAAAATATCGTCTATTCATGAATTACTAATGTAAATGATCATCAATGTATGTTGACTTTATCATACGCCGTTTTATTTTTTAAATCATCATATCCTACATATCATCTGTAGAATATTTTCAGTGCGTCATATTAACACAATAGTAAGCAAATTTAGCATATTCTGTCATTTTTCTATATTCTGTATGATCACTACAGAATGTATATTCATATATTAGGTTTTTACCTTCATTAACACATGACTACATCATGTTATTGTGGAAGGTTTGAGCTCCTGTTGGGAGGATTTTAATGTAAAATATCCTGCATAAAAAAGCAGATTTCAGGCCCGCAATACACATTAAATTGGCAACAGACATCATAAAATATATGCAATTACAATGGCTAAATTCCCATCTCAAATTACAGAGGTTATTTTGTTTTTCTTTATCTGAGCATCACAGATGAATACTTACATTTGAGGAGCTGTTAACATCATTTTTGGTTAATTTTTACAAGGTAAATGACAGAAAGCAGTATTTAATTACCAAAATAACAGGCTAATCCACCCGATTTGAACACTATTGCTGCAAGTATTTCTGTTTTGATACAGCATACGGACAACAGACGCTTACCTGTGATCAGCAGTTGTGTCCATATCAGACACAAGAAAAGAAACATGGGGAGAAATCCTCCTCTTCCTCTTCTGCGGCTCATCTTTTTCTTCCCTTTCTGCAACTCAAACGGTACTAAATCAGGCTCCTGTCGCTTCTCTCTGTGCTGTAATTACACATCAATGAAAGCAGCCGGTGGATATGTCCGAGCATGTATCTGTGGGTCTGCAGCAGCATGCAGCACGAGGGGAGGAGACGCTGCCAAAGCTCCAGAGACTGCTCCACAACACCGGCCCCCTGCGACGCTCTTTCCCCGCCCTGCGGTGTCCTACAGCGGCCTGCCTACAGGAGGAGCCGCCGCTCTGCAGTGGAAGCAGCTCCGGGAGAAGCAGAGGGTTTATTTATTTTCCATCAGATTCAGAGACGAAAGAGAGGGGTGTGTGCTTCCAGCGGAGGCTGGAGATGATGAAGAGAGAGAAGGGGAGGAGAAAAGGCGTGGCGTGGTGAGGAGAGGAGAGGAGGAAGAAGATTAATACTTTAAATGTAAAAAAAAAAAAATATTTTTCATATAATTTCATAAATATTTATTTTACGTTATTTAAACGACAGCAGGTATACATTCTATCTTGGTTGAATGAGCGTTTATTCGTAAACTTTATTAATTTTTTGACATAAAATATATTTTAATTTCTGCTAATTCTCCATGTTTGTAGCCATGATGGCGGCATGGCGAAGTCGGTCATTTCGTCGGTGGTTCCAGAGGTAATTATTCAGACAACTACTGATCGATTACTACAAAATTAGATTCAAAACAGTGGCTAATAGCTAGTAGCTATCAGTATGCCGAACTTCTGGCAGGAATCGCTTTTAAAAACAATTTACTTGGACGGTTGCCGCGCTGCTGTGTGAAACTAGCTTCATTTAGCTAACGTTACCACGCTAAAAGACCATTAGCATGTCACATTAGCATGCTTCTGCCGCGTTTAGGCTAACATTATCATGCTAAAATATCATTAGCATGTCACATTAGCATGCTTATACCGCATTTAGGCTAACGTTAGCATGCTAATGCCGCCTTTAGGCTAACGTTACCATGCTAAAATATAATTAGCATGTCATATTAGCATGCTAATGCCGCGTTGAGGATAATGTTAGCATGCTAATGCCGCGTTTAGGCTAACGTTACCATGCTAAAATATAATTAGCATGTCATATTAGCATGCTAATGCCGCGTTGATGCTAACTTTTCACACTTTGCGGACTGTATCGCTAATTATGAGCAGCCGAGTTGGGATAAAACCAACATCCGAAATATATTTACAACTTTTAATGAACTAACGTTCAGTAAATTGGGGATGTTACCGGAGAAGATGTTACTGCTGGCCGAGGCTTCTGAGCAGCACGTGGCAGGAAGTTTTCCGTCAAGCACGTGGTGGGTATGAAGTGTTAAAAGATGTATCCTTGTCTCCACCATGGATGTATAATAGACCAATAAGAGGATATGAGATATTTATTTCGAAACTATTAAAAAAGGGGACAGGGTACAGACCTTTTTAAATGTAATTCCATTGCTAGACAACAGCTTGGCCCATTAACTTTCTGTCAGTTGATGTCATTATCACATACACTGCAACAGGAAATCAACTTGGGGCCCTTTAGTAGTGATGTTACTTCTGTGCAGAGGCTTCCGAGTGTGTGCATAGACTGTAAATATTATTATTTTTAATTAATTAATTAGATAGATGATAATAATAATACATTTTATTTAAAGGTGCCTTTCTCGGCACTCAAGGACACAGATAGATAGATAGATAGATAGATAGATAGATAGATAGATAGATAGGGGAAGGGGAAAGTCAAGGTCCCAGTAGCTTAAATACATCACACACAACATACACATACATCATAAACAGGATGATAAAATAACAAATCCACATGAATAATATGGACAATAAAAGAAAAGATATTAAATAAAAAAATCCACATGAATGTACTATAACGGATGTATAAGCATGAGAGGCATGCAGTGACAGGACAGGGACTGACCGTGTGTGTGTGTGTGTGTGTGTGTGTGTGTGTGTGTGTGTGTGTGTGTGTGTGTGTGTGTGTGTGTGTGTGTGTGTGTGTGTGTGTGTGTGTGTGTGTGTGTTGTGTCAGTCTGCATGGTAAGGTGCTCTATGAGAGGGGGTGTGTCATGGTGGTATAGTGCAAATAAGTCCAATAGTGCAAGGATAAAGTCTAGAGACCAGCATTAAATATGGACAATATAAGAGAATAATGTAGTCATAGTAAAATAAAAACTATAGCAGTGCAAGGATAAAGTGTTTTAAAAAGAGAGACAGCATTAAATATGGGCATTATAAGGGAAGAAAGTAGACAGTAGGATAGAAACAAATCGACAGTCAATATTATTTTTAATTAAGCACGGTTTTGTCTTTCCTTTAGGGTGTAAAGGCTATGGTGGAGGCCAAAGCTGAAGTGAAGAAGGTGGCTGCAGTGAGCCTAACCTCTGACATGTGGACGCCCATCAACATGGAGGCCTACCTTGCAGTAACTTGCCACTTTGTGGACAACAACACCTGTCTCACCTCAATTTTGTTAGGAGTACTAAAATCCTCCTACAGGAGGCCAAGACCCACTGCAACAGCACCTTTCAAATGCGTCACCGTGTCTGGAGCTCAGAGAGCCAGTGGGGGCAGCTTCAGCCAGTCTGCCCACTGGGATACCCCCACTGCCCTCTGATGAGTTCACCTCTGAGTGCACGCCTTTCTCTGCTTTCTGTCTTTTATGATGCCGTCACGGAGCTGTCGGAAGAAAAGAAGGTTTCCGGCGCAAAGGTAGCTCCACCTCTTAAAATGCTAGAACAAATGCTGCAGGAAGAGATGACAAATATGGCAGCTCCATGGCAAGACAAATGGGAGGGTATCTTAAAAGACTATTAAGGAGAAGCCTTACACGTTGCAATCAATGTGCATCATGTCACTTGTTGTCTATATCGACGACGTTCCAGTTCTGGGGTTGCTCTGTTGCCGCTGGGAATTCTGCCAGATTTCCCTCTTGTCGGCCGGATGTCCGTCCCCGTCCTCTGTCTCTGTGTTGGCGTTCTAACCTCTGGTGGATGTCTGAGGACTATGGTTAACTGCTCCTCAGATCTCTGCAGGGTAAATCCAGACAGCTAGCTAGACTATCTGTCCAATCTGAGTTTTCTGTTGCACGACTAAAACTACTTTTGAACGTACACATGTTCCACCAAAACAAGTTCCTTCCTGAGACTATTGGCGCTTTTCCATTACATGGTACCTGCTCGACTCGCCTCGACTCTACTCGCTTTTTTTGGTTTTCCATTACGAAAAAAAGCCCCTGGTACCTGCTAACGGGTACTTTTTTTTAGTACCACCTCCGTCGAGGTTCCCAGCGAGCTGAGGCGAGCCGAAAAGGTGACGTGAAAGCGACAGACGGGGGGTCCTGAACTAACCCTATCTTTAACTAGTTCAGCCAGCTGTGTGTTTGCTGCCTCCAGCTTCATTAGAAACTAAATGTGTCTTCTGGCATCAACACACCTTCCACGTTCTGTGTGTGTGTCGCGTTAGGTCACGTCAGTTTCCTGCGGCGCCGCTTGTTTCCAGTCCTGCGGAGGCTCCAGGCAGAGCTTTCTCCGTAGCCTACGCACACACACACACGGCCGGCTCCACGCACACACCAGCGCACAAGTATAACCATCAGGCCACTTCCATCGGCTACGGAGAAAGCTCTGCGTGGAGCCTCCACAGAACTGGAGAACCAGCTCAAGTGGCCTGATGGTTATACTTGTGCGCTGGTGTGTGTGCGCGTCGAGCCGGCGTATAACGACCAGCCACGCTGAGGTGGGACTAAAATCTGCAACGGAAAACGGACGCACAGTGTGTCGAGGCGAGTAGAGTCGAGTTGAGCAGGTACCATGTAATGGAAAAACGCCATATTTTGCAGAGGCACCGTGGCTCCGTCCGGCGTTTTAGCTCCGCCCAAGACGATTGTGATTGGTTTAAAGACATGCCGATAAACCAGAGCACGTTTTCCTCCCATCCTAGAATGCTGTGTGGACTCGCCAGACCTTCCTCAAACACAAGAGACTGTCACTTGCAACACTGCTGGACCCTAAGTTCAAAGCGATAGGATTCTTTTAGTCACACCAAAGCCAACGAGGCCATAACAAGGCTTCCATCAGAGTGTTCTGCCATGATTAGCTCTGCAGCTCAACCATCACCATGACAGCTGTCGACATCAGAACAGCCATCAACATCACAGGGGGCTGAACTTGTATCCCCAGGTAATTTTGTCTTTGGTTTGAGGGTAAATTTGACTTAGGCTACGTCCACACGTACCAAAACGATCTTTTTTTTACCCGTCTTCCCTGGATTCGTTTCAAAAAAAATTTCATCCACACGTATCCGGTTATAAATGACTCAATGCGCTACTTCATGTTCCAGGCCTATAGGCGCCGCGGTTTCTGCTACAGAAATTCACCAAAACACGGAGAAGAAGAGTTAACTTCCCATCACAACATGACTAGCTAGGCTAACGTTCTCTTAATACATCCGTGGACTATAATAACTTTCACCACTCCTCATTTTATAAAGGCCTCCGCAAGGAAACGGGTCTTTGTTTACGTTGTATAATGTGCTGTTGGATTGCTTTTTATTTTGCAATTCTGTCTGCCATCGGACATGATTGCCGCACGCTAGCTGGCAGAGCGTTAGCACGCTAACGTTAGCTCTGCTAACTAGCTAAAATTGGAAGTCAAACAAACATCAATGATCCAATGTCTTTTTGATAATCTACACGTTTTTCTTGCAGTAGCTTTTCTACAATAAACCGTGGTACAAGTTACTATAATCCGTTTAGCTAGCTTCCACTTCATAAACAGCTCGCTAGCTAACAATAGCGGGTAACGTTATGTCGCTGCTCTAGCGGTCAGCTACATAACGTTAGCAATATATCTTGTGTAGAATCCAGGACCGGCACACAGAGGGAAGTGTCAGGGAGCAGAGACAAACTATTTAGCTAGATGAAGTGAGCTGGTTTGACCATTGAGATGGGATACGCTCGCTTAGCTTCACCACAGTCGTGTGTGGGGCTGCGGGTGAGAGGTCGAGGGGTGTGGCGATGACTTCATGTTTGGCTTCCTTTACGACCTACAGATCTTCATTACTCAAGACCTGAAAGTCGAATTGGAGCAGATGAAGGGAGAGAAGGAGGCCCTTAAAAATAACGTGGAGACTCAGAAGATGGATCGCTCGCAGAAGCTAAGAACTGCTGGAGGAGAGCGAGAAATCAAGAGCCTCCTACGTGGATCAGAATGAGGAGCACAGCTTTGTGAGTGACTGCCTCCTGGCTGCTCTGAAGATGACTGAGCAGCAGCTGGAGAGTCATCTCAGCCAGTGGAAGGAGGACAAGACATCCCTCCTTCAGGCCACAGAAAGCCTGAAGCTGACTCAGCAGGAAAAGGAGCAGGAGTGGGAGAGGACCGAGAGCACCGTGCGGTCCCAGCTGGTAGATCTTCAGAGCCAGATAATGACAACGCCAAAGAAGAAGAAGTGGTACAGAAAGCTTCTGCCTGGCTGAGGAAAAGGAAATGCATTTGTACTTTTGTGTGTGTGTGTGTGTGTGTGTGTGTGTGTGTGTGTGTGTGTGTGTGTGTGTGTGTGTGTGTGTGTGTGTGTGTGTGTGTGTGTGTGTGTTTGCACGCAGGGCGTGTGATGTGTCAGTCAGTGCAGTAGTGTTGGAGTAGTAGTGCTTGTAGTTGCATGCTGCTTCTTGCCACTCTCTGCTTTCAGCTACTGCCCCAGGTTAGCCCTTTGTTCTCAGGAGCGAGAAGAGGACCTGAGTGTGTAAGCCTCCTCAGGCGGTCCATAGCCTCTCCACTGCCAAGATCTCATACATGCCTACCCGTGGCACACATGGTAACTGGTCCCTCGTGGTTCCAGGCTAAGTTGTACAGGATCTCGGAGCAGCAGTGGCCCCCAGAGACGTGGCATGCAGGGCCATCGGTGAGTGGAAACGCCCTGATGCCCGTCAACCACTGTCCCAGTTATGGGTAAATAGTGTAGTGGCAAAATGACATTTAAGCATGATTCTTTATATTTTGGTCTTATTTCTGTTTTAGTTTCTCTCACAAATGCTGAAAGTGAGTTTATCTTATTCTTACATTTTTATTCTGATTCTCACTAAACTAAGTGGGAGCCACAAAGTCATAATGTGAGCACAGATAGGGGCTACAAGGTCACCCTAAAACTATCTCTCGGTACATTCATTTTGTCCCCTTACGATTGAGATAAACGGCTCCAGGATGTCTCTTGTGTTTCAGAACGTGTGGTTATCACTCATTTCTTTCTCTGTATATAAGCTCAGTGTTCCTGTTCACTCGTTGAAGAGACATTTTCCACACTGAGCTGTCGTGCCCTTTGTGAAACCTGTGTTACTGCAAATATATAATATAATAAAATACAAAAAAATAAACTTGGTTTAGTCTTCAACTGTCTTTTATTTGTTTCACTGTTTAACTTCCCAAAAACTACTCCTGCTGCAGAGGAACTTCCACAGCAATAGCCCCAGCTATGGGTAAATAGTGAAGACCCCAACGGTGGCGCAAGCGGAAGATGGTGGTAGGAAGGTGGAAGAAGGCAACCCCACAGCCACGTGGGTTAACTCGGGAGGGTACGGTGGCTAGGGAAGCAATCCCCGAAGACAATCCTGCACCTGGGGACAGGCACAGGCGGAGTCCGACTGACCGGACCACCGGCAGCCCCCTGCAGGTCCTGCCAGACAAAGGTCGTCATGAGTTCCCTCATGCCACTGGAGGTCCATCTGGTAGGAGTGAAGGTGGTGGGAATGATGTCTGCACACCCACACCCTCACCTTAGGGCGTTTTCACACCTGTAGTTGGTTTGCTTTGGTCTGAATCAGTCGGTGAGTTGGTAAACTTGGAGCGGTTTGGTTTGTTTTCACACCTGGAAATATCCAAGCGTACAAAAATGCGTCATTACAAATCAGGCAAGAATGTCCAGCCCTCTTATTGGTCAGATATGCTTGGGGGCGGGAGCAAGAAAGTAAATACAGGAAGAAGGTCCTGTGTTCTCAAGGGGGTAACCCTCTCCCAGGAACGGCGCAATTTTGATGCTAACAAGCCATCACCGTCCAGAGACACGTGATCTGTTGGTCTGTTCTATATACAGTCTATGTGTGTTCTGGTCTAGTGGTCAAACCAGCTAATTTCATTAAAATTATCAGACATTGTTTGGCGAGAGACGTTACTACGTCTGCTCTGGTCACCGAGACGGCGAGCTTGACCGCAGTCTATTTCCGTGATAGAAACACTGCAAGCTGCTCCAGACTGCTGAACACACCTGACTACAGGAGACATCAGCTCAGACTGGTGGAGTATGTATAGTTGGTGCGGTTCGAGTACGGATCACGTTCTCACCACAAACGAACCGCTCCAGAGTTGGATTGAAAGCGTACCGAGACCACCTCTTCAAGCAGGTCTCGGTGCGCTTGTTTGGTCCGCTTTTGGTGTGCACTAGAGTTCGATTGCCACGTTCTCACCTGCCCAAACAAACTGCACCAGCGGGGCAAACAAACTCTTGTTCGATTCAACTGAACTAAAGGCTGACGGTGTGAAAACGCCCTTAAATCCTCACCTATGCGCAAGCTTCTTGCTGCCACCCCCCCCAAAAAAAGTCCTGTGGCGATGTGAGAAAACTGAAACTAATCCTCAATAACCACTGCATACACACAAACACTAGCTAAACAAATAATCTTTTAAAATAAATGCATCAAAATGATGTCCTGTTTGTTGGTGTGACGGCCCTGGGCCTGTCGTACATGGTACTGAGTACTGTGGTCTTTTGTCAACTTGCAGGTGTAGCGGAGGCGATAATGAGATGACTGTGATCACCTGGCCGGTCCTCCCAGACTATTTAACCCCGCCTGCCCCGAGACCAGGCATTCTCCCGACTGTGCTCCAACCAAGGGGGTAAGCGTCTGTCAACAACCCGTCGCTCCTATGGTGCCATTTTGATGCTAATTAATACCTAACCCTCCTGTTGTCCTCGGGTCAAAGTTGACCCGTTTTCAAAAAGTTTCTATATCAGAAAATTTCAGTTTCTTTCAACCACATTGTCAAAAAATAAAAAATAACATGGATGGTTCTGTAAAAGAAGTGATCAGTTCACTTTCATTGAATTTGGGTGTTTTTATTCAATTTTATAGCGTTTTGGGAAGAAAAAAAATGATACAAGAACATTGAAAAAATGGACAAATATTTTTAAAAAACGATTTTAAAAAGTGGGAAAAAAAGAACAAAAATGTCCAAAAAAAAACAAACGCAAAAACCCCCAACAAAAACATCGGAAAAGTGAGAAAAAGTGTCGACCAATTTTAGTTTTAAATTTTGACCCAGAAAAGCATAAAGTTGCAGGTCGACGGAAAGACAACACGAGGGTTAATCTAATTTATATAACTCTAAATTATGACATTGGTTGAAAACAAATTCTACATTATTATAATGCAATTGCAACAATTACACACTATATTCATAAAAATAGATAAGTCCATGTGGAAATAGTTTTTTTTCTTCCCCGTAATTTCTAAGCCTGAACTTGCAAACCGAGCCCAGTGAATGACAGATCCCAGATCAGTGGAGCTGTTGTATGTCTGCTAGTTTCCCACTCTGACCACCAGGTGGTAATGTCAGCAAATGAACCACTCGACTGATGAAATACAAGGCTTTATGAGGCTTCTTCTCGCCATCACTACCATTGAGGATTGTTTAAAGGTCCCATGTGCTCTTTGGGTGCTTTATATAGGCCTTAGTGGTCCCCTAATACTGTATCTGAAGTCTCTTTATATAGACCTTAGTGGTCCCCTAATACTGTATCTGAAGTCTCTTTTATATAGGCCTTAGTGGTCCCCTAATACTGTATCTGAAGTCTCTTTTATATAGACCTTAGTGGTCCCCTAATACTGTATCTGAAGTCTCTTTTATATAGGCCTTAGTGGTCCCCTAATACTGTATCTGAAGTCTCTTTTATATAGGCCTTAGTGGTCCCCTAATACTGTATCTGAAGTCTCTTTTATATAGGCCTTAGTGGTCCCCTAATACTGTATCTGAAGTCTCTTTTATATAGACCTTAGTGGTCCCCTAATACTGTATCTGAAGTCTCTTTTATATAGGCCTTAGTGGTCCCCTAATACTGTATCTGAAGTCTCTTTATATAGACCTTAGTGGTCCTCTAATACTGTATCTGAAGTCTCTTTTATATAGGCCTTAGTGGTCCCCTAATACTGTATCTGAAGTCTCTTTTATATAGACCTTAGTGGTCCCCTAATACTGTATCTGAAGTCTCTTTTATATAGGCCTTAGTGGTCCCCTAATACTGTATCTGAAGTCTCTTTATATAGACCTTAGTGGTCCCCTAATACTGTATCTGAAGTCTCTTTTATATAGACCTTAGTGGTCCCCTAATACTGTATCTGAAGTCTCTTTTATATAGGCCTTAGTGGTCCCCTAATACTGTATCTGAAGTCTCTTTTATATAGGCCTTAGTGGTCCCCTAATACTGTATCTGAAGTCTCTTTTATATAGACCTTAGTGGTCCCCTAATACTGTATCTGAAGTCTCTTTCCCAAAATTCAGCCTTGGTGCAGAATTACAGCCACTAGAGCCAGTCCCACGATGAGCTTTTCTTAGGATGTGCCATTTATGTGTCTGTAGCTTTAAATGCTATTGAGGAGGAGGAGGGGGGGGGGGGTCACAATTCAAATGGGGTACATTATTGAAAAAAGCTTGAGAGCCACTGCTTTATTATAATTAGTAACTGTGAAATGGTAACGTTATACAAATAAACTGTATATGAAACTAGGTTATATGTAGCTAAAGATGGCCGACACCTCTCCACTTCCTCGCGCTGTTCAAAAGTGAAGCCAAACGTGGCGGCCTATAGCTCACCTGGTAGAGCGCGCGCCCAATGTAGGCTCAGTCCTTGCGACCCAAGGCCTTTTGCTGCATGTCATCTCCCTCTCTCTCCTCCGTTACTGTCTTCCTTCAGCTGTTCTAAATAAAGGAAAAACCCTAAAAAATATCTTTAAAAAATAAATAAATAAAGTGAAGCCAAACCTAGAAAAATGATCCTTAAAACAAAACAAACATGGGCGTGATCCTATAGGGACATAGACACCCCTCCACCACAATAAGGTGATGGTTCCCGGACAGGGGACATATTTATATGAATCTGTATTTTATGGATTGTCTTTAGCAATCTACAGTTCATGTACTTACCACCCACCCTCCCAAAAGCTCCCAAAATCACTATCGCCTAACCCACCAGACTCCATGTAAATAAACAGTCATTTTATTATTGTAAAACACACTTCATTCAAAGTCGACAGAAACTAAATAAAACTACCAAAGCCGTCTTGGTTCATCTTTCCACTGTTCCAACAATCACCACTCTGGTTTGGCTGAAATAAACCCTTAATTCACCCATTTACATGTGGAAATATGCTGGCTCTATACACGCTAAAAGTACTGATTATTTACATGGAGTCTGGTGGGTTTGGTGAAAAAAGTTTTCAGGGCTCTTGCTTGTTAAATCTTAGATCTTAATCTTTAACAAAAAGGTCTATCTCTGTAGGGATCCTTTCCATAATGTTGTCAGACACTTAGAATAATAATCTGAGTCTGTCAGCGGCAACAACAGAACTTTAAGTGGACAAAATTCACGGTGCACAAATGCCTCAAGCGGTTACATCGCAACCTGTATCGCAGTTGCTGGATGCAGCGGTCTTGCTCAGTACTTAACCAATTTCAAATAATGTTGCTCCCATTAGTCACTTAGACATAGACTATAGTGTTACAAGCAGGTGTTCAAAGCATGTTTTCCCCAGAACTGTGTGGTAAGTTAACTTCACTTCATGTATTATCTTAATCACCATCACTGTCCTATCAGTCATCATGTTATGATGCCTGTGACGCAATGACAACATGGTGAATCAGTGTGTCAGCGTCTGCCAGTGTGAGCATGTTTTGAAATGCTTTGTGTGCATCTGCAGGACTATACATGTCAGAGCGAGGTTGTTTAGGAATGTCTACTTGTGGGCATATGTGGGTGTGTGTTGGTTGCGTGGAAGGGGGGGGGAGGGTGGAATCGCATATTGAATATTTGTATTTATATCTGTTTTTATGTTGACTGTTGTGATATCTTTTAAAATATCACATCTCCTCCAAAGCTGGAGAACAGTTATATTTTGAATGTGCAGAATGTTTTGAACATGAGCAGAAATCTTGCTGAAATATCACCGTGTTGTTATAGGGTTAGGGTTAATCAGGAGGGTGTTTGTGTTGCTGAAGCTTTTTAAAGCTCGTTTATCTGCACATGCAACATCAGAAATAGAAGGAGGGCTTTCCAGTTCATAACGTTACAGTATGAATGCAGCTGCACGTCTCCTTTAAGAAGACATTCCTCGGCAGCGAGTCACACCCTCACCAGTGTAACACAACCCCCCTCTCCTCTTTTTTTTTTTCCTGTCTCATTCTTTTCCTCCACCAACTCTTTGTCTTCTCTCACGAAAAATACTTTTCACTTCGAGCGTCAGCCGTTGAATAAATGCAACGAGGTAAAAACAGTACAGAGCTGGAAGAAGTACTTACATGCAGTGGTGTAGTCTAATGTTTTGTAGTGGGTATACTGTACTGCATATGTATGTATGGGTCAGAATGGGACTTTTGGGGGGGTGGGGTCTGGGTGTTCTCCCCCAGGGAAATTTTGAGCATCAACGACTTCATTTCCTGCATTTTTATACACTTTTATGCACCAATTCACAGCTGAAATCCCTTTATTTAGCCTATGCAAAGAAAAGAAAACACATGACAATTCAAAATATGTCAAATATGATGGAAAGTATGTTGTTGTGGGTCATTGGGCATTTTTTAGAGGGTATATATGGAAATCCTGGAGCTTTCTTAGTGAGTATACTACGTATACCTGCATGTCCACAGACTACACCACTACAAAGTAGTGATACCACAGTGTAGAAATACTCGGTAACAAGTAAAAGTCCTGCATTCAAAATGTTACTGAAGTAGAAATACAAAAGTATTAACAAGTACCAGAGGTACACATAAGTAGGGGTAGGCCAAAATATCGACACGGCAATATATCATTGTCCTTCTTCATGCAATAAGACGATCGATGCACTGGCGTCAAATATCAATGTTTTAATTAATAAAATTGAGCATTGCTGTTCAGAATCCCGTCTATCTTCCAAATGTGACGCTTGTATCCAAATGAATTGTGCTTGAAGATAGATAGATAGATAGATAGATAGATAGATAGATAGATAGATAGATAGATTTTTATTGATCCCAAAAATGGGAAATAACAGTGTTGCAGCAGCAAAATATCAGACACACAGCACACATACAGAGTATACATTAAATAACCTCCTCTCCACCACAGCTTCAAATGTCTCCTGTTTGCAGCCAATAATGGAGCCAGCCTTCCTGATCAGTTTGTTCAGTGTGTTTGTGTCGCTGGCTCCGATGCTGCTGCCCCAGCAGATGGCGGAGGAGAACAGAGCGCTGGCCACAACAGACTGGTAGAACATCTCCACCATTCAGCTGCACATGTTGAAGGATCTCAGCTTCCTCAGGAAATAGAGTCTGCTCATCCCCTTCTTGTAAACAGCAGTGCTGTTGATTTTCCAGTTCAGCCTGTTGTCGATGTTGACTCCCAGGTGTCTGTACTCCTCAACCATGTCCACATCTCCACCCAGAATGCAAGTGCAAAATGAAGCGGCCATCCAATTATAACGACCTCATCCACGTTGGCGAAATCATTTAGATATTGAGCCATTACATTGAACATCTTTTAGCTAACAGGAGCCTATGAGTTACTGTAGCCATCCTTAAAACACTACCTGAACTTAATGCTTGGGTTAGCATGTAGGGACCCTCATTATGCTACCGTTGAGGTGTGGTGATATTTTGAGCCTTTTTAGTGGTATATAAATAGCGATTTGTTTTTACTTTCCCTGTGCCCCGAATACTAGCGTTGTAAGCTAATCAGCGGTCCGCGGTAGCTTCTTTCAAGCTATTAGCA
>CM042331.1:30132473-30164973 GCA_023566125.1 Zingel zingel | reverse complement strand
CACACACACTCAGAGACACACACACTCCGAGACACACACACACACACACACACTCAGAGACACACACACACACACACTCTCACACACAGTTCCAGAGAAAAGCAGAGACATTTTCTCTTCCCAGAATGAACCCCCCCTTTTTTCTAGCCACAGGAAGTCTCCATATCGGGAGCAGGCGATTATCCGATTTCCATGAAGGCTAAGGTATGTCCCGCCCTACTCTGCCTCTGATTCGCTTATCCTTGTATTTTAGCACTTTACCTAACCAATCCCACTCCTCATGCCTAAACCTAACCAATCCAAAGAAAGGAACGAGTACTAGCCAGTCAGAGAGAGTAGGGAGGGCGGCGCCTTCGCGCCTTCTCCACCCTCGTCATTTCATGTATCATACATTTACTGGAAGCCCCCGCCGTCCCCCCGGTCTCTTCTGTCACTTAAAAACAGCACCTTCCTGATCTCTCCTCACTTCTCCGCTGCAGTCGGATCTTCATCACCTTTAAGAACAATCCTTGTGTTATATTCCCATCTTTAAACATGACTCAGGTCAACGGCTGCCTCAAATGGCTCCTAACCGTCTTCAACATCCTCTTCGCGGTGAGTTAGCTCTTCTTAATAACCGTTATTATAAATGGCCGCCATTGATTCTCCGATCGAACTTTGGGAATAAAAAGTGTGCAATGGACGTCCGAGTCTCTCAGGCATCTTCTTCATTCTTTAAAAATATGTTTAATACATAGTATAAATATTTTTAACAGCAATTGTTTTTGTATTTTAATACTTAAATCGGTCATAAGTGAGCAGGTGTGCTAAGCTAAACGTTTTTTAATAAGAAAAACAACCGTATTTGGATGCTAACTTTCGTTGCAGACTTCCAACAGAAGCTAGCTAGCTAGCTAGCTTAGTAACTTGAAGTGTAAACAAACCGATTTAAAGTTAAAAAAAAAAGTCTTTTTTTAATTGAAAAATATGTTTATTGTCTGTTTTGGGATTTAAAACGTCTAAATGTTTTAATATACTTAAATTAATCCAACATTACTGGGCCATTATGTATTTACTTATTGCATTTTTAGTGTCTAAAATAGTTTTTAAGCTTTTAACCATTGTTAACTTAGTTTGTTGTTTTATGTAGGGAATCATGATGTTTTTTAGGTTTCTCTTTGTTTAGTATAAATACCTTGTTTGTAATTCAATTTGTCCAAATGTGATGTCATTGGATTTAAAGTTGACGTAAAGACAGAAAAAAGTAGCAGATCTTAAACATTTAAGAAGCTGGAAGCATCACATGTTTGGTATTTTTTCTTCTTAAAGTATCTTTATAATAAAGATTAAAGAAAATAGTTGTAGATTTAAAAAATTTTTTTTAAGCAATCAGCTTTTGGTGGAGAGTTGTGTAGCTTTGGTTTGTTTCTCTGCTGGTTCTCCAGTCAGTCTGAAGCCAAAACAACCTCATTACATTTAATAGTTTGCAGCTGAAGAGCATGTTGTGCAGGAAGCTTTAGTTTTCCACAGTAAAAGCCCCTGGTGTTCATTTCCAGTAACTGTGGTTGGCTCGTCCTTCTGGAACCAGATCAGTCTGCTTCTTTGAACCTCTGTTGCACCGTGTTTTAGTTCCCTGCTCACACTGCTTCTCAGATGAACGTTGGCCGACATTAGAGCAAGGCAGGAACGTTTGGTTTCAACATTGGGGCGGGCAAATTATAACCAGGGGGTCTTGCAAACTTTTTTTTTTTTTACCCTGATCGGTATTTCTGCGGTGGATCCAACTCATTGTGTACTTTTACTGTTTTTAGAGTCGTTGGATCTGATCAAACTGTTTTTATGTTTTCAGATTGGCGGCGTCGTCATCATCGTGCTCGGTCTGACTTCTCAGTTCAACTTTGCCAACGGAGTCAAAGCTGTAAGAACAAACACTGTTTGAACAACATAGCTCAGTGTCTTAAACACAAAAACTAAATATGGACCTGTCAATCACTTCTTCTGTCTGCAGCTGGACTTAAAGCAATCTCACTTCTACTTCCTGGGCTCCATCATCCTGGTGATTGCCATCCTGGGAGCCGTTGGCGCCTACAATGAGAGCAAGACGTGCATGGTCCTGGTGAGTACAAAGACCAGCTGGACAGCACAGGGTGGTAAAACCTCAGAATAAAAGAGGAAGTGGTTATCGTATATTTTATGCAATCTTCCTTTCTGAAGAAATGTCACAACAGCTTTGACGTCTGTGAGGGGGGAAACAGGATGTTTGGTTTACAGTCACCCACCAGACTCCATGTAAATAATCAGTACTTTTAGTGTGTATAGAGCCAGTATATCTCCACATGTAAATGGGTGAATTAAGGGTTAATTTCAATCAAACCAGAGTGGTGATTGTTGAAACAGTGGAAAGATGAACCAAGACGGCTTTTGATAGTTTTATTTTTGTTTCTGTCGACTTTGAATGAAGTGTGTTTTATGATGATAAAAGTCCTGATTATTTACATGGAGTCTGGTGGGGTTTGGTGATAGTGATTTTGGAAGCTTTTTCATGTTAACAAAAATGACTTTAATCTTTAACAAGAAAAGTCTATCTGTAGGGATCCTTTCATAATGTTGTCAGACACTTAGAATATTAATCTGAGTCTGTCAGCAGCAACAACAGAACTTTTAGTGGACGCTAACTAAATGTGCACAATTGTCCATTAATTTTTCATTGCAGCATTTCGCCTCTGCCGACTGCAGCTGCCAGGCTTAATACTGGACCAATTTGAGCTGTGGATAAACTGTGCTGACTCATTTCCTTCCTTAAAAGGTTTACAGACATCACTGTGCAACTGTGTGGTCATGTTTTTTTTCTGGTCTTCCTCTGCAGTTCCTGGTGTGTATGATTCTTGGAAGTATTGTGATGCTCCTCCCTGGAACCTTATTGGCTGTCTTCCGTCCCCAGGTAACGACCCTGACGCTTACACAGACAGACTGGTCGTTAGCGACACGACCACGGCCGAGGGAATGGGTTTTCACTGCAGCACAAATACATAAATGGACAACATCAGACAGTCAAAGTAATGCATGTCAGTGGTACTTGTACGCTGAACAGGGCAACACTCAGCTAATGTTATTCTGTGTTTCTGCCATGTGTCCGGAGTAGGGTTGGGCATCGAGAAACTATTCCATCGGAATCGTTTCTTTATTGGAATCGTTTGGAATAGTTTAGAGGATTTGGTTTCAAATCCGATCATCGCTTCCCAATTTAATATGCGCAAGTTCAAGCGCTTGTTGTGTTGCAGCCTTGGAGCACAGTGAGCGGCGCTCTAGTGTGGCTTTACTTTACGTTGAAAAAGCGGTAAAACTGCAAACCACCATTGACTCAAAATAAAACTTTCCTCTTCTTTGTGAAAATAGGCATGTGAACCGTTTCAACTCCATCCCTCAAAGAATCGGAATCAGAATCGTTCAAATCAAAACGATGCCCAACCCTAGTCTGGAGTCATTAAACCAGCTCACGGTTACATTTGAAAGTTGTAACGCGTATAATCTGAATTCTTTGGAGGGAGGGTATGTAGCCTACACAATCACCTGGTTGACTATTGGCTGAGTGAGTTTAACCTACGGGGGGCCAAAGTGAACGTGTCATTCTGAACTCAAAACAAAATGAGAGTTCACTTCAAAATTTTGTTTTTGTGATGCTAACTCTGTTTCTGTCTGTAGGTGGCGAGCATGCAGGAGGAGACTTATCGTGGTTATCTGACTCTGAACAACGCTTCATCTGATATGAGGGACGAGGTCGACAGCATGCAGAGAGAGGTAAGACACACACACACACACACACACACGCAATCTCCCAGTTAGAGAGTACATGCCGCAAACAAATTCTTTGTTAATCTTTACAATCATTCAGGTCCAGAATGAACTTTAAACTGACTGTTAGTTTCTAATTCTCGTGTGTGTGTGTGTGTGTGTGTGTGTGTGTGTGTGTGTGTGTGTGTGTGTGTGTGTGTGTGTGTGTGTGTGTGTGTGTGTGTGTGTGTGTGTGTGTGTGTGTGTGTGTGTGTGTGTGTGTGTGTGTGTGTGTGTGTGTGTGTGTGTGTGTGTGTGTGTGTGTGTGTGTGTGTGTGTTCCAGATGCAGTGCTGCGGTCTGTTCAGTTATAAGGACTGGGAGGGAAACATCCCCGACTCTTGTCTGTGCAGCAAGTTGGAGGAGATGGAGGGAAAGTGTCAGACAGTCGACTACAGAGTGAGTTTAAAACCAAACGCTCCATCGCCTTCAGCCAGGTTTCTTTAAATGCAGGTTACTAACTTCTTTTTCTTCTTCTGTGGTCTCCTTCAGGGTCTCCTGCAGCGAAAGAAGTCCGTCTACATCAAGGTCAGTTTACCCAAAATATTTAACCCAAGAGTAAACAAACAAACTAATCTCTCAGTCATACGATCAGTCAGCTGATTATGATTTTCTAAGGTGTTCAACTTGTCTCTCCAGGCCTGCTTCCCCATCATCAGCTTCAGTACCATGCGGCTCTTTGACATCACCATGGCGACCTTCTTCACCCTGGCTGTCCTGGGGGTGAGAATTATTAAACACTTCATTTAATATTTATTTAGTCTTACATCAGTGATCCGAAGCATTCTGAACGTCCACATGTTCCACCAAAACAAGTTCCTTCCTGAGACTATTTAGCAGAGGCCCCGTGGCTCCGTCCGGAGCTTAGCCCCGCCCAAGACGATTGTGATTGGTTTAAAGAAATGCTAATAAACCAGAGCACGTTTTTCTCCCATCCCAGAATGCTGTGTGGACTAGCCAGACCGTCCTCCGCAGTGCTGTGGAGGAAGGTCTGGGACTAGCCCTGTACGAACATTAACCGATAGAAGTGAATGTTAACGGACCTTTTGTGTTCCCCTCCAGCTGCTGGGCGTGGTTCTGTCCTCCGTCATGATCCACCAGCTGCGTTACCCCAACAAACCCGTTTTCCTGATGATGGCGCCACCCTTCACCAAATCTCCCAAATACCAGGAGCTGCACAACGTTCTTCCTCCAAAGTACTACTAGAGGAACAAGGCCTTCCCTCTGGCTCCTTAAGGGTCAGGAAGTCCAGCTGTCTGTCCCAGTGTCCAAAGTGCCTTAACGTCCAATCAGGAGTCCCGGCTGTCGGCTCCATCGGGATCAAATGCAACAACAACAGCTTTTTTTATTTTTAGATTATTCATTTCGGGCATTTGAGATCTTTTGTTTTTCTGCAGCAACATTATTATTAATTTTACATTTGAGTGTGATGGGTCAGTGCTTATTGAACTCGTTATTTTTGTACGAATACAACCAGAGAGGGTCGGCTTTGTTAACGTTTTTCTTTCCCTGTTTTACTAATAATCACAAGATTATTGGACGATTATAAGGAATTTGGTTCCGAAAAATCCTCTTCTGGATAAACGCACAACAAGTTTTCACCAGCAACACAATCTAGTCAAGAGCTCATGTAAGGACGGTGATTTCAGGGCTGTTTCTGGTTAAACTAAAAGGATCTTCCTCTTTAACAGAAAGAAAGGGATCCTTTCCATGATGTAATGGGGGGAACCACATTAAGGGGGGTGGGGGGTCTGGGGCCTTCCTGACCTTGACCCCGGTCTTACAAGACTGGACCAAGACGCTGCCCTGGCATCACATCTGGTTGGTCGGGCAGCAGATGAAAAGATGGATGTTTGTTTTCAAGTGTGTTGAAGAAATTATTGGATATTTTTTGTAAATTGTATTGTTATACTGTATACTTAACAGTAATTATTTTGATAGTTCTTCCTGTCCTTTCTGGTTTTTATTCTGTATATGTTAAGTCAGTGTTGTACTTTGAGAGCAAAGGTTAACCGGAGTCAAATTCCTTGTTTGTACGGATATGCAGACCTGTGTTAGCAGGTCTTTGCATACTTTGCTTACATTGTGACTCCTGCTTACTGTAAGTGGGTCTAATCATACCACTGTTCAGGTTTTTCTTACAATGTTTGGCGCTGAACATTACCTCCTTTCCGTATGATAACGTGGGTCAGGGTTTTTATACAATGCATAATGTGTTTTACACTGTACTTAACGGTCTCATTTGATTTCAATTATCTCTGTATGGCTGCACCTATTGCAGAAGGGACAATAAAGTTGACTTGATTTTGTCAGATTACTCTGTCCCCTGATATATTGGGCATCACATCTTTCCCTGTGACTTACTGATACTTTTCATTAAAGGGTAACTACCGTTTTCTTTTTCAAATTGGACTGATTTTGTTATTATATTAACTCAAGTATAGATCAAACTACCCAGTGGTTTATAAAGTCATTAAAATGAGCTCCATCTTTACCAGCAGCAACATTAAAGTTGTGGATTTACATTCATGCATCAATCATCATCATACAATAGTATTTATACATAGTGTGTGTATATATAATAGTATAAATACAATAATATAATATATATTATTTTGCAGAATGAGTACTTTTTACTTTTGGTACTCTTAGTATATTTTGATGCTGATACTTTTGTTCTTTTGAATGCAGGACTTTTACTAGTAGCAGACAGTATTTTAAACTGTGGTATTATTATTATTACTTTTACTTGAGTAACGTTACAAGAGTACTTCTTCCACCGCAGGTTTTTTCACCTCTAACTGCTGGTGACATTTTGATCAAGAATTGACATAACATTACTAGGGTTGTGCCGATGGACGATCGTCCATCATGATGGCTGGCCGACATCACGATTGGAGAGCCACCATCGTCGTGCCACGCGCCCCACCCTGTCAGACACACCCCAATTTCCACTGGGTGCGGAACGGCGGCGGAGTCATTAGGTTTCCATTAAAGTCAGTGTGTATTTCCACTGACTGCTGAACGTCTCCGTCCCGGCTCCGTCCCAGCTCCGTCCCAGCTCCGTCCCGACTCCGTCCCAGCTCCGTCCCAGCTCCGTCCCGACTCCGTCCCGGCTCCGTCCCAGCTCCGTCCCGACTCCGTCCCAGCTCCGTCCCAGCTCCGTCCCGACTCCGTCCCGGCTCCGTCCCAGCTCCGTCCCGGCTCCGTCGGAGCTCCGTCCCGGCTCCGTCCCGACTCCGTCCCGGCTCCGTCCCGGCTCCGTCGGAGCTCCGTCCCGGCTCCGTCGGAGCTCCGTCCCGGCTCCGTCCCAGCTCCGTCCCGACTCCGTCCCGGCTCCGTCCCGGCTCCGTCGGAGCTCCGTCCCAGCTCCGTCCCAGCTCCGTCCCGACTCCGTCCCGGCTCCGTCCCGACTCCGTCCCAGCTCCGTCAGTCCACAGCCCTCCGGAGCAGATACGCAGAGCTTCTATTTTTGCAGGACGCCGGAGAGCTCCGCAGCACACGGCAGATAGTGCGGGACAGGAAGTCGAGCACAGAAACAAAATAAAAATCCGGTTAATTTTCAAAGTAAAATCCACCGTGCTCTCGGCAGATCATATCTCCTGCTCTACACCTTGAGAGCAGCTCAGAGCTGTTCCCCTCTACTCCTCTGGATGGATTTCCTGTCTGATACTCTGGCTATGTACTTCTGTTGTTTGTAATTTTTTACTGACTACTTGTTTTATGATATTTTTTAAATCTGTATATCTGTTGACTGATATGTATTATTTATTTATTTTTGTTACTTTCTTACTTATATTTTTTTTTATTCTTTTTGAAAACATGATCTGTAACAAAATGATTTGTGTTCTACAAGTGCAAATACAAATTGTAACAAATGTATTTTGCAATAAAAAAAAATTTTTTTAAATTAAAAAATAAAAACTCCTCTGGTGTTTATGACGGAGCATTAGGGCCACATCAAAGGAAAAAAAATGAGGAGGACGATATTTTTTTTAATTTATTTTGCATTTCGAGAATAAAGTCGACATGACGAGATTAAAGTTGAAATGACGAGAATAAATTCAACTCCTTTATCACTTAATCACATTAGAGCGACTGTCCGCCATGCCAGCTGCCATGTAGGCATCATCAGAGATATGGGTTACATCGCTCGCCGGAGCGCCACTCCTTCAGGATCAAACAAGTTGATCAGCTGTCTTATTGTGTATTGTGATACAACATATCCTCTCTGTGTTGCACGTAGGTGTAACCATCGATACCCTCACATCTGTCCATTACGAGCTATTTCAGTTAGCAGGAATACGGCCACCTCTTCCAAGTTTGTGTGGTTTCTCCTTCTGAAGAGACGCAATTTTTGGCACAATCTCTTCAAAGTCCTAATACCTATCACCATATACGCTAAAAGAGAAAGAGTTCATGCATTTTGTAGAATACTATAGCCTAAGTAAAGTTAGTAGTTTGGTTTATTCTCAAAAGTCCGACTTGATTCTTGAAATAGCAACTTTATTCTCATCCTGTTGACTTTATTCTCGACATTTCGACTTTATTCTCGAAATGCAAAATAAATAAAAGAATCTTCCTCCTTATTTTTTTTCTTTTGATGTGGCCCTAATGCTCTGTTGTAGGTGTTGGTTTTGTGGTTCTATTCTACGTGAATTCGCGAGACCTCGTGGGTCCTCGTGACTACAGCTGTCAGTCATGGCCGCAGCCGTGCCGCAACAAATCCAGACCTGGTGGGTATTGACGGACGGCGGAGCACGGAGTCGGTCCGCAGACGTTCCGCATCCAGTGGAAATTGCTCCTCCGTCTGTCAATACTATTAAACATTTTGTTAAATATCTCACGTACCCCCTGCAGTCCTCCAAACTGCAGGTGTACACGTACCCCCGTTTTGAGAAACACTGCTCTAAAATAATGTGAAGCCAACACCCGGGACTCTCATCATCACTCATCCCGCTCCCCGTTTCCGGGTTAGCTCTCCACCAATCAGATGGCTCATTTGAGTCCGACTGCCGGCAGTGCCCGCCCCGCCGATTATACATGTCAAATCAGCCCAAATGAAGGCCGACGGCCCCTCGGACGGACGACGGCACGGAACACACCGAACAGACTCGAGTCACCGACCTCGCCAGACTGTCCAGCGGCCGATTATCAGCTCTGTGTCAGAGCCTTAACAGGTTTCCGACTAGAGCTGAACCGAATGTCTTTTCACAGTCAAAGGGGGGGTGGGGAGGGGAGTTGGTCATATTCTGTTGTGTTTTCGGGAAGGTGAGCCCAGTTCCAGAGCACTGTTATACTTTAACATTCATTGAAATCATTCATATGTTGGTTTGTGTTGTGATTCTGTGCAGTACAACGTAGCAGTGTAGATATAGCCTGTTCATTCTTGGGTTAAATATTTTGGGTAAACTGACCTCGATGTAGACGGACTTCTTCTGCTGCAGGAGACCCTGAAGGAGACCACAGAAGAAGAAAAAGAAGTTAGTAACCTGCATTTAAAGAAACCTGGCTGAAGGCGATGGAGCGTTTGGTTTTAAACTCACTCTGTAGTCGACTGTCTGACACTTTCCCTCCATCTCCTCCAACTTGCTGCACAGACAAGAGTCGGAGATGTTTCCCTCCCAGTCCTTATAACTGAACAGACCGCAGCACTGCATCTGGAACACACACACACACACACACACACACACACACACACACACACACACACACACACACACACACACACACACACACACACACACACACACACACACACACACAGGAGAGAATTAGAAACTAACAGTCAGTTATGGATTACAGGAATGAAATAAATCAAGTGCGCCGTTAATTGATTAGTCGATCGACGGATAATTAAACTGAACACACGGCTCGACTGTAATGGAGCTCACACTCACGTTTTGTCGCCATAAATATAGACAGAAATAGAAATAAAGTATTTACGATAACCAGGGCCGACCACATGCCAAATGCACTGTGTGTCAATCGACCTGCCACACTAGCAGGTAGCCAATAAGAATTGAGTGATTAATTAGGGGGGTTTTTTGTTGTTCTTTTACAGTTCAATGAATTCTGCCATTTCGTTGGATTTTAGCAAAAAATGTGGCGTCACATTACTGAGGTAAAGAGGCCAGCTGAAACGAACAACCCACAAAAAGATGAGGACGAGTCAAAGAAAAGTAAAAGAAGACGTTTTAATTAGGGCTGTCAATCGATTAAAAAATGTAATCTAATTAATTACATACTCTGTGATTAATTAATCGAAATGAATCGCATACATAATTAACGGTGCCTGAACCGATACTTTTTAAGAAAGTAAAAAAAGAAAAGAAAAAAGAAGGGTACTGAACAACAGTTGGTGACATTAAAGAACGGCTTGTTTGTTGCTAATATGGTCAAAATTAAATGATTTAATAATAATGTAGAACAATAACAATAACTTATTTCATTAGTAAATTGCTGTTGAACGACAAAAACAACCACCAGATGGAAAAGGACATTTACAATAACTCCAAATGCACCACGAGGCTGTAGTTTACCAGTTTCATTGAACGCACCGTCTGTGTATCTGTATTTCACTGAATCCTCTACAGTGAAATACAGTCACACTTTACACCGTTTAGCGTTAGCTGTCAGCATTTTAACCGTTTTTAATCCAGCTACTAGCTAGCGGTGGGCTAACGTTAGCTACTGTAGAGTATAGTGTTAACTAGCTAGTGGTAGGCTAACGTTAACTGCTGTTGAGTATAGTGTTAACTAGCTAGTGGTAGGCTAACGTTAGCTGCTGTTGAGTATAGTGTTAACTAGCTAGCGGTAGGCTAACGTTAGCTGCTGTTGAGTATAGTGTTAACTAGCGTCCCGTGTAGCGGTGTGTGTGTAGCCTGTATCGTCTGTCTCAGAGCATCAGAGAGAAGAGCAGACATATCAGCGGCTCCAGATTTCGGTAGCCAGGGTTGGCAGGAAGAAGATCTTTATAAGTAAATGTTCCAATCAATGATCCAGGCAGCACATTCTCGTCTCCCTCCTTCATCTTACAGTCCAATGGAGGCTAGAACGGCTCCGGGTCAAACGGCAATATGGAATAGATTAATCTGCGTTATTTTTTTCTCAGATTAATTCAGGGTTCATACTCATTTTAACCAATACTTTTTCATAACTTTTTCGCAAATTTCCATGACTATGTATTCCTGAACAAGTCAGTCGACATTATACAATAAGAACAGAAATCTGTGTTAAAGTTTACCCTCAGAGGTTTAATAATAAAATGAAAATATCGTAACCCGAATATAACGGTGAGGTTAAGATGACGTGAAATACGTGTATTAATCACGTATTATTATGCTGTGTTAAAAAAAAAAATTCCATGACTTTTCCAAAACTTTCTGGGTCTTTTTAGGTTTCCAAAACCTTTCCAGGCCTGGAATTTGCATTTTTCAAATTCCATAACTTTTCCAGGTTTTTTCAAAACGTATGAACCCTGTTAATTAATCGAAATGAACGCGTTATTTTGACAGCACTAAGTTTGAATACAAAGTGGACAACTGGCGACAACGGCAGGGTTCGTGAGTGGCTGACTTGTGACAGCAGTACAGAACAAATGTACTGCAGCAGTCAAATCCTTTTGTAATCAGGACTAAAAACTTAAAATTAGAAGCAAATAAGGACCACAAGTCATCAAAAAGCCACCTACACACGATAAGACTGCGCTTCCGGAGGAGACCGCTGCGGTCCACTGACGGTCCATGAAAGCAGCGCAGTTTGAGAGGATGCGACCACTGTTTCGGAACGTTAATGCGATCGGAAAGAAGATGAGGCCCTTCTCTGACTACGTTTTGATGTGCGAGTAAGTATTAATTGGATTTTGTGGCTGGTGGTCAAAAAAGTTAAAGGTCCCATGGCATGAAAATGTCACTTTATGAGGTTTTTTAACATTAATGTGCGTTCCCCCAGCCTGCCTATGGTCCCCCAGTGGCTAGAAATGGTGATAGGTGTAAACCGAGCCCTGGGTGTCCTGCTCTGCCTTTGAGAAAATGAAAGCTCAGATGGGCCGATCTGGAATCTTCCCTTTATGACGTCATAAGGGGAAAAGTTACCTCCCCTTTCTCTGCTTTGCCCGCCCAGAGAATTTGGCCCACCCATGAGAAAGAGAGAGACATCATGGCTTTCAAACGAGCAAAGTGGCAGTTGGTCAAGGCTACACCCCCACCCTCCACCTTGCCCCCCCCCTCTCTCCTCCTCAATAGCATTTAAAGCTACAGACACAGAAATGGCACATCCTAAGGAAAGCTCATTGTGGGACTGGCTCTAGTGGCTGGAATCCTGCACCAAGGCTGAATTTCGGGAAAGAGACTTCAGATGCAGTATTAGGGGACCACTAAGGTCTATATAAAAGAGACTTCAGATACAGTATTAGGGGACCACTAAGGCCTATATAAAAGAGACTTCAGATACAGTATTAGGGGACCATTAAGGCCTATATAAAAGCATCCAAAAAGCAGTATGTCATAGGACCATTAACTTCAGGCCCTGATGATAACATTTAACAGACTTTTTTTTGTTCTGACTCAAATGTGAATACATATTCAAACCAAATATTAGATTTACCGCGGTTTAAAGTTTATTCTTGACCCTGAATGATTGTAAAGATTAACAAAGAATAGGTTTGCGGCATGTACTCTCTAACTGGGAGATTGCGTGTGTGTGTGTGTCTTACCTTTCTCTGCATGCTGTCGACCTCGTCCCTCATATCAGATGAAGCGTTGTTCAGAGGCAGATAACCACGATAAGTCTCCTCCTGCATGCTCGCCACCTACAGACAGAAACACAGAGTTAGCATCACAAAAACAACATTTGTAAGTAAACTCTCATTTTGTCTTGAGTTCAGAATGACACGTTCACTTTGGCCCCTCCCCTGAAGGCTTAACTCACTCAGCCAATAGTCAACCAGGTGATTGTGTAGGCTCCCTCCATGTTAACCGCAAAAAAAGAATTTAAATTATATGCATTACTCCAGGTAGGTAATGAGTCCTTAACCCAAGTGAAGGAGTTCAAGTACCTTGGGGTCTTGTTCGCGAGTGAGGGGACAATGGAGCGGGAGATTGGTCGGAGAATCGGCGCAGCGGGTGCGGTATTACATTAAATTTATCGCACCGTTGTGACAAAAAGAGAGCTGAGCCAGAAGGCAAATCTCTCAATCTACCGGTCAGTTTTCCTTCCTACCCTCACCTATGGTCATGAAGGCTGGGTCATGACCGAAAGAACGAGATCCAGGGTACAAGCGGCCAAAATGGGTTTCCTCAGGAGGGTGGCTGGCGTCTCCCTTAGAGATCGGGTGAGAAGCTCAGTCATCCGTGAGGAGCTCAGAGTAGAGCCGCTGCTCCTTCGCGTTGAAAGGAGCCAGTTGAGGTGGTTCGGGCATCTGGTAAGGATGCCCCCTGGGCGCCTCCCTAGGGAGGTGTTCCAGGCACGTCCAGCTGGGAGGAGGCCTCGGGGAAGACCCAGGACTAGGTGGAGGGACGTCCAGCTGGGAGGAGGCCTCGAGGAAGACCCAGGACTAGGTGGAGGGATTATATCTCCTACCTGACCTGGGAACGCCTCGGGATCCCTCAGTCAGAGCTGGTTAATGTGGCTCGGGAAAGGGAAGTTTGGGGTCCCCTGCTGGAGCTGCTACCCCCGCGACCCGATACCAGATAAACGGATGAAGATGGATGGATGGATGGATGGATGGATGGATGGATGGATGGATGGATGGCAGGCATTACAACTTTCAAATGTAACCGTGAGCTGGTTTAATGACTCCGGACACATGGCAGAAACACAGAATAACATTAGCTGAGTGTTGCCCTGTTCAGCGTAGAAGTACCACTGACATGCATTACTTTGACTGTCTGATGTTGTCCATTTATGTATTTGTGCTGCAGTGAAAACCCATTCCCTCGGCCGTGGTCGTGTCGCTAACGACCAGTCTGTCTGTGTAAGCGTCAGGGTCGTTACCTTGGGACGGAAGACAGCCAATAAGGTTCCAGGGAGGAGCATCACAATACTTCCAAGAATCATACACACCAGGAACTGCAGAGGAAGACCAGAAAAAAACCATGACCATACAGTTGCACAGTGATGCCCGTAAACCTTTTAAGGAAGGAAATGAGTCAGCATAAATAAAACTACCAAAAGCCGTCTTGGGTCGTCTTTCTCATATTCAGTTCTGATGGTTGGGATAGCCTCTGCTGCCAGAATTATATTGAGATGCTGGAAATCAGCCATAAACCCAACCATGTAGGAGTGGAAACTCCTCCTGAGTGCGACAGCATCATATGAGATTATGCTGGCTAGGATAAGGGGCAAAGACCCTGGGACACTGGGGATTTGGGATCACTTTATGGTTTACCTGACCTCTAACTAGCAGCCTGATTATGGGATTGTAACCGGATTTTTATGCCATATTTATTTAACCCTTGTGTTGACTTTGGGTCACGTTGGCCCGTTTTAAATTTTTGTTTCATATCAGAAAATATTGGACGTAGAAATAAGCGCTGAAAATGTTAAGAAGAAAAATTTAAAACGTTGGAAAAAGCAAAAACAAATTGTGAAAAAAGGCGTCACAAATGTCAGAAAAAAAGTGTTTTTTTCAAGGTTGAAACGAAGACAACGCAAGGGTTAATTTACTGATATTTCGTTTCATTTAACTAATACTACTGTACTTTCTGTCTGCTCAGCTTGTACATTTTTCATTTTTCACATTCCTTGTGACCAGAATAACTTATCCTTTGACTGAAATGTTATTTCACTATCTGACCTTTTCGTCTTATTTGTCTTCTGTAAGCTGTACCACACGAAAAAAAGAAAAGAAATTAACCCTTAATTCACCCATTTACATGTGGAAATATGCTGCCTCTATACACACTAAAAGTACTGATTATTTACATGGAGTCTGGTGGGTGGCTGTAAACCAAACTTCCTGTTTCCCCCCTCAGAGACGTCAAAGCAGTTGTGACATTTCTTCAGAAAGGAAGATTGCATAAAATATACGATAACCACTTCCTCTTTTATTCTGAGGTTTTACCACCCTGTGCTGTCCAGCTGGTCTTTGTACTCACCAGGACCATGCACGCCTTGCTCTCATTGTAGGCGCCAACGGCTAACGGCTAACGGCTAACGGCCAACACTAAAAATGCAATAAGTAAATACATAATGGCCCAGTAATGGTGGATTAATTCAATTATATTAAAACATTTTGACGTTTTAAATCCCAAAACAGACAATAAACATATTTTTCAATTAAAACAAGACATTTTTTTTAACTTTAAATCGGTTTGTTTACACTTTAAGTTACTAAGCTAGCTAGCTAGCTTCTGTTGGAAGCTAGCTAGCTAGCTAACTTCCAACAGAAGCTAAGTAGCTAGCTAGCTTCTGTTGGAAGTCTGCAACGAAAGTTAGCATCCAAATACGGTTGTTTTTCTTATTAAAAAACGTTTAGCTTAGCACACTTGCTCTCTTATGACCAATTTAAGTATTAAACTACAAAAAAATGCTGTTAAAAATATTTATATTATGTATTAAACATATTTTTAAAGAATGAAGAAGATGCCTGAGAGACCCGGACGTTCTGTTGGAAGCTAGCTAGCTAGCTAGCTTCTGTTGGAAGTCTGCAACGAAAGTTAGCATCCAAATACGGTTGTTTTTCTTATTAAAAAACGTTTAGCTTAGCACACCTGCTCACTTATGACCGATTTAAGTATTAAGATACAAAAAGATTGCTTTTAAAAATGTTTATATTATGTATTCAACGTATTTTTAAAGAATGAAGAAGATGCCTGAGAGACTCGGACGTCCATTGCGCACTTTTTATTCCCAAAGTTCGATCGGAGAATCAATGGCGGCCATTTATAATAACGGTTATTAAGAAGAGCTAACTCACCCCCAAGATGATGTTGAAGATGATTAGGAGCCATTTGAGGCAGCCGTTGACCTGAGTCATGTTTAAAGATGGGAATACAACACAAGGATTGTTCTTAAAGGTGATGAAGATCCGACTGCAGCGGAGAAGTGAGGAGAGATCAGGAAGGTGCTGTTTTTAAGTGACAGAAGAGACCGGGGGGACGGCGGGGGCTTCCAGTAAATGTATGATACATGAAATGACGAGGGTGGAGAAGGCGCGAAGGCGCCGCGCTCCCTACTCTCTCTGACTGGCTAGTACTCGTTCTTTCTTTGGATTGGTTAGGTTTAGGCATGAGGAGTGGGATTGGTTAGGGAAAGTGTTAAAATACAAGGATAGGCGAATCAGAGGCAGAGTAGGGCGGGACATACCTTAGCCTTCATGGAAATCGGATAATCGCCTGCTCCAGATATGGAGACTTGCTGTGGCTAGAAAAAAGGGGGGGTTCATTCTGGGAAGAGAAAATGTCTCTGCTTTCCTCTGTCTGGGAGCTGTGTGTGTGTGTGTGTGTGTGTGTGTGTGTGTGTGTGTGTGTGTGTGTGTGTGTGTGTGTGTGTGTGTGTGTCTCTGTGTGTGTGTGTGTGTGTGTGTGTGTGTGTGTCTCTCTGTGTGTGTGTGTGTGTGTGTGTCTCTGTGTGTGTGTGTGTGTGTGTCTCTGTGTGTTTTGTGTGTGTCTGTGTGTGTGTCTCTGTGTGTGTGTGTGTGTGTGTGTGTGTGTGTGTGTGTGTGTGTGTGTCTGTGTGTGTGTGTGTGTGTGTCTCTGTGTGTGTGTGTGTGTGTGTGTGTCTCTCTCTCTCTGTGTGTGTGTGTGTGTGTGTGTGTGTGTCTATGTGTGCGTGTGTGTGTGTATGTCTTGTGTGTGTGTGTGTGTGTGTGTGTGTGTGTGTGTGTGTGTGTGTGTGTGTGTGTGTGTGTGTGTGTGTGTGTGTGTGTGTGTTATGGGAGAGCAGATCTCGCTGCCCTGAGAGGCTGTTTGGGAGTTCGAGGAATGGGCGCTGGGCGGTGTTAACTCGAAATGTGGATCAACTTAAAAACAACAGACATCTCTCTAGGATACTTTAATACATAATGTTACATCAATTCTTGATCAAAATGTCACCAGCAGTTAGAGGTGAAAAAACCTGCGGTGGAAGAAGTACTCTTGTAACGTTACTCAAGTAAAAGTAATAATAATAATACCACAGTTTAAAATACTGTCTGCTACTATTAAAAGTCCTGCATTCAAAACCTTACTCAATAACAAAAGTATCAGCATCAAAATATACAGAGTACCAAAAGTAAAAGTAATCATTCTGCAAAATAATATATATTATATTATTGTATTTATACCATTATATATACACTGGCACCGTGGCTCTGTGCTCTGGGTTGTTTGCATTTCTGTAAACCAATCACAGTCGGTGCTAAGCGCTGCGGCATTTTAAGATGGCTAGACAATTTTACAAAAGGCGACACAAATTAATTGTGACACGATGTTTTAGAATAGGGCAAAACGAACCTAACCTAGGGGTTAATAACAGATGTGTACCCACTCTGTTCTCTGGGACATGTCTTCCTAACCTGACTCCAGATGGATTGCTTGGCATTTGCTCGGCGTATCCATCTGGGAACTTTCCGTTGGAGAACTTTTGGGAAGGTATGTTGGTGATATATCAACCAATCAGATCAACGATATATCAAACTCTTGCCGAAACCAGTCGGGAGACGAGCCAAAACATCTTTTCCTCCTAGAAAAGCCTCCAGTGCCGTTTTTTTGCTCTTCTTTCAATGAAGGAATACTTTCTAATTGGGATCAAACTTGCGCGATAGCTACGCTCATCTCATCGTGGAAGCCGCCACGTTGTTTAGACTGAACAGTCGCTTCTCGTTGCGTCACACCTAAACCCGCCTCAAAACCAACGCTGATTGGTCGGTCGTTTTGGTGAACGGCTCCAAATGTTCTCTCTCTCAAGATGCCAGACTGATCTGCGAGTGTAGAACTGGAGCTCGCCAGATCAGGACGGTCTCTTGAGGCTAAAGTTTTCTAGCTAATAGCTTAAAACAAGCTACCGCGGACCGCTGATTAGCTTACAACGCTAGTATTCAGGGCACAGGGAAAGTAAAAACGAATTGCTATTTATACCACTAAAAAGGTTCAAAATATCACCACACTTTAACGGTAGCAGGATGGCTACAGTAAATCATAGGCTCCTGTTATCTAAAAGATGTTCAATGTAATGGCTCAATATCTAAATGATTTCGCCAATGCGGATGAGGTCGTTATAATTGGATGGCCTGCAGCTTCAAGCACAATTCATTTGGATACAAGCGTCACATTTCGGAAGATAGACGGGATTCTGAACAGCGATGCTCTTATTTTATTAATTGATATTTGACGCCAGTGCATCGATCGTCGTATTGCATGAAGAAGGACAATGATATATTGCCGTGTCGATATTTTGGCCTACCCCTACTTATGTGTACCTCTGGTACTTGTTAATACTTTTGTATTTCTACTTCAGTAACATTTTGAATGCAGGACTTTTACTTGTTACCGAGTATTTCTACACTGTGGTATCACTACTTTGTAGTGGTGTAGTCTGTGGACATGCAGGTATACGTAGTATACTCACTAAGAAAGCTCCAGGATTTCCATATATACCCTCTAAAAAATGCCCAATGACCCACAACAACATACTTTCCATCATATTTTTGACATATTTTGAATTGTCATGTGTTTTCTTTTCTTTGCATAGGCTAAATAAAGGATTTCAGCTGTGAATTGGTGCATAAAAGTGTATAAAAATGCAGGAAATGAAGTCTGACGCCCAAAAGTCCCATTCTGACCCATACATACATATGCAGTACAGTATACCCACTACAAAACATTAGACTACACCACTGCATGTAAGTACTTCTTCCAGCTCTGTACTGTTTTTACCTCGTTGCATTTATTCAACGGCTGACGCTCGAAGTGAAAAGTATTTTTCGTGAGAGAAGACAAAGAGTTGGTGGAGGAAAAGAAAGAGACAGGAAAAAAAAAAGAGGAGAGGGGGGTTGTGTTACACTGGTGAGGGTGTGACTCGGGTGTGACTCGCTGCCGAGGAATGTCTTCTTAAAGGAGACGTGCAGCTGCATTCATACTGTAACGTTATGAACTGGAAAGCCCTCCTTCTTCTATTTCTGATGTTGCATGTGCAGATAAACAAGCTTTAAAAAGCTTCAGCAACACAAACGCCTTTCTGATTAACCCTAACCCTATAACAGGGGGCTCAAACTCAACTCCACTAGTGGCCAGACGTGTTTAGGTCATTAACATGCTTTTATTTAAGAGCAAAAATGTCAAATATGTTGACTGTAGTATTGCATGTCTCATATAGCTTTCTCACTTACAGTTTGGGCCTCATAAAGCCCCAAAAAAGTTCCTTAGCCAGCCTGATCGCACAGAATTCCGTGAAATGATCACAAATTGTTAACGGCGCATTACGTGGTGGTGGCACGGAATGTGTGAAAAATCTGTGTGGCCACCACGGAAAACAATGCCAATGTAAAGTCAATGAGAAGATGACGTAGCATTAAGAGAGACTACAGTAGCGAGAACTACGTAAGGACGAAAACCCGTGTAATGAGGTTGGTTGGGGGGGTGGATGGGTCAAACAGGACTTTCACCCAGGAGACCGGGGATCGTGTCCCGCATGTCAAGTTCCCTAAAGTCGCTTTCTTCTTTTCCGTCCCGTTCTTCCAGCGTGTCACGGAACCGTAAGCCCACCCACGACCTTTTCCTTAACTTAAGGGGCCGTGTTTATTTAACAGAATTCTTCCGTGGGCCGATCACCGAACGTTTTGCGATTCCGTGAAACTGACACAGATTTTGAGTTAAGGGGCCGTGTTCATTTCACAGAATTCTGTGAGATCAGGTTGCCATAGCCATCAGAAAAAAGCGACCAAAATTTTGAAAAAAAATGCAAAAAAGGCGACAATATTGTCTAAAAAATGCGCCAAAAACGTCAGAAAAAGTAGCAAAGACATTGAAAAAAGGTTCAAAAGCGCAAAAAAAGCGCCTAAAGCATTGAAAAAGCGCCAGAAAAGGCACCAAAAATGTCTAAAAAATGTGCCAAAAATGTCAGAAAAAGTAGCAACAACATTGAAAAAAGGTTCAAAAGCGCAAAAAAAGCGCCTAAAGCATTGAAAAAGCGCAAAAAAAGGCACCAAAAATGTCTTTAAAATGTCAGAAAAAGTGACAAAAGAATCGGAAAAAAGCACCAAAAATGTCAGAAAAAGTAGCAACAACATTGAAAAAAGCGTAACCAAAAGCAGCTGAAGCGTTGAAAAGGTGCCGAAAATATCGGAAAAAAAACGAAGAAAAAAAAAAAACGTCAGGAAAAAAGGGACAAACATTAGGCGGGCCAAAATTTAATGCGAACCTAAACTGAAATGCAAGGGGCCGGATTTGGCCCTCAGGCCTTGAGTTTGACACACGTGCTATACTGTGTTGTAGGGGACTGAATTTGTTTAAAATTAGTTATTTTCTAGCGTAACCCGGCTGTCAGTACCCGATCCGTGCCGCCTGCACGATCCATTCTGCGCATGCGCTGTTGTACGAAGATTTACGCCACTGCCCGATCTGTTCCAGGCTAGCCTCCATCGGGAAGCTAACGTTATTTTAGCTAACAGCTAATTCGGCTAACAGCTAGATTCAGTCTAAAATAACATGAAGTCAAACTTAATGGGAAAAGCAGCTACAGCTAAATTAAGACTTTACAGTAATAACAATAAAGACAAGTGATGAGTGATTGTATTTTAAATGAGCACAAGTAAAGTAGAACTGACGTAACAGCAAGTTATTTTGAGGGTCTTTTAAAGTTTACATGCTGTCTCAGCCAGCGGTTAGCCGAATTAGCAGTTAGCTAAACTAACGTTAGCTTGCTTATGGAGGCTAACGGCAGACTGCTATAATCACTTTGCGGTCAGCCGAATTAGCTGTTAGCTAAACTAACGTTATCTTCCCGGTGAAGGCTAGCGTGAAACAGATCAGGCAGTGGCGTAAATCCTCGTACAACAGCGCATGCGCGAACTTCTTGCGCATGAGCATAACGGATCGTGCAGGCGGCACGGATCGGGTACTGACACCGGCTCACAATGACAACGCTGAGGTTTTGCAGCTATAACGTTTTCCGTGTCCACCATCTTAGTTTAACGTGTTAGCGTGCTGACATTATTTCTGAAGGGATTTGCTCGTAAACCAAAATATTGGGACACATTAAAGGGATAGTTGAGTTAATTTCACATATAGTTGTGTGAGGTACTTCTCTGCTCTGACATGCAAAAAAAGCCCTACTGTTACTGTTTATGTCCTGAGAACTAACCCATTCTTGGATTGCTGCCAACATATTTAACCACTTAATGTCACGCAAGCTCTGCAGTCACAGCCTACGCTCCCAGCCCTTTGTTACCTTCAACGTCCCATCGGTTCATACAGAGTCTGGCAAAAAGGCCTTCTTTCTTTTTCTGAACCCCCTTAACCTGGAATACACTGCAGCGAGATCTAAAGATGTCCAGCTTGATCCCGTGAGCAGTTATTCATTTGGAGGGAAACTCACAAACAGCAGGAATCAATCTCTCGTCCGTTGATTTTTTGCCCTGCGCATTGGGCTGGCGTTCAAGTCCCCGTATGGATAGCATATTCTGGTGAATTTTTATGTACCTATTCATACATTTATTTTTTTTGCATCAATGTATGCTGGAAATATCTTTATTTATGTAAAGGGAAACATAGGTGACAAATAAAAATATGAAATACCTAATGGGATATAATGCAGTTAGGCTCTCAGGCATTATATTCCTGTAGATGAACTTATTTCATTTAATGTTATCTTCTGCTGAGTCAACACACATTATCTACTCCTCCCTCCTCTTTGAGTAACCTCTTTAAATGTGCATGTGGCACTTAATCATGTGAATGATACGTGCATTCATTTTAATTAAGTAATTAATAAACCCCTGCACTGTGATATTTCAGCAATATTTCTGCTCATGTTCAAAACATTCTGCACATTCAAAATATAACTGTGTTCTCCAGCTTTGGAGGAGATGTGATATTTGAAAAGATATCACAACAGTCAACATAAAAACAGATATAAATACAATAGGGCTGTCAAAATAAAGCATTACAAAAAATAACGCAGATTAATCCATTCCATATTGACGTTTGACCCGGAGCCGTTCTAGCCTCCATTGGACTGTAAGATGAAGGAGGGAGACGAGAATGTGCTGCCTGGATCATTGATTGGAACATTTACTTATAAAGATCTTCTTCCTGCCAACCCTGGCTACCGAAATCTGGAGCCGCTGATATGTCTGCTCTTCTCTCTGATGCTCTGAGACAGACGATACAGGCTACACACACACCGCTACACGGGACGCTAGTTAACACTATACTCAACAGCAGCTAACGTTAGCCTACCGCTAGCTAGTTAACACTATACTCGACAGCAGCTAACGTTAGCCTACCGCTAGCTAGTTAACACTATACTCGACAGCAGCTAACGTTAGCCTACCGCTAGCTAGTTAACACTATACTCGACAGCAGCTAACGTTAGCCTACCGCTAGCTAGTTAACACTATACTCGACAGCAGCTAACATTAGCCTACCGCTAGCTAGTTAACACTATACTCGACAGCAGCTAGCGTTAGCCTACCGCTAGCTAGTTAACACTATACTCGACAGCAGCTAACATTAGCCTACCGCTAGCTAGTTAACACTATACTCGACAGCAGCTAGCGTTAGCCTACCGCTAGCTAATTAACACTATACTCAACAGCAGCTAGCGTTAGCCTACCGCTAGCTAATTAACACTATACTCAACAGCAGCTAGCGTTAGCCTACCGCTAGCTAGTTAACACTATACTCAAAGGCAGCTAACGTTAGCCTACCGCTAGCTAGTTAACACTATACTCAACAGCAGCTAATGTTAGCCTACCGCTAGCTAGTTAACACTATACTCAAAGGCAGCTAACGTTAGCCTACCGCTAGCTAGTTAACACTATACTCGACAGCAGCTAACGTTAGCCCACCGCTAGCTAGTAGCTGGATTAAACACAGTTAAAATGCTGACAGCTAACGCTAAACGGTGTACAGTTTGACTGTATTTCACTGTAGAGGATTCAACACCGGGATGTAACAATCTGCAGCTGCCATCGGAGAAACAACAAAGACGGTGCGTTCAATGAAACTGGTAAACTACAGCCTCGTGGTGCATTTGAAGTTATTGTAAATGTCCTTTTCCATCTGGTGGTTGTTTTTGTCGTTCAACAGCAATTTACTAATGAAATAAGTTATTGTTATTGTTATACATTATTATTAAATCATTTAATTTTGACCATATGGCCTTAGCAATGAACAAGCCGTTCTTTAATGTCACCGACTGTTGTTCAGTTGTTTAGTACCCTTCTTTTTTCTTTTCTTTTTTTACTTTCTTAAAAAGTATCGGTTCAGGCACCGTTAATTATGCATGCAATTAATTTCGATTAATTAATCACAGAGTATGTAATTAATTAGATTACATTTTTTAATCGATTGACAGCCCTAAAATACAAATATTCAATATGCGATTCCACCCTCCCCCCCTTCCACGCAACCAACACACACCCACATATGCCCACAAGTAGACATACAGTGCCTTGCGAAAGTATTCGGCCCCCTTGAACTTTTCGACCTTTTGCCACATTTCAGGCTTCAAACATAAAGATATAAAACTGTAATTTTTTGTGAAGAATCAACAACAATTGGGACACAATCATGAAGTGGAACGAAATTTATTGGATATTTCAAACTTTTTTAACAGATAAAAAACTGAAAAATTGGGCGTGCAAAATTATTCAGCCCCCTTAAGTTAATACTTTGTAGCGCCACCTTTTGCTGTGATTACAGCTGTAAGTCTCTTGGGCTATGTCTCTATCAGTTTTTCACATCGAGAGACTGAAATTTTTGCCCATTCCTCCTTGCAAAACAGCTGGAGCTCAGTGAGGTTGGATGGAGAGCGTTTGAACATCAGTTTTCAGTTCTTTCCACAGATTCTCGATTGGATTCAGGTCTGGACTTTGACTTGGCCATTCTAACACCTGGATATGTTTATTTGTGAACCATTCCATTGTAGATTTTGCTTTATGTTTTGGATCATTGTCTTGTTGGAAGACAAATCTCCGTCCCAGTCTCAGGTCTTTTGCAGACTCCATCAGGTTTTCTTCCAGAATGGTCCTGTATTTGGCTCCATCCATCTTCCCATCAGTTTGAACCATCTTCCCTGTCCCTGCTGAAGAAAAGCAGGCCCAAACCATGATGCTGCCACCACCATGTTTGACAGTGGGGATGGTGTGTTCAGGGTGATGAGCTGTGTTGCTTTTACGCCAAACATAACATTTTGCATTGTTGCCAAAAAGTTCGATCTTGGTTTCATCTGACCAGAGCACCTTCTTCCACGTTTGGTGTGTCTCCCAGGTGGCTTGTGGCAAACTTTAAACGACACTTTTTATGGATATCTTTAAGAAATGGCTTTCTTCTTGCCACTCTTCCATAAAGGCCAGATTTGTGCAGTATACGACTGATTGTTGTCCTATGGACAGAGTCTCCCACCTCAGCTGTAGATCTCTGCAGTTCATCCAGAGTGATCATGGGCCTCTTGGCTGCATCTCTGATCAGTCTTCTCCTTGTATGAGCTGAAAGTTTAGAGGGACGGCCGGGTCTTCGTAGATTTGCAGTGGTCTGATACTCCTTCCATTTCAATATTATCGCTTGCACAGTGCTCCTTGGGATGTTTAAAGCTTGGGAAATCTTTTTGTATCCAAATCCGGCTTTAAACTTCTCCACAACAGTATCTGGGACCTGCCTGGTGTGTTCCTTGTTCTTCATGATGCTCTCTGCTCTTTAAACGGACCTCTGAGACTATCACAGAGCAGGTGCATTTATACGGAGACTTGATTACACACAGGTGGATTCTATTTTTCATCATTAGTCATTTAGGTCAACATTGGATCATTCAGAGATCCTCACTGAACTTCTGGAGAGAGTTTGCTGCACTGAAAGTAAAGGGGCTGAATAATTTTGCACGCCCAATCTTTCAGTTTTTTATCTGTTAAAAAAGTTTGAAATATCCAATCAATTTCGTTCCACTTCATGATTGTGTCCCACTTGTTGTTGATTCTTCACAAAAAATTACAGTTTTATATCTTTATGTTTGAAGCCTGAAATGTGGCAAAAGGTCAAAAAGTTCAAGAAGGCCGAATACTTTCGCAAGGCACTGTATCTAAACAACCTCGCTCTGACATGTATAGTCCTGCAGACGCACACAAAGCATTTCAAAACATGCTCACACTGGCAGACGCTGACACACTGATTCACCATGTTGTCATTGCGTCACAGGCATCATAACATGATGACTGATAGGACAGTGATGGTGATTAAGATAATACATGAAGTGAAGTTAACTTACCACACAGTTCTGGGGAAAACATGCTTTGAACACCTGCTTGTAACACTATAGTCTATGTCTAAGTGACTAATGGGAGCAACATTATTTGAAATTAGTGAAGTATTGAGCGTCTGACAACATTATGGAAAGGATCCCTACAGAGATAGACCTTTTTGTTAAAGATTAAGATCTAAGATTTAACAAGTAAGAGCCCCGAAAACTTTTTTCACCAAACCCACCAGACTCCATGTAAATAATCAGTACTTTTAGCGTGTATAGAGCCAGCATATTTCCACATGTAAATGGGTGAATTAAGGGTTTATTTCAGCCAAACCAGAGTGGTGATTGTTGGAACAGTGGAAAGATGAACCAAGACGGCTTTGATAGTTTTATTTAGTTTCTGTCGACTTTGAATGAAGTGCGTTTTACAATAATAAAATTACTGTTTATTTACATGGAGTCTGGTGGGTTAGGCGATAGTGATTTTGGGAGCTTTTGGGAGGGTGGGTGGTAAGTACATGAACTGTAGATTGCTAAAGACAATCCATAAAATACAGATTCATATAAATATGTCCCCTGTCCGGGAACCATCACCTTATTGTGGTGGAGAGGTGTCTATGTCCCTATAGGATCACGCCCATGTTTGTTTTGTTTTAAGGATCATTTTTCTAGGTTTGGCTTCACTTTATTTATTTATTTATTTATTTTTTAAAGATATTTTTTAGGGTTTTTCCTTTATTTAGAACAGCTGAAGAAAGACAGTAACGGAGGAGAGAGAGGGAGATGACATGCAGCAAAAGGCCTTGGGTCGCAAGGACTGAGCCTACATTGGGCGCGCGCTCTACCAGGTGAGCTATAGGCCGCCACGTTTGGCTTCACTTTTGAACAGCGCGAGGAAGTGGAGAGGTGTCGGCCATCTTTAGCTACATATAACCTAGTTTCATATACAGTTATATATATACAGTTCCTCCTCAATAGCATTTAAAGATACAGACACAGAAATGGCACATCCTAAGGAAAACTCATTGTGAGACTGGCTCTAGTGGCTGGAATTCTGCACCAAGGCTGAATTTCAGGAAAGAGACTTCAGATACAGTATTAGGGGACCACTAAGGTCTATATAAAGAGACTTCAGATACAGTATTAGGGGACCACTAAGGCCTATATAAAAGAGACTTCAGATACAGTATTAGGGGACCACTAAGGCCTATATAAAAGAGACTTCAGATACAGTATTAGGGACCACTAAGGTCTATATAAAGAGACTTCAGATACAGTATTAGGGGACCACTAAGGCCTATATAAAAGAGACTTCAGATACAGTATTAGGGACCACTAAGGTCTATATAAAGAGACTTCAGATACAGTATTAGGGGACCACTAAGGTCTATATAAAGAGACTTCAGATACAGTATTAGGGGACCACTAAGGTCTATATAAAAGAGACTTCAGATACAGTATTAGGGACCACTAAGGTCTATATAAAGAGACTTCAGATACAGTATTAGGGGACCACTAAGGTCTATATAAAGAGACTTCAGATACAGTATTAGGGGACCACTAAGGTCTATATAAAAGAGACTTCAGATACAGTATTAGGGACCACTAAGGTCTATATAAAAGAGACTTCAGATACAGTATTAGGGGACCACTAAGGCCTATATAAAAGAGACTTCAGATACAGTATTAGGGGACCACTAAGGCCTATATAAAAGAGACTTCAGATACAGTATTAGGGGACCACTAATGTATATATAAAAGCATCCAAAGAGCACATGGGACCTTTAAACAATCCTCAATGGTAGTGATGGCGAGAAGAAGCCTCATAAAGCCTTGTATTTCATCAGCCGAGTGGTTCATTTGCTGACATTACCACCTGGTGGTCAGAGTGGAAAACTAGCAGACATACAACAGCTCCACTGATCTAGGATCTGTCATTCACTGGGCTCGGTTTACACATATCACCATTTCTAGCCACTGGGGGACCATAGGCAGGCTCGGGGAACTCACCTTAATGTTAAAAAACCTCATAAAGTGATTTTTTATGCCATGGGACCTTTAATGCTCCGGTTTAAAAGTTGTTATAGCGGATGTCAGCGATCTAAGGAAAGCTCTATTCCCTTGTGTACAGCATGCAGCCAACGAGGTATGTTGTTCTGTGTCTGTATTTAACTTTGGGGAACGTTATTTTACATGCTGTGCGTGTCATTCTATGTTTATATTAAGCTAATGTGGTCTTTATTTTCTCGTTATACTGTGTGTTTAGTTTTCACAGTGGATTTGGAGAAGAAGCTTCAAATAAACCTGTAGCAAGAAAGCCACTTGTGTCTGCCTATGCTTCGAGGGAATTATATAGTGCGTTTTCTGGTGATGAATTAGCCTGGCTCCGACCCTCCTACGTACGCCCGCTCAATTTGAAGTTTCCTTCAGTATTGCGTCTGGGTTTGCAGTATATTCTTAGGTTTTCTCCGGCCAACTCTTTGGCGGTCCAATCAGCGAACAGAGGGAATGATGACGTTGACAGTTACAACTGTCGGGTGAATTCAGTTGAGCATTCGGCAGCTAAAAAGCCAGATATTGCTCTCACGAGTAGGCCTGTCGCGATAGTCAATACACGGACTTATCGCACGATATACGTATATGGAAATGAGCTCGGTAGCTTTTGGGGATGCAATATATTGCAATTGATAATTTGTATAATTGAAAATAAAGATTTATTCATTTTACATACAAGTGAACGTTACTAACATTTTGTCGATCACGTCTGTCATCTCGTCTGCGATCTGTGCCGGAGGAAGAGGCCGGGCTCAGACATATCATTAAACCAAAACTACATGTATTAAAATCAGAGGATTTATTGATTACTCCTAAAACCAAAAAAGTAAACTGATAATTGATATAATACCAAATAATTCAAGTTTGATCGATTGAGAAAAACTGTAATGCAGCTGGTAAAGGTGGAGCTCATTATAATGACTTTAAAATGCATTACGTTCATTTTAACAAACAGCTGGTTCGTATACAAAGTGAGTATTTCAATTTGACTTCATACGTTTACTCCACTACATCTCAGACGGAAATATACTTTTTTTTACTGCGCTACATGTATCTATATTGGCTTTAGTTACATAACATATTCAGAACATTAAAACTAAATATAATCAGCTAATAAATGATGATGTGTTATTATATATTATATATAATCTATGTATATATAGGTTTATAAAGGCATTACAATGAGCTCCATCTTTACCAGCTGCAACATTAAAGTAAATAACGCATTAATGAATCATTCATTATAATACAATATAGGCTAATATAATATAGCTTATTTTGCAGAATGAGTATTTTCAGTTTTGGTACTCTTGGCAGTGACATAATTACATAATAATAATAATAATAATAATAATAATAATAGATTTTATTTGTATTGCACTTTACATTTACAGCAATCTCAAAGTGCTACAGAGCATATAATAATATAAATTAAAAGAAGGTCAATGTCAAAGTAGTTAAAAAGGAAAACCTATAAAATACATTTAGTAAAAAGCTTTTCTAAAAAGATATGTTTTTAGGTTTCGCTTTCCCATAACACACACACACACACACACACACACACACACACACACACACACACACACACACACACACACACACACACACACACACACACACACACACACACACACACACACACACACACACACACACACACACACACACACACACACACACACACACACACACACACACACACACCTCCCAGAGGAAAACATAGACATTTTCCTTTGTCTTCCCATAATGAAGCCTTATTTGACCTCACCTTTTTTCGTTTAAAAGCCACTGAAAGTCTGCAAAGCCCGTCTACTACCTTATAAGTCCCCATATCCGTGGGCCGTGGCGGGCACATTTCGTAGGAAGGCGAAGGTATGTCTCGCTCTACTCGGCCTCCGATTGGCTTACCCTTGTATTTTTACACTAACCCAAACAAAAAAAGGAACGAGTACTAGCCAATCAGAGACCGAGTAGGGCGGGTCTTCGTCTTCCTAGGAAAAAGCGGGAGGCGCCTTCTCCCTCCTCGTCATTTACATTTACTGGAAGCCCCCGCCGTCCCCTGGTCTCTCCTGTCACTTAAAAACAGCACCTTCCCGGTCTCTCCTCACTTCTCCGCTGCAGTCGGATCTTCATCACCTTTAAGAACAATCCTTGTGTTGTATTCCCATCTTTAAACATGACTCAGGTCAACGGCTGCCTCAAATGGCTCCTAACCGTCTTCAACATCAACTTCGGGGTGAGTTAGCTCTTCTTAATAACCGTTATTATAAATGGCCGCCATTGATTCTCCGATCGAACTTTGGGAATAAAAAGTGCGCAATGGACGTCCGAGTCTCTCAGGCTTTTTTTTTTTTATTCTTTAAAAATATGTTTAATACATAATATAAACATTTTTTTAAAGCGAGTTTGTTGTATTTTAATACTTAAAAGGTCCAATATGTAATATATTTAGTGTAATAAATCAAAAAATGGCCCCAATGCGTCATCAGATATTAAGGAAACATGCTTATTTGAAGTACTATCTTTTCTGACAACAATGCTAATGCCAGTATTTTCTCCTTTTGAAAGTTTGTGTTTTGGCCTGTGTTGGTACCAACTGCCCAGTTTGACAGCCAGGTCGGGTTGCCAGATATATCTGTGAAAATGTAAACCCAGCGCTACAGCTGTAAGGTTATTACAGCCATGAAAGCAGCAAACAAACGAACAGGATCAACAGCATTGACATATATAGGAATGGACCAGCAGGTCCCGTGTCTCTGGACGGAGACCAGTGAAGGACATTAGAAGCTCTTTTCCGGTGATGGCTGAGCGTTACTGAGCAGCCTCCAACTGAGCTTGAAGACGTAGATGTGACGTGAGCAACCTGTCTGAAAGTTGGAAGTCTTCTGGTAGCTGTGCCAAGAGAAATCTCAATCATTCCCAATCTAGCAGAGACGGAGAGCGTAGGTATATGTAAGGAGATAACATAGGCACAGGCTAATTACTGATCACTAACATGATAGTTAACATTAGTAATTACACTTAAACAGCTAATGGAAGTCCAAACTGCCTGAGAGCTTCTCCTGGACTATACGGTAATTCCTCTACTATGAGACAGTAAGTCTCGTGGTTATGACCCAATCGTTAGCCTATTTTTATAACAACGTCTGCTACGGAGCCATAACGTGAGCTACAAGGTAATGGAGCCTTTTATACATTGTCGTGTTTCTTTAGAAATAAACAACGGACAAATAGAGTCTTTAAACGCTTCAGATGGGAAGTTATTCTCTGTCAAAGTGGCGCCAAAATGAATGGCAGTCAATGGGATGCTAACGGGAGGTGATGGCTTGGTAGCATCAAAATTGCGCCATAGGAGCTACGCGGTCCGAGGAGAAGCTTACCGCCTTGATCAACAGAGACAGATTCTACCTGACCTAAAAAAAAACGGCATGTTTCTAACAGTTGCGTGACCAGAAACGTAACAAACCCGTCTGGGTAAATATTGGAGATGTATATGAAAGATGGAGACAGCTTAGAGCCCAAAAGGATAAAGAGTTGGCTAATTTCCTCCTGAACAGCTAAGCATTAGCTTCAGGCTAATCTATCACAACTACAAGGGACGGGCATTTTATGTCATTTCAACATTTGTGTACTCACATTGTGGCTAGAGTACCCGAGTTAGTTACTCGCAAAAACAATTGAGACACAGACAGCAAAGGGATCCCGACTGGTCCTGGCTAACGCCGCCATGCTAACCCTGCTAACTGCTAACGTTAACGGAGGACCAGGCAAGCAACCACAGCTGTTAACAACATGTAGCCTGTTCAGTGGCTGTAGCAGACAACGGTGAGTTATTTTAAGCCAAGAGAGGGCGGCTGTAAATCGGAAAGAGAGGACCGTGAGTTTGCTGTGTGTTTAGCAATTGTTGCTGTAATTCTAAGACAATAAAGTGAGTTCAGTGGGGTAGAGACGACAGCAAGGTAGTGGTATTTTTAGTGGTTCTCAACGTAATTCTAAGCCGAGGAAGTGTGTCTGTCCATCGGGTGGAGAGGACAGCGAGGTTGTTGTGTTTTTAGCAGTTCCTACCGTAATTCTAAGCTGAAAAAGTGTGTCTGTCAGTCGGGTGCAGAGCTCCGCGTAAGCACGGGCTTCTATGACTGTCAATATAGCCAGCATCTAACGTTAGCTACTCCGCTGTGCTGTGGAGTAATGACTGGCTATGTGAGACATAGGAGTCTGGGGAGGAGGGGGGGGGGGGGGGAGGGGGAGACGACTCTCTCCAGTATTTTGAATTTGTACTGCAGTAACTATTTTAAACACTAGTTGTCAGTATTACATATTGCACCTTTAAATCGGTCATCAGTGAGCAGGTGGGCTAAGCTAAAAGTTTTTTAATGAGAAAAACAACTGTATTTGGATGCCAGCTATGCTAACTAGCTAGCTAGCTAAGTAACGGTTAACTTCAATACTTTGCAAGTACTTCTGCATTTCGTTGTACTTTTATGTCGTAATATAGGTCTTAGATTTCATTCATAAAGGTTTTTAAAAGGTGTTGAAAAGTCTTAAATTTGACTTGTTGAAACCTGCAACCCCCCCCCCCCCACCCCCCAACACCCCTGTGCGTGCTCCCTGGACAGCTCATGTGGTAGTGCGTGCGCACCATGTACTAAGGCTCAGTCCTTGTCGCAGCGGCTGCAGGTTCAACTCCGACCTGCGGCCCTATGCTGCGTGTCATTCCTCCTCTCTCTCCCCTTTCACATCTCCTGCTGTCCTATATAATAAATGCCCAAAATATAATCTTAACGTACCGTGACTCAGTTGATGGACTCGTAACCTTGGTGCAGTGACGTAACAACTCAATGTGTACTTTTACTTGTGTTTTCTTTGAGTCGTTGGATCTGATCAAACTGTTTTTATGGTTTCAGATTTTCGGCGTCATCATCATCATGATCGGTATGGAGTCTCAGCTCAGCTACGCTAACGGAGCCTTAGCTGTAAGAACAAACACTGTTTGTTTGAACAACATAGCTCAGTGTCTTAAACACACAAAAAACTAAATATGAACATGTCAATCACTTCTTCTGTCTGCAGTTGGACGTTCACACCTTCAGGAAACCCGAGCTCTATATCCTGGGCTCCATCATCATGGTGATTGCCATGTTGGGAGCCGTTGGCGCCTACAAGGAGAGCAAGGCGTGCATGGTCCTGGTGAGTACAAAGACCAGCTTGTTCAGATGAATGATATGAAGAATCTCTGAGGGGGGGAACAGGAA
>CM042331.1:30102473-30129973 GCA_023566125.1 Zingel zingel | reverse complement strand
ACTGACCAATAACTGACTGCTGTCCTGTGTGTGTGTGTGTGTGTGTGTGTGTGTGTGTGTGTGTGTGTGTGTGTGTGTGTGTGTTCCAGATGCAGTGCTGCGGTCTCTTCAGTTACGAGGACTGGGAGGGGAACATCCCCCGATCATGTTTGTGCAGCAAAGCGTGGGGAACGTGTCAGGAAGTCCGCAACAAAGTGAGTTCAAACAAACGCTGTGTCAGGGCCGGGACCATATGCTGGTATATGCCCATTAGAGTCTTTAACCGATTTCATTTGTATTGCGATTTCAGAAATATTGGGATTTTCTTTTCCTTATTTAACAAAAACAACAGTTGAATACTTATATTAATTAATTAATTAATTAATTAATTAATTAATAACACTTCTAGAGACAAAATATCATGAGACATTTCTAAAAAACTAATTGTGTTCTAAGAAGAGTGAACATCTCACGTCAGACAACAAGACGTGGACTGATATGATGTAGTCGCCGTCAGCGTTACCGTAGAAACGGAACATATTTAGGTCAGTCATTGGTTTAAAAAAAAAAAATCAATTCTTTTTAAAAAAAGATTTTAAAAACCATTGCAAAAAACACACACACACACGCGCAGAGACAAACACACACACAGAGACACACACACACACACACACACACACACACACACACACACGCGCAGAGACACAAACACAGAGACAGACACACACACGCGCAGAGACACAAACACACACACAGAGACAGACACACACACACACAGAGACAGACACACACACACACACAGATACAGACACACACAGAGACACAAACACAAACACACACACGCACGCACACACAGACATACACACACACAGACACGCGCAGAGACACAAACACACACACAGAGACAGACACACACACAGAGACACAAACACACACACAGAGACAGACACAAACACACACACACGCGCAGAGACACAAACACACACACACAGAGACAGACACACACACACACACACACACACACACACACACAGACAGACACACACAGAGACAGACACACACACACAGAGACACAAACACACACACACAGAGACAGACACACACACACACACACACACACACACACAGATACAGACACACACAGAGACACAAACACAGACACAAACACACACACGCACGCACACACAGACATACACACACACAGACACACACACACACACACACACACACAGACCCACACAGACACACACACAGACAGATACAGACACACACAGAGACACAGACACAAACACACACATGCATGCACACACGGACATACACACACACAGACACACACACACACAAGCACGCACACAGACACACACAGAGACACGCACACAGACATAAACACACACACAGACATAAAAAACACACACAGATACACACACAGACACACAGATTTTAAAAACTGTTACCTGATACCTACGTGAACTGATTCTTTCCTCCACCTCTACGCTGGATCTCTTATCCTATCCGTATCGTGTGTTTTTAACGGCAGGTCACTAACTTGTGTTCTTACCCGTCGTTTCCTTCAGGATTCTCAGCTGCCGAAGACGTCCGTCCACGCCAAGGTCAGTGGAGCCAAAATATCAAACTCAAAGTTCAAAGAGTGACCAAACTCATCAGCTGATTGTAACGTGTCAAACTTCTCTCTGGTCCCGTCCTCAGGCCTGCGTCCCCATCATTGAGGAAGAGTCCCTGATGCTCACTGACGTCTACATCGGAGTCTTCTTCACTCTGGCTGTCCTGGGGGTGAGATTTAACTAAACCCTTATTTGATATTTATTTATTGACATCAGTGATCCGAAGCTCAGCCTGGTCCTACCAGACTCTGGTCCACTAGCCTGGTCCTACCAGACTCTGGTCCACTAGCCTGGTCCTACCAGACTCTGGTACATCAGCCTGGTCCTACCAGACTCTGGTCCATTAGCCTGGTCCTACCAGACTCTGGTACATCAGCCTGGTCCTACCAGACTCTGGTCCATTAGCCTGGTCCTACCAGACTCTGGTCCATTAGCCTGGTCCTACCAGACTCTGGTACATCAGCCTGGTCCTACCAGACTCTGGTCCATTAGCCTGGTCCTACCAGACTCTGGTCCATCAGCCTGGTCCTACCAGACTCTGGTACATCAGCCTGGTCCTACCAGACTCTGGTCCATTAGCCTGGTCCTACCAGACTCTGGTACATCAGCTTGGTCCTACCAGACTCGCTAGCGTTAGCCTTAGCTAACTCCTTCACCACTAACGAAGCGAGCCGGAAAATCAAACTGTTCCCGAACCCCGTGGGGAGGAGGGCCACAACATCATGGCCCCCAACACAACTCAGCAAAGATTGTTCTTTCTCGGGCTTTAACTTCTGGATATTCGGCAGCGTTGCCACAACGGACCGAATGGCTTCGCTCGCATCTTTCTCCGCCGCCATTACAGAACTACAACTCAAACTAGCGCACGACCTCAACGTCATCGTTCTCAGCCCCTCCCTCTGTTCATTGATTGGTCCGGTTAAGATTTGACCGGAGAAAACCCAAGAATATACCGCGAACCCAGACTAGAGAGTACTAAAGTACTAAAATTAAAATTGAGCGGAAGGGGCGGAGCCAGGCTACAAAGAAACAGTAAAAGCATGAATGTTAACGGACCTTTCTGTTCCCCTCCAGCTGCTGGGAATGGTTCTGTCCTCCGTAATGATCCACCAGATGCGTTACCCCAGCAGACCCATCCCCGTCCTGATGTCGGTCCCCGCCTACTTCAACCAACCTCCTCCCAAATACGAGGAGCTGCAGAACATTGTTCCTTCATTGAACTAGAGGAACCACGGCTTCCTTCAGGCTCGTTGGAAACAGTCAGAAGGTCGAGTTGTTTGACCAACGTGCCTTAACGTCACGGTGAAGAGTCCCTTTAATCTGCAGCAACTTCATTAGACCGCTTTCACACTGGCTGTGTGGCGTGAGTAGGGTTGGGTACCGAAACCCGGTGCCACTATGGAACCGGTTCCTACGCAACCGGTAGGAATCGGACCGGATTAGAACGCAAATTTCGGTTCCTCATTTTGTTTCCACTTGATGTGTCGACTGAAATATTTTCCCTCTGTCGCTCCGAAATGGACATAAAAATATCCCCCTCTCTCTGTAGTCTACCGTTAGCTAGCTACCGTAAATGTAGGCTACTTTTAAAATGCCATATTTCCCCTCTGGGCTCACCAAAACGGACGTAAAAGCATATTACGGCTACCACATCTATAAAAGAGCCTTTCTTTGAGGTCATTTTTCAGTTTTTCAAGAATCGGTTTAGGACTCGGAATCGTTTTAAAAGTACCGGTTCGGCATCGGAATCGTAAAAATCCAAACGATACCGAACCCTAGGCGTGAGCGTGTCAGCTGCGTGGCGTGAGCGTGTCAGCTGCGTGGCGTGAGCGTGTCAGCTGCGTGGCGTGTCCGTTTGTATTTTGGCTCCCATGTTAACAGGTTAGAGCGTGCACACTGCCTGCGTGACACGCACGTCTCAGGCCGCGCCGACAACGCGTGCATGCTAGAACCTAGAAATAGGACCGACGCCTATTTTTCACGAGACACGTGAGCGTGTTGGAAGCGTTTCCAGGCAAAATATGTCATTATGACACAAATACATTTAATAAATCACATTTTGATGTTTGAAAGTCTCTAGGTTGACATAAATGCAGATATAAATGTAATTAAAAAAAATAATAATACACAATTATTGATTTTCAAATATTGCACCTGTCATGTCAATACAGAACGAAATATTCTGTAGCCTGTTTTGCCGTCAATACAGCCGACGTTGTCTTTGCTGTAATCAGATCAGTATATATTTATATTTATGTTTATGGGAAACATCCATGTGTCCAGACACGTTTCTGGTGTGTAAAGACGTAGAAAACGCCACGCAGCAGAAACGCCACGCTCACGCCACGCAGCCAGCGTGCAGGAGGCCTTACTCATTTCACATTCTTTTCGAGTGAATGTGATGGGTCTGTGATTATTGAAACATTTAAGATTTTTATATTTTTATACAACCAGAGAGGATCACGTCTGTTAAAGTTTTTCTAAAAATGTTGGTGTCACATTATACCAAATAAAAGTCAGAACTGCAGTAGGTGTGAAAAGCAAAAAAAAACACCAGAATTTGAAGTGGAGTGAGACCTCTTCCTGCAGCTCTCCCTCTCCTCTCTCTGCATGTGCAGAAACAGCCAATAGGAACGCTCTCTCTCTCCCTGAACTGACCTGTGATTGGCTAAAGTCTCCCGTCACAGGCTTAGATTATCTAAAGCCTGAAAACAGAGCTAACAGACCGCTTGAATTACAAGATACTTTCTTAATGAAACGACACCAAAAATAAAGACCCAACCGCAGCTTTGAGGGGTTAGTTTAGTCTGTGAATAAAACTTGAGTCCTCATTGGCTCCGAGGACAGTAGACTCGCAGCCCCACTTGCCCCCATCGCACTGGGGTTTTGTCTTACTGTTTATATTGTACATATGTGTTTTTCTATTTATTATTTCCTGTTAATGTTTATGAAGGAACTTTGTTTGTAAGTACTACTAACTCTGTAATAAAACGTTTTCTGATTAAACGCCTCCAGATGTTCAGAACTCACATTTCTCTGTTGATCGTTCTGCTGTGAACCGATACTGAGACGAACTGTAGGCCTACTGTAGTACACTGTTAAATACTGGAGACGAACTGTAGGCCTACTGTAGTACACTGTTAAATACTGGAGACGAACTGTAGGCCTACTGTAGTACACTGTTAAATACTGGAGACGAACTGTAGGCCTACTGTAGTACACTGTTAAATACTGGAGACAAACTCTAGGCCAACTGTAGTACACTGTTAAATACTGGAGACGAACTGTAGGCCTACTGTAGTACACTGTTAAATACTGGAGACGAACTGTAGGCCTACTGTAGTACACTGTTAAATACTAGAGACGAACTGTAGGTCTACTGTAGTACACTGTTAAATACTGGAGACGAACTGTAGGCCTACTGTAGTACACTGTTAAATACTAGAGACGAACTGTAGGTCTACTGTAGTACACTGTTAAATACTAGAGACAAACTGTAGGCCAACTGTAGTACACTGTTAAATACTAGAGACGAACTGTAGGCCTACTGTAGTACACTGTTAAATACTGGAGACGAACTGTAGGCCTACTGTAGTACACTGTTAAATACTAGAGACGAACTGTAGGTCTACTGTAGTACACTGGTAAATACTGGAGACGAACTGTAGGCCTACTGTAGTACACTGTTAACTACTAGAGACAAACTGTAGGCCTACTGTAGTACACTGTTAAATACTAGAGATGAACTGTAGGCCAACTGTAGTACACTGTTAAATACTAGAGATGAACTGTAGGTCTACTGTAGTACACTGTTAAATACTGGAGACGAACTGTAGGCCTACTGTAGTACACTGTTAAATATTAGAGACGAACTGTAGGCCTACTGTAGTACACTGTTAACTACTGGAGACAAACTGTAGGCCAACTGTAGTACACTGTTAAATACTAGAGATGAACTGTAGGTCTACTGTAGTACACTGTTAAATACTAGAGACGAACTGTAGGTCTACTGTAGTACACTGTTAAATACTGGAGACGAACTGTAGGCCTACTGTAGTACACTGTTAAATACTAGAGATGAACTGTAGGCCTACTGTAGTACACTGTTAAATACTAGAGACGAACTGTAGGCCTACTGTAGTACACTGTTAAATACTAGAGACGAACTGTAGGTCTACTGTAGTACACTGTTAAATACTAGAGACGAACTGTAGGCCTACTGTAGTACACTGTTAACTACTGGAGACAAACTGTAGGCCAACTGTAGTACACTGTTAAATACTAGAGACGAACTGTAGGCCTACTGTAGTACACTGTTAACTACTGGAGACAAACTGTAGGCCAACTGTAGTACACTGTTAAATACTAGAGACGAACTGTAGGCCTACTGTAGTACACTGTTAAATACTAGAGACAATTTACCATAAACTCAAACTCTGCTGCTGTAAAGTACTAAAGAAAACTGTTAAAACTGCAGTAAACAGTATAATTTAAATACTGTAGTAAACATCAGTACTTTAGACTGATGTTTTTGCCAAATAAACTAAACGCTTTCTATAATATCTAAATATAATCATAATAATAATAGAATATCTAAATATAATAATATATATATAATAGTAAAATAATATCTAAACGTGTAACCACTGACAAACTGTACTGAGTCAAAACAAAGCTGGCAGCGCTCTCTGGTGGACAAACGCTGTGATGACCACGCCGTCGAAATGATCTCAAACACATCAGAGTTCTTGTGACTCATCAGCCGAATAATATAATAATAAGAAGAAGAAAAATATAGAATATCACTAGGCCTATACTTTAAATTAATGTGATTTCATTTGTGCTGTAGACCACAGGTTCTCCAGCTTTTTTCAATAATGTTCCACTTTGAACGGCGTTTTTAAGCCGTGTACCCCCTAACCAGCGGGAATAATTTTTGGTAGAAGAAACAAGTCTCTATAAAGAGGAAGATTACTAACCTGACTCCAGATGGATTGCTTCGCATTTGCTCGGCATATCCATCTGGGAACTTTCCGTTGGAGAACTTTTCGGAAGGGGCGGAAATCCTGGTTAGCTGATTGGATAAACCATCTGTCTATCACCACTATGTTGGTGATAGACGGCCAAATCAACCAATCAGATCAACGATATATATCAAACTCTTGCCGAAACCAGTCGGGAGACGAGCAAACATCTTTTCCTCCTAGAAAAGCCTCCAGTGCCGTTTTTTTGCTCTTCTTTCAATGAAGGAATACTTTCTAATTCGGATCAAACTTGCGCGATAGCTACGCTCATCTCATCCGTGGAAGCCGCCACGTTGTTTAGACTGAACAGTCGCTTCTCGTTGCGTCACACCTAAACCCGCCTCAAAGCCAACGCTGATTGGTCGGTCGTTTTGGCGAACGGCTCCAAATGTTCTCTGTCTCAAGATGCCAGACTGATCTGCGAGTGGAGAACTGGAGCTCGCCAGATCAGGACGGTCTCACGAGGCTAGAAGAATACAGCGCTGTCGGCCTTAGACCTGGAAAACATTTAGAGGATGATGGAAAAAGACGACAAAAAACTCCCGACACAACCTAAAAGACGGTAGAAAGAAGGAAGGCAACACTAGGGCGACAAAAGGGACAAAAAAATTCAAATAAGCGACAAACTTCAAAAAAAAAAAGTAAGGGAGAAAGGCAAGAAAAGGTCAAAACAAACGGCAAAACCCTCAAAATAAGGTGACCAACTTCAAAAACAGCGACAAGATATTTGAAAAAAGTGACAAACTTGGACAAAAAAAGACGAAGTAGAAATAATTACAGCCTCGGAACTGAGAAACATTTTGCAAAAAGTCTCACGTACCCCCTGCAGTCCTCCAAAGTACCTCTAGGGGGACACGTACCTCCTGCAGTCCTCCAGAGTACCTCTAGGGGGACACGGACCCCCTGCAGTCCTCCAGAGTACCCCTAGGGGGACACGTACCCCCTGCAGTCCTCCAGAGTACCTCTAGGGGGACACGGACCCCCTGCAGTCCTCCAGAGTACCCCTAGAGGGACACGGACCCCCTGCAGTCCTCCAGAGTACCTCTAGGGGGACACGTACCCCCTACAGTCCTCCAGAGTACCCCTAGGGGGACACGTACCCCCTGCAGTCCTCCAGAGTACCTCTAGGGGGACACGTACCCCCTACAGTCCTCCAGAGTACCCCTAGGGGGACACGTACCCCCTGCAGTCCTCCAGAGTACCTCTAGGGGGACACGTACCTCCTGCAGTCCTCCAAAGTACCTCTAGGGGGACACGTACCTCCTGCAGTCCTCCAGAGTACCCCTAGGGGAACACGTACCCCCTGCAGTCCTCCAGAGTACCCCTAGGGGGACACGGACCCCCATTTGACAACACTGCTCTAAAGTATTAATTTGTCCCTGTAAAAACCCGTTGTAAAAGAGGACAGGGGCGCCCTGGTAGCTCACCTGGTAAAGCGTGCGCCCGTATGCAGAGGCTCAGTCCTTGACGCAGCGGCCGTGGGTTTGGTTCCAACCTGCGGCCCTTTGCTGCATGTCATTCCCCCCCCCTCTCCCCTTTCATGGCTAAGCTGACCTGTCACAAATAAAGATGTGTGTGTGTGTGTCTGTCTCTGTGTGTCTGTGTGCGTGTATGTGCCTGTCTGTATGTGTGAGTCTATCTGTGTGTGTGTGTGCCTGTGCGTGTGTGTGTGTGTGTGCATGTGTGTGTGTGCGTGCGTGTGTGTGTGCATGTGTGTGTGCGTGCGTGCGTGCGTGTCTGTGTGTGTGTGTGTCTGTGTGTGTGCATGCCTGCCTGTGTGTGCGTGCCTGTGTGCATGTCTGTGTGTGTGTCTGTGTGTGTGCGTGCCTGCCTCTGTGTGTGTGTGTGTGTGTGCATGTCTGTGTGTGTGCGTGCCTGCCTCTGTGTGTGTGTGTGTGTGTGTGCATGTCTGTGTGTGTGCGTGCCTGCCTCTGTGTGTGTGTGTGTGTGCGTGTCTGTGTTTGTGTGTGTGTGTGTGTGTGTGTGTGTGTGTGTGTGCTGTGAGTCAGAGCCCCTCTATCTCTCTCATGTCTGAGCTGTCCTGTAATAATCACGGTCTAAAGAGAAGAACAGTGAACATGAAATAACGACAACGTGTGCGACACCTGGTGCGTTGTGTAAATCGTTATAATTGTTCTATAATTTTTACAAAACACGTTTGACACGAGCAGTTTAAAAAAAATTACATTTTCCAAAAAGTGTGATTTGTTTTTGTCTTCCACAGAGAACAGAGCAGCGTCTGTCTGCAGCGCTCGTCCCCACAAGGCAGATCACGCATCCTCCATGTAGTTTTTGAACAATGTCACTGTAGTTTTTTCAGTAAGCAGAGAGATTAATGGAGCTACAGGCCCGCTGGAAACAGTAAAGGTACACAGGAGAGAGCACACACACAATACTTATGTTCATGTACAGATATCCATCACCGCCACGTGAATATAACTTATTAAATAATCCGCTTTTAGTTACCTTTTTTTTTTTTTTAAAGTCAAACAGAAAAAAGCCTTTTACAGAAATCAAACATGCACGGTATTATTAGTGTGTGTGTGTGTGTGTGTGTCTGTTGCTGTGTGTGTGTGTGTGTGTGTGTGTGTGTGTGTGTGTGTGTGTGTGTGTGTGTGCGCGCACGCGTGTGTCTGCCTATGTCTTTGTGTGTGCTTGTGTGTGTGTGTGTGTGCATGTCTGCCTGCGTGTACATGTGTTTCTGTGTGTATGTGTGTGTGCCTGTCTGTGTCTGTGTGTGCCTGTCTGTGTCTGTGTGTGTGTCTGCGCGTGTGTCTGTGTGTGTCTCGTCGTGTGTGTGTCTGTGTGTGTGTGTGTGCACGCGCGTGTGTCTGCGCCTGTGTGTGTGTGTGTGTGTGTGTGTGTGTGTGTGTGTGTGTGTGTGTGTGTGTGTGTGTGTGTGTGTGTGTGTGTGTGTGTGTGTGTGCCTGCCTGTCTGTGTGTGCGTCTGCGCCTGTGTGTGTGTGTGCGCGCGTGTGTCTGCGCCTGTGTGTGTGTGTGTGTGTGTCTGTGTGTGTGTGTGTGTGTGTGTTTTAAAAACCATGCAGAGGAAGAGGAGGACGAATGAATCATCAAGGACGCTACTATTAAACTTTAGAGCCGAGTTATTAATTAATTACAAAAGAGAATTCATTGATTTTGTGAATGTTTTCGAGCAAAAACATCAACAAATAATAATAACCTGATTTTTAAGCATTAAGTTTGGAGCCAGAAGTGATCTCGGCGCTCCAAGCGTTTATATCTCCAGCAGAAGAACTATTCTCCGTTTGAACTGACACGCCCAAACCAAAATATCTCATCACGCCGTCTTCTGGCAACTTTTACTCGCAGAAAATCGAGCGAATTTCCTCTTCTGAAGAGTCCGTCTTGATGTCTGAATTCTTTGCGATCACAGAAGGCTTGTATCACGTGGACGCTCCGACAGTTTGTTGTCATGACTTTAGGCCCTTTTATGGTTCAGCGGAGGCTCCACGCAGAGCTTCCTCCGTAGCGGCCTGATGTTAATTATACTTGTGTGTTGGTGTGTGCGTCGAGCCAGCATGTGTGTGTGTGTGTGTGTGTATGTGGGGAGTGTGTTAATTATACTTGTGCGTTGGTGTGTGCGTCGAGCCAGCATATATGTGTGTGTGTGTGTGTGTGTGTGTGTGTGTGTGTGTGTGTGTGTGTGTGTGTGTGTGTGTTAGAGCGAGGGAGAAGTGAGAGAGTGACGGGGATTATCTTCAGAGTGAGTAGTGACTCTAGATCAGGGGTGTCAAACTCATTTTCCCAGAGGGCCACACTGGAAAAAGAGAATCCCACCAAGGGCCAGACACGTAGAGTTCATTGACGGGCTTTTGTTACTGCATGTCACTTTTTTTTAAACATTTTGGTAGCTTTTTTCCCTAATTTTTCTTGTTTTTTTCTGACTTTTTTGTGGCTTTCTCAGACATTTGTCACCTTTTTGTTAAATTTGCTGCATTTTCCGACATTTTTTGTATGCTTTTGTCGCATTTTTGTTGACATGAAGCCCTACAAAAGTCATCAAAGTAGATCCTCTACTCTCTGCTCTCTCTCTGCTTCTGGGGGGAATTTCTGATTCTCAGAGTCGGCAGATCTAGGCGCACAACTAGGCGGGCCAGAATGTATTGTGAACCCAAATTGAAATCTACAAGGGGCCGGATTTGGCCCGCGGGCCTTGAGTTTGACACGTGCTCTAGAGTCCTAGTGAGAAACAAAGAGTCTCCCCTGTTCTTTGTGACCACGGTGGGAGATCTGGAGCAGGAGAAGTTAACCCTCTCCCTGATTTCATGTTGTGGCCGAGCGACGTTACATTTTCCGAGAGGTGGACGTCAGGCTACGGCGTAGGCTCGGCGTAGACGCGGAGGGGTCGCGGATGTACGTCGTCGATTCTACGCAGAAGCATAAAAAGGCCTTTAGAATTCCTCACGGGGAAACTGCTGCTACAGCTTTGACAGAAACCTGAATCCAATCGGAGGCGTCCTTCCTCCCTCGTGCCATCTTCCCATCGACCATGCCATTTTTATTTACTTTTGTCTGGGTCAAAATTTCAAATTAAAACTTTTTTTGACGTTTTAGTCATATTTTTGTCACTTTTTCCCAATTTTTCTGTCACAAATTTCCGATGTTCTTGTCAACATTTTTGGTCCCTTTTTTTCCAACGTTCTTCGATCTTTTTTTTCTTTTCAAACACTATAAAATTGAATAACTCACCCAAATTCAATGAAAGTAGTGATAAACTGACCCTTTATTTTACCTGTGAAGAGTAATGGTTGTATGGAACCATCAACGTTATGTTTTTTGGACAATTTGGTTGAAAGAAAACCCAAATTTCTGATTAAAAATGGGTCAAATTAGAGCTGAAGACGACCGGAGGGATAATATTTAGTCAAACTGTCTGCCCGCTGCTCCTCTGTTGACATTCTGAGATAAATATGGTGATTAATGGAGGTTTATACAGTGTGTGTTTGTATGTTTAATATCCCTCGAGAGATCCCCCCCCCCCCCAAGACAAAAACTAAATATATCTGCCACCCTTTCGCGTTCGTCCAAAGTTATTTCAGCTCTTTTTATTGAACGTATTGAATTCAGACGGGACGAGTTCTCTGGGGGGCTTTAAAGTTTTAGTGACTGCTTCTGTAGGAAATCAAAGTCGTTAAAGTGCCCATTTTGATCACGAGTTACTTTTATTTTGAAGGGAACAGTGATTAAACCATTTTAAATATGATTTCCCATGATCCTTAGCAGCAAAGGCAGTGCTGAATGAACACAGCAGAAACAGTTGGGATTCTTTTCTCTTTTTTAAAGGATTTTAGAGCAACAGAGACACTCGTGAATGTGTCTGCAAGTGTGTGTGTGTATATATATATGTGTGTGTGTGTGTGTCTATGTGTGTGTGTGTGTGCGTTAGCCAGAAGAGCAGCATCCTCCGGCGGGCGTGGCTTGTGGTTCGTCGTCGACTATCTGTACGCCCCGCCTACTCGATGCTGATTGGCTGGCTCCGTTGCCCTTCAACCTCTCCTCGGCCTGCGCCGTTTCCATCATCCCTGAGAAACACAAGGAGAAGTATTCAGATCCTTTACTGCAGTAAAAGTACTTGATGTGTGTTAAACTAATATAACGTCTTCACACTGAAACTGAAATCCGTCTTCTCCTCGGACTCTGAGGGTCCCATCGTAACGATCTGAGGTCACGGCGTGAAGCGCCTGGTGCAGGTGTGTTTAGGGCGTGTCCAAATCCACTTTTGCTAGTTTGACGGCGGAAAAAAGGATCCGTGTAACTAGTAACTAAAGCTGTAACAGATGAATGTAGTGAAGTAACTAGTAACTAAAGCTGTAGCATGGTTCTAAAGGGTTGGACTTAGTGTCTTCATTAATCAGAGGTGTGTTCTGGGCGTAACATGCAATCAACCAATCAGAGATCATCTCCCATTCCCTTTAAAAGCCAGGCGCGTTTGGACCTTGGAGCATTGCTGTTATGATGGAGGATTTGCACCGTAATATTTTTATTTGTAATCTTCTGCATGTGTGTGTGTGTGTGTGTGTGTGTGTGTGTGTGCTGCTGTGTGTCCCTGTGTGTGTAACAAGCATAGTGTGCACGTGCTGTGCACGAGCCTAGGAGCATTTCACTAATGCTCTGTTAAAATAACAATGAAATGCTGCGTTACTGACTTTAGACCAGGTTTTTGTTGGTCAATGGTGCCATCACTTCCCGCTGCCTAAAGATAGAAATATGCCCAGAAAGCACCTGAACGCACCTCCCTGTAAGACCAGCACGCCCAGAATGCACCTGAACACACCTCCCTGTAAGACCAGCACGCCCAGAATGCACCTGAACGCACCTCCCTGTAAGACCAGCACGCCCAGAACGCACCTGAACACACCTCCCTGTAAGACCAGCATGCCCAGAATGCACCTGAACACACCTCCCTGTAAGACCAGCACGCCCAGAATGCACCTGAACACACCTCCCTGTAAGACCAGCACGCCCAGAATGCACCTGAACACACCTCCCTGTTAGACCAGCACGTCCATGGGCCACAGATGGGTGCAGGTGCATTTGCTGTTTAAACGACGCGGGTGCTGGACGGGAAACTGACACTTGCGTCGGGCTTTGCGCCGCGCCGGGCGCTGGACAGGGTCCTGAGTGTTACAGCAAGCAACACGATGCCCAAAATGTGTGAATGAAAATGTAAAAATGAAAGTGCAGATGGAAGTTGTGTGAGTACAACCTACCAACAGTAATCAAAACTGCGCTTTTCCTAAAAGTGTTTGTTCCTTTTCAACATTATTCTATTTTTTGTCGCCTTTTGTATTTAAATACATACAGACACGTCCCGGGACCTCCGTAGATAGATCCCACACCCCCCCCCCCCCCCATAAGTTAGGCCCTTGATATGAACTTCTCGGTCTCGAACCGTTGGGATCGTTGATGTGTGTCGAGTGTTTGGTGGGTCTTACGTTTACAGAGATCCAGGAAGAGTTCCTCGATGCCTTTATTTAACTTGGCTGATGTGTGGTAGTGTTTGGCTCCCACCGACTCGGCGTAACTACGGAAACACGGAGAAAGAATAGAGGACTGATGAAGCACCGGTGTCCGTCGATGGAAGAAGTATTCAGATCCTTTACTTCAGTAAAAGTACTAATACCACACTGTAAAAATACTCTGTTACAAGTGAAAGTCCTGCATTGAAAATGGTATTTAAGTAACATCTGGAAAATGTACTTAAAGTATTAAAAGTAAAAAGTACTCAATGCAGTAAAATCCTCCCAATTTAGAAAGTGTAAAGGATCCAAACAGTGGTCACACACACACACACACACACACACAGAGACACACACACACACACACACACACACACACACACACACACATACACACAGACAGACAGACAGAGACACAGACAGACAGAGACACAGACACACACACACAGAGACACACACACACACACACACACACACACACACACACACACAGAGACACACACACACACACACACACACACACACACACAGAGAGACACAGACACACACACAGACACACACACACACACACACAGAGACACACACACACACAGAGACACACACACACACACACACACACACACACACACAGAGACACACACACACACACACACACACAGAGACACACACACATACACACACACACACACACACACACACACACACACACACAGTTATATTGTTGGCTAGTTCCCTTTAGAATCAAACATCAGATGTTATAACCTACATGTGTTCTGTGTGCAGTAATCTTAATGTGTAAAGTAACTAGTAACTAAAGCTGTAACAAATGAATGTAGTGGAGTAACTAAAGTAACTAAAGCTTTAACATAAATGTAGTGGAGTAACTAAAGTAACTAGTAACTAAAGCTGTAACATAAATGTAGTGGAGTAACTAAAGTAACTAGTAACTAAAGCTGTAACAGATGAATGTAGTGGAGTAACTAAAGTAACTAGTAACTAAAGCTGTAACATAAATGTAGTGAGTAACTAAAGTAACTAGTAACTAAAGGTGGAACAGATTAATGTAGTGGAGTAACTAAAGTAACTAGTAACTAAAGCTGTAACAGATGAATGTAGCGGAGTAACTAGTAACTAAAGCTGTAACAGATGAATGTAGCGGAGTAACTAAAGTAACTAGTAACTAAAGCTGTAACAGATGAATGTAGTGGAGTAACTAAAGTAACTAGTAACTAAAGCTGTAACAGATGAATGTAGTGGAGTAACTAAAGTAACTAGTAACTAAAGCTGTAACAGATGAATGTAGTGGAGTAACTAAAGTAACTAGTAACTAAAGCTGTAACATAAATGTAGTGAGTAACTAAAGTAACTAGTAACTAAAGGTGGAACAGATTAATGTAGTGGAGTAACTAAAGTAACTAGTAACTAAAGCTGTAACAGATGAATGTAGCGGAGTAACTAAAGTAACTAGTAACTAAAGCTGGAACAGATGAATGTAGTGGAGTAACTAAAGTAACTAGTAACTAAAGCTGTAACAGATGAATGTAGAGGAGTAACTAAAGTAACTAGTAACTAAAGCTGGAACAGATGAATGTAGCGGAGTAACTAAAGTAACTAAAGCTGTAACAGATGAATGTAGTGCAGTAACTAAAGTAACTAGTAACTAAAGCTGGAACAGATGAATGTAGTGCAGTAACTAAAGTAACTAGTAACTAAAGCTGGAACAGATGAATGTAGTGCAGTAACTAAAGTAACTAGTAACTAAAGCTGGAACAGATGAATGTAGTGGAGTAACTAAAGTAACTAAAGCTGGAACAGATGAATGTAGTGGAGTAACTAAAGTAACTAAAGCTGTAACAGATGAATGTAGCGGAGTAGAAGTAGAAAGTGGCATGAAAAGAAAAAACTCAAGTACAAGTACCTCAACATTTGTACCTAAGTACAGTACTGGAGTACATATACTTAGTTACATTCCAGCACTGCAAGTAGGGGTGTGCAAAAAAAGAAATCCATTCACATTCGTATCGCGATTCAAGCTCTACCGATTCACAATCGATCAATTATTTTTATTTTTTATTGTGTGTCTACTGCAATCACACGGGAAAGTAACTACATTTACATACTGTGAATCGTTTTTTTTTAATCGAAAATCGATTTTGAATCGAATCCTGAGCCTAAAATTCGATATTGAATCGTGACATTTTCTGTATCGTGCACCCGTAACTGCAAGTAATCAACAAACTAATCAGCATCATCATCATCGGGGTTTAATTTGTTTAAATCAAAGAGCACAAATGTAGAAAAATCAACGTTCAGCGTTTACCTCTCAGCCTCTTCCACTGAAACATGTCTGTCTTTGTCCAAATCTATTTTATTACCTGCAGAGAAAAGAAAGCAAAAAACAAATAATATCAGAGAATATCCCACGTTTGTCCCCCTGTAAACTTACAACAACTTCAGTCACGGATATTCGGAGGTTTACCTCAGAATATTACCCCTCTACCCCTGTCTCCGTAATTATTAGGGGTGTCTAGGGATGGGTACCCAACCCCGCTGCTAATATGACCGGTATCTAGCGGACCGAACAGCAACACGGATTTCGATGCCACTTAAATGAGGCAACAGAAACATAGCTGCAGGTCATGCTAGTTAACAGTAATGTTACACTTGGCAGCAGGTAACGTTAGCCCTACCGTTAGCCCTACCGTTAGCCCTACCGTTAGCCCTACCGTTAGCCCTACCGTTAGCTAGCAACTGGCTTAGATTAGATTGGAACTTTATTGTCATTGTGCATAGTACAAGTACAAAGACAATGAAATGCAGTACAAAGTATAGACAGGTGGTGCATAGGCAGGATAAGAAATAGAGTGCAGTGTAGGCAGTAGTATACAGTTGGTTTACAGAAGGTGGTTTAGAGTAATATACATTAAATATAAATATGTGCAGTGTATGTATGTGTGCAGTTGGGAAGGGAACTGGGGGGGGTGTGTTTGTGTATTTGAGAAATGTTGTATTTTGTAGTTTGTTGACTTTTTTCTTTGCACTTTTCAAATGGAAATAAGAAAAAAAAAGCGCAGACATATCTGTAGAATACAAATCATATAAAATAACTTTTTTGAGTCTTTTGGCTTCTGGATTTTGTTGAGCCATGTGGCTGATGCCCTGTGTTGTCTGTCAGCTGGCAGATGTGTTTACAGCAGTGGATTCTAATCATTTCACAGATGTATGACTTGGACGTAAATAAAAAGCCTCCATTCTAGCCTCTGTAACTCTGTGTCAGACACTTATAACCAAAGACTTGAGTGTGTCACCTTCCCAATGATATCAGGCTCACCCCAGAGGGTCAGAGTATCTGGGAGCTGGACCACTTTTAATTTGGGTATGCCGTTTAGACCAAAAAGCATGGATTCAAGCCTTTCTTCAGACACTTCTGTCTACAACAGTCGAGAAGCCTTTTGCAGTTATGTAATCACATGATGTAATCTGAAAACTGCTGCCCTGATTAAAACAACAATGCAACTGATCTCAGCTGGTATTCTGTCTGGAACGGACATTTCTAAGTGACCCCAAACTTTTGACCGGTAGTGTGTAGCTGCGACTTCACTACTGCCGTGAACGTATCGTGTGTCGAGGGGAGGCCGATAATCTTTTCTGTCCGTTATGTGGAAGTCATGACATACTTATTTATCAGAGATAATAATCTCATCAGGCTCATTGATAACTACTCTGGTTTTTGTTGCTGTTGCTCTGAAATGTTCAAGTAAAGACATTTTGTTTTTGAGAACTTACCTACTATACATAAACAAATGTCGTTCCCCAACATTTTCCTCAACTCCTTCACCCAGTTCTTCACCTGCAAACAGAAACAAACGCTCAGACTTTTCTACAGAACGGTGTTAAAAACCAAACGGAGGGAATGGATGAGAGAATCAACAGATGTGAAGCGAGGAAGAGAGGAGACGAAGCTGAAAAGAAAGTTTAAAAAACCCAAAACACATTCGAGAAGATGGAACAAAGACTTTCGGCATCAATTAACAAACATATTTCTATTATATATTAACCAGTAATAAGTTTCAAATATTATATTTTAATCAATGTGCTAGCCAAGCCTCTATACAAATATATAATTTTTTTTTTGTGTCAGTTTTAGTATATTTACAGTATTATTATTATTATTATTATTATTATTATTATTATTATTATTATTATATATACGTTTTTCCTGCAAAAATATCCCTGTATAATATCTCAAAGCTGTACAAGCTCTGGAAGAAGTACTCAGATCTTTTACCGAAGTATAAGTAGTAATACTACAGTGTAGAAATACTCCGTTTCAACCAGGTTATATAAAACTAAAACGAGCAACACCAAATTTCTTAATGTCTTGGGTTTCTGGTTTTGCTCTTGTAGGAGCCAAAATAGCAGATTTTGTTTATTTTTGAAGAAGAATATTATTTCAAGAGTAGTCTCGCTTTGCCAGACCTTCCTCCACAGCGCTCCGGAGGAGGGTCTGTCTAGTCCACACAGCATTCGGGGATTGGAGGAAAACATGCTCTGGTTCATTGGCATTTATTTAAACCAATCATAATCGTCGTGGGGCGGGGCTAAGCTCCGGACGGAGCCACGGTGCCTCTGCTAAATAGTCTCAGGAAGGAACTTGTTTTGGTGGAACATGTGGACGTTCAGAAGTAGTTTTAGTTGTGCAACAGAGAACTCAGATTGGACAGATAGTCTAGCTAGCTGTCTGGATTTACCCTGCAGAGATCTGAGGAGCAGTTAACCATAGTCCTCACACATCCACCGGAGGTTAGAACGCCAACACAAAGAAAGAGGAAGGGGACGGACATAAAGAGGGACAACTCATATGGCGACGGCTTGAATGTAACAGACATTCATTAATATCAAAAAGTTACGCACTAAAGCTTCAAATAATCTTTTTAAGCGGTTTTGTTGATTGGGGTTTCATTTAGTCAAGGGTAATATCGACTTGTTTGTTAATGAAATGGTCAGAAATAACAGGCACATGCTTACAGACTCATTGCCTTTACTGTACGTGGACCGATCGTGCTTACTGGCGTGCGTAGTGGACTACTATTCTGACGACTATTCGGAGTCAGGAAAAACCCGCTGGGCTATTACCTTCTGAAAGGAGTCTTCGTCTGTGACGTCGTACACTAGTACGGCTCCGTTGGAGTCTCTGTAGTAGATGGGCCCTAACGCGTGGAAACGCTCCTGGCCGGCTGTGTCCTAAAACACACACAAACACACAACACAGTTCATATTTTATCACTGTTAACCAGGGCTGGGTTTAAAAAAGATTTGATTTTCCGATTCAAATCGATTTTTATAAAACCCAGAATCAATATCTGTGGAATGAATGTAATGAATATGAAACTAGAAGACCTCAGGAATCAATTGGTACCAAATATGTCATGCTAGCTGGTGTGGAAGGCGGTTAAATAATGCTCCAAAGTTCGGCTACATATTGGCGAGGGAAAATGAATTGGCATGGCCATTTTAAAAGGGTCCTCTTGGACTCTCACCTCCAGATATCTGAATGAAATGTCACTCAATACTCCCTGACTGTAGAGTCTGTAGAGCTGCACTTTATTGTGTGTTCATGTTAAATCAATTAATGTAACTGCTTTGTGGTCAATTCTTTACATCAACATCGATACTTTTAATAATAATGAACCAGGGTTAGAGGGAACCGTGTACGACTAGAATCTCTTTCATATTCCAAGTTGAATTGTTTTTTCAGCTGAAATATCCCAAATCAACATTGAATCGGAAATTGTACGTCATCGAATCGGGACCTTGTGAATCCGAATCGATTTGGCAAATTAGTGGTGCTACCCTACCCTGGAGATCCAGAGTTCTCACGAGAGCACAATTTGAATTTGCTCAGCGAGTCACTCTGGCATTCAGTAATGATGCTCATTAACTATGCCCTTGTAGCCGAGCTGCACCAATCACATCGCTGTATCTGATATAGGCGGGCCAGAGGTGAGCTAAACGGATGACGACAGCGCTGCAACGTCCAAGTCATTAGTAAACATTGCAAGATGGCTACAGATGAACACCAGTTGTTTGAAACGGCTTTGGCTGCTACAATGAACGAGTTAGACTTGGCTTTTTATATAAAAGAGGAACAGACGGCGCTCCAATCCTTCCTTTGCAAGAAGGACGTTTTTACTGTTTTGCCAACCGGATACGGCAAGAGTTTAATCTACCAGTTAGCTCCTCTGGTAGCTAAGAGTCTAATCTACCAGTTAGCTCCTCTGGTAGCTAAGAGTCTAATCTACCAGTTAGCTCCTCTGGTAGCTAAGAGTCTAATCTACCAGTTAGCTCCTCTGGTAGCTAAGAGTCTAATCTACCAGTTAGCTCCTCTGGTAGCTAAGAGTCTAATCTACCAGTTAGCTCCTCTGGTAGCTAATAGTCTAATCTACCAGTTAGCTCCTCTGGTAGCTAAGAGTCTAATCTACCAGTTAGCTCCTCTGCTAGCTAAACGTTTAATCTACCAGTTAGCTCCTCTGGTAGCTAAGAGTTAAATCTACCAGTTAGCTCCTCTGGTAGCTAAGAGTCTAATCTACCAGTTAGCTCCTCTGGTAGCTAAGAGTTAAATCTACCAGTTAGCTCCTCTGGTAGCTAAGAGTTAAATCTACCAGTTAGCTCCTCTGGTAGCTAAGAGTCTAATCTACCAGTTAGCTCCTCTGGTAGCTAAGAGTCTAATCTACCAGTTAGCTCCTCTGGTAGCTAAGCGTTTAATCTACCAGTTAGCTCCTCTGGTAGCTAAGCGTATGGGGCTCTGGATACGTCACCCCGTGTATTGTTGTGATTGGTCGTAGTGTTATCCAATTGCGTGCTGGAAGATTTTCAAATGCATGCTTGGTGCCGCCCCTCAAGTTGGGCCGTTTTCATTACTCAGTGCCAGACCCTTAATCTTTCGGATTTGGGTCTGGATTCCCAGGCTAGCGATACCCAGCCCTACTGTAAACTCTGTGTAACATCAACAAAGATGGTAACTCACCCATATGGCCAGGTTCACTCTCTTTCCTGTGATGTTGAGCTTCTTTGTGAGGAAGGACGCCTGCAGGAGACAAAGAGGAGCACACAATAATCATCAGGTTTGAATAATTAAAACAAATCAGGCTGAATAATTACCTGGAATGTAAAAGTCGAGCTTTGAGTCCTTTGACACAATAATAAATCAGAAATCAGCTTATATATATATATATATATATATATATATATATATATATATATATATATATATATATATATAAATTATAATATTTTTCCCCCAACGTTTTGATCGTCGTCACTTTTATCCGTGGCCGACAAAAGTTGTCGGAGCACAAATTATGCAATTCGAAATCAATCAATCAAAATGTATTTATAAAGCACTTTACAGAAACCAGCAGGTGTCCAAAGCTCTTTACATCAGGAACCAAGTAGAAAACAACATTTACAATAAAAGAATGAAACATAACGCAGTAAAATCAGAAAAGGTTTCAAAGAAACAGGAGAGTGAAATTGTCCCACCAATGCTACGTATTAAATGCCCGTCTAAACAAATAGGTTTTGAGTTTGGACCTAAAAAGAGCTCCATCTGTAATAGTGTGAACATCAGGGGGTAACTTGTTCCAGCGTCTCGGGACAGATTACCCCCCCACCGTTTATACCTTGACCTTGGGACTTCTAAAACAAGCTGATTAGAAGACCGCAATGACCGGTTGTGCTCACGCAAAGTTATTTCGGACAAGGCCATTTAAGGCCGTGAAAACAAACAATAAGATCTATGTGCTCGTCTAGATGTATTTGTTAAAAAGCGAGCAGCAGCATTTTGAACAAGTTGAAGTCGAGACAAATATAAAGAGCATTACAGTAATCCAACCTTGAACTAATAAAGGCATGAATAGCCTTTTCTAGGTCGTGCCTGCTCACGAAACGCTCAACTTTAGCCAGGAGACGAAGCTGGAAAAAGCTCATTGTAACATTACTGATCTGCTTGTCTAATTTCATGCTGCAATCAAAAGTAACCCCAACATTTTTGACAGCTGACCTAGTGTATGATGCCAGAGCTCCCAAACTCAAAGCTGGACCATTCTGCGTGCCTGAAGTACTGAAAAGAATACACTAAGTTTTATCTTTGTTCAAATTAAGAAAGTTTTGTGAAAGCCACAACTTAATATCATTACAACTAAGCAGGGACACTGTCATTTGCTTTAATAGGCAAAAACATTTGCAAATCATCTGCATAACAATGAAATGACAGGTTGTGCTTGCCTATAATAGCCCCAAAAGGCAACATATATAAAGAAAACAGAATGGGGCCAAGAATTGAACCCTGGGGTACCCCACAAGAGAGAGGAGCAGCTGACGAGGAGAGGTCACCAATCGTGACAGAAAAGCTCCTATTTGCCAAATAGGAGCTAAACCATTTAAGTGCCGAGCCTCGGATGCCTACGCACTGATCAAGCCGAGAGAGGAGGACTTCATGGTCCACTGTGTCAAATCCGCTGTGAGGTAGGGTCCAGTTAAAAAAAAACAACGGTAGTAATCCTACCTAACCTAATCTACAGTGAGCACTGAAAATGTAGAAAAACTTTACTGTTGAATTCAGTGTTCTGCAACAGTTTCAGGTACTTGTGCAACTTCTCACATTGTGCCACAGAGCATCCGTCAGTTGCCATTTATAACCTGTAAACTGTGAGAGTTTCTGCTGTTGAACGCAGCTCTGATAAGAAGGTCAAAGTGCGTCGGAGGGAAAGGTGGAGTTTTCTGATTTATTGGAGCGTTTAAGTGGGAAAGTAAAACTCTGGGTTAAAGATTACGATTCAGTGTCTACAACAGAAAGGATCTGAAGGCTCAGAGATTAATGAAATAGTTGTATTTGTGTGTGTGTGTGTGTGTGTGTGTGTGTGTGTGTGTGTGTGTGGTCTGTCAGCTGACTGGGTGTGTTGTTGAGCATGTGCCTGAGCATCAGCCGTGTTTCTGCAGGGTTCACGTGTGCAGAGGTGCATTATGGGATCACAGCTGGATGCTGAGACACTGGTGGCGTGAGATGAACGCTGATTTTATTGCTTGCGATTATCTCTGAGCGTTTCAAAACGAGCAGATCGGAGGACACTGTGGAGAAACAGTCATTTCATAACTAGAGATGCACCGATTACAACTTTCTAGGCCAATTCCGATTTCCGATTTTCTTTGAGTTAGGCCAGCTGATACCGATTTTAGCAGATTCTGATTTCATTTTTGGTGTGGTCCCTCCACGCCCTACTCTTTCCTTGCAGCTGTTGCATATTGCAAACTTGTTATCTTCTGCACACACGCTGAAGAACCCCAAACAGCTGACATGTTGCAGGTTAATTCACCAGCTTCCTACAGCGCGAGTATGTCTGCAGACAGTAAGAGTCAGGAGGGCAGCTCCTAAAAGCTCATTACTGGCTCTGCAAACACTGAGGCACTTTCATTTTTGTATTTGTTGACATGCCTGCCGGGTATTTTAAGTTGAGGTGCTATTTGTTTTTATATTAGACTTTTTTTTACATTTCCTGTTGCTCTAAAGTCCCAAAGTGAATAATTCCTGTTATTACTTGATTGTCCGAGCTGCCTCACAGAAGAGGAAGAGCTCTGTTTGGTAACAGAGTTGTTGAATGTTAAAATAAGGCGAATTAAATAAAAAATAAAGAACATCCCGGATCTGTTTTTTCGCTCTTCTTTTTTTATATATTATAGAAGTATCGGATCGGGACTCGGTATCGGTAGATACTCAAAATCAAATGACTCGGACTCGAGGGCAGAAAAACCTGATCGGGACGTCCCTAGAAAATAGTGTCTAAAAATAACTGAAATTGTGAACGAGACGTCATTTCTACAGTGGGAAATTGGGCTGCTGCAATTAAAAAGAAAAGGATTTCTAACGAGGTCTACCTTTCTGTTCAAGAGTGAAGGCAGCTGGAAACGGCTGGAAACTCGCCGAATAGACAGCGGATTTTTGTCACCGCCCCCGGCTGCTCCCGCCTGCTCTCGTCCACTTTACAGGCGAGACACAGCAAATCTCGAACGAGCCTACTGACTGACTGACTGACTGACTGACTGACTGACTGAGGTTTTCAGGAGAAAGAGAGAAAGAAAAGGGGGGGGGGAGAGGGGGAGATAGATAGATAGATAGATAGATAGATAGATAGATAGATAGAAATAGAAAGAGAGCAAGTGCGAGAAAGAGGAGACAGAAGAGGAAATGAAACAGAGCTGGCAGTTATATCCAAATAATTCAGCTTATCTGCATCATTACCTGTACAAGGATACGTCAACTCAACCAGCCGCTGGAGTACTGCTTCTATTACTAAAGGAAAAGATCTGGTGCCGCCTGGACAGCTCACCTGTTAGAGTGTGTGCACCCTATGTACAAAGGCTCAGTCTTTGTCACAGCGGGTGCAGGTTCAACTCCGACCTGCGGCCCTTTGCTGCATGTTATCCCCCCTCTCTCTCTCCCCTTTCACATCTTCAGCTGTCCTATATAATAACAGTCTGAAATGCCAAAAAAATAATCTTAAAGTAAAAGATCTGAGTGCTGACTGGTATTAATAACTAGAGATGCACCGATAGACCGGCCGGTGACCAGAATTGGCCGGTTTTCACGTGCTCGGCCATGACCAGCGACCGGCAGGTCAGTCTGACATATGCCGATTTCATGCCGGTCAACGCTCCAATTAACTGCCAACATAAGTTCTACCAGTTACAGTTCTCAAGGACGCACGCACACACGGACGCCACAGCACGCTCTCTTCTTCCTTTCTCTCAACTTCTCCGCCGTGTGTGGCGCGTACCCGCTCGCGGTGTGAAGGCGTGTCGGCGCTATTCTCCCACATGTAGGAACCTGGTGAATTAACCTGCAACATGTCAGCTGTTTGGGGTTCTTCAGCGTGTGTGCAGAAGATAACAAGTTTGCAATATGCAACAGCTGCAAGGAAAGAGTAGGGCGTGGAGGGACCACACCAACAACCCAAATCACATTTCTTTAGTTGATATTGGACGTGAAGAGAAGGAAATGGTTCTAACATTGACCTTTAGATGTGTGTGGATGTCCCACACCAGGAGTCATTTATATAGTTATATTTCATAGTGATCCATTATCTGTTCAAACATGTTCTATTAAAGAAAAGATAGAAAATAAATATGTGTGTGTGCTGTAAAGTGGTTAGAAAACATGAAATAGGAATCGGCTAAAATCGGTATCAGCTGGCCTAACAAAGAAAATCAGGAATCGGCCTAGAAAGTTGTAATCGGTGCATCTCTATTAATAACATTATAACGGGAGACTTCGGCCAGATAGAGAGCAGCGTTTCATCATTACTGTAGCTGGGTATTATGGGACGGCACTCCGAGGGTTTAATGTGCAGAATTTAGGCCGAGGACGACATTAAATTATTGACGAGACATTGATTATTAACAGTCTGTGGGACAGTTTCCTGCTTTGATAGCTAACGGGGATGAAGAACTGTCATTCATCTCATCAGCAGCAGTGAGCCAATAAACACACAGCATGCTCGGGCGCCTGGTTAGCTCACCTGGTAGAGCGCGCGCCCATATATAGAGGTTTACTCCTAGATGCAGCGGCCGGCGGTTCGACTCAGCCTTGCTGCTCTTTGCTGCATGTCATTCCCCCCTTTATGTCTTTCAAGGCCTAAAATGCCCAAATATTCCGTTGCAGGGTCCCAAATTAGCACCATTTATGGTGTTTTTCCATTACATGGTACCTGCACGACTCGCCTTGACTCCCCTCGCTTCGACACACTGTGCGTCCGTTTTCCGTTGCAGATTGTAGTCCCGCCTCAGCGTGGCTGGTCGTTATACGCCGGCTCGACGCACACACACCAGCGCACAAGTATAACCATCAGGCCCCTTGAGCTGGTTCTCCAGTTCTGTGGAGGCTCCACGCAGAGCTTTCTCCGTAGCCGATGGAAGTGGCCTGATGGTTATACTTGTGCGCTGGTGTGTGCGTGGAGCCGGCCGTGTGTGTGTGTACGTAGGCTACGGAGAAAGCTCTGCCTGGAGCCTCCGCAGGACTGGAAACAAGCGGCGCCGCAGGAAACTGGCGTGACCTAACGCGACACACACAGAACGTGGAAGGTGTGTTGTTCAGATGTGAAGTTATTCGCTGTCAAAGTGACGTCAAAATGAATGGCAGTCAATGGGATGCTAACGGGGTGATGGCTTGTTAGCCTCAAAATGGCGCCATCTGAGGCGTTTAAAGACTCTATTTGTCCATTGTTTATTTCTAAAGTAACACGACAATGTATAAAAGGCTCCATTACCTTGTAGCTCACGTTATGGCTCCGTAGCAGACATTGTTATAAAAATAGGCTAACGATTGGGTCATAACCACGAGACTTACTGTCTCATAGTAGAGGAATTACCGTATAGTACAGGAGAAGCTCTCAGGCAGTTTGGACTTCCATTAGCTGTTTAAGTGTAATTACTAATGTTAACTATCATGTTAGTGATCAGTAATTAGCCTGTGCCTATGTTATCTCCTTACATATACCTACGCTCTCCGTCTCTGCTAGATTGGGAATGATTGAGATTTCTCTTGGCACAGCTACCAGAAGACTTCCAACTTTCAGACAGGTTGCTCACGTCACATCTACGTCTTCAAGCTCAGTTGGAGGCTGCTCAGTAACGCTCAGCCATCACCGGAAAAGAGCTTCTAATGTCCTTCACTGGTCTCCGTCCAGAGACACGGGACCTGCTGGTCCACACATGTAATGCAGGTACCATGTAATGGAAAAACGCCAATTGTTGAACCCTGGACTATTGAGTAGCTGGTAAAATGAACATTCACTAGCCATTAGGCTGTTGGACAAAAAGGCCCATTCTGTCATTTATATTTGTTCAAATGGATTTTATAAATACAATAGGGGATTGGGAAAAGTATCGTTCAGGATCCAGTATCCAAGTCAATATTTATATATTTTTGTTTTTTAACCCCGCTCTCCCGGGACGACTCGTGTTGCGCAACACGCGCACCCACACAAGTGACAGCACCCCCCCCCCCCCCCCCCTTCCAAAACACCTCCATCACCCTCCTGTTTCGATTTCCAAAACAACAACCAGCTTCGTTAACCGTCACGGCAGGTTAGCGGCAGGTTAGCGGCAGGTTAACGGCAGGTTAGCAGGAGATTAGCGAAAGTTTAGCGGCACGTTAGCGGCAGCTTCCGGACTTACCTGTAGAGTTGTGATGTGTTTGTCGTTGAATTTGTTCTCGCAGTATCGCAACACCAGCGACGTCTTCCCCACACAGCCTTCCCCCAGCAACACCACCTTGAACGAGTACGTTTTGCCGCCCGTCCCCCCGGCCGCCATGGCTGGCAGTTTATTGAAGAAGTCCTCGGGTCTTCTTTGATCAAAATAGCCGTTACCTACAAGCTAATGCTGCTAATGCTAACCCCGATCGGAACTGAAGTCCTGCGTAGCTCACATCAGCTTCCGACTTTAAAAAAGGAGCTAAAATCAGGAGAGAAACACCTCGACAGCATAAGCGATTCTGACTTTTATCAATATCTACCAACAAGTGCGGGAGAAATGGGTCTGAACTGAGCGCTACTTCCCCTTTCAAGCTGATGCGAATGCCTGCTTTTCACACCAACTAATGGCGTCTGTTGAGCTAGCTAGTAGTTAGCCGGCTAGCTCCGCCGAAGATCGTCTACATCCGGGAAGATGACTCACTTAGTTCGCTTAGTTAGCAGAAGGCGCAGACATCCCACTCCCTCCAGCAAAAAAAAAAAAAGATATTAGAAAAGTATATTAGAGAGACATGATATTGAATATTCTAGCACTTTCTGTTAACTAAAAGAAAAAACAACTCGTCATTTGTTTTATCACTGTATACC
>CM042331.1:30074973-30097473 GCA_023566125.1 Zingel zingel | reverse complement strand
AGTGCGCGATGTGGTTGTAACGTTACAGGAGGACAAGGGAAAAGAAAACAGGTCGACACAAGCACGGAGTAAAGGGGAAACCTTCGCGCTACATGGAAGGGGGGACGCCATTTAATGTCGGCTACTGACGTACAACCACATCGCGCACTGTAACGTTATTTTATGAATGAAATAGACATTTGACATACCTGAGGCCAATTCTGGGTCGGTCTCCATCTGTTAATGCTGCGATCCAGACACAATTTTTAGCCCGTAAGTTACGACTTCAAGTCACGACTCGGTAGCGTTCCAGCATGTCATCATCCAGATAAACTGTGATTGAGTGAAAGTCGGTTTAGTTACGTTTATGTACAGCAGATTTGTGTGTCTGATGATAATAATAATGACATTTGGCACACCGTCAAAGCTGGCTAGCTAAACATTGTGCCGTTGGCAGGGTTCAGGTTAGGCTACCTAACGTTGATGTTAGCTAGCGCTAGCTGATAGCCTACTAGCGATTTCTAGTCGGCGACATATTTTGGGCTTCATTTAATAAACATAAACTGTAGTAGTACACAATCGTATGTGTATTGTTTTGATTACAATGTGTGGATTTGTGTGAAATGTACTTTACATTGCCTATTTATTTCTATTTCTCACTGTTAATCACCGGCGTTTGTAGAGCATCAACAGGGGGTGCCGTTGTTGTTTATGTGTGTGTGACGTCAAAAACTGTAACTGGGAGTACAACCATCTGGTACCAGTTCATGGGGAGTAAGTTACGGGTTTGACTGCCGTTCCAGGGCACTTCCACGTGTAGAAGGTTATGAAAACACGAGTTACGGGATGCCTGGAACGCAACATAATAGCCCGACCGAGTGTGACTCACGTTATCGCTGTCCCTTTCCCTTTCCCTTTTATCTTTTAGTTGTTCTTCATTTAATTTCCTTCTTTCCTGTGATGGTATCAGCCATAGATAACTTCTAAAATAACATTAAAATACAATTAGGCCTTAAAAACATCTCCTGCATCCTTTTACCTGGATCTGCTGGAATACGCTAACACAGGTTTTTCCGGTGTTACAAAGAAATCTGTGACCCGTCAGAATGTGTTACTGTAGTGCCGTCTACCGGCCGCAAATCATTCTGTGACTTTACGGGAAAAATCGGACCCGGGCAGATGCCTTACTAAAAACTACATAAAAATAGCTTTCTTTTCACTGTTAGGGCCCTATCTCGCACCCGGCGCAGCGCAAAGCCCGACGCAAGCGTCTCTGCTATTTTAAGACCGTCCAGCGGCCGCTCGTTTAAACAGCAAATGTCCCTGCGCCCGTCTGTGCGCCCATGGGCGTGCTGGTCTTACAGGGAGGTGTGTTCAGGTGCATTCTGGGCATGCTGGTCTTACAGGGAGGTGTGTTCAGGTGCATTCTGGGCGTGCTGGTCTTACAGGGAGGTGTGATCAGGTGCATTCTGGGCATGCTGGTCTTACAGGGAGGTGTGTTCAGGTGCATTCTGGACGTGTTGGTCTTACAGGGAGGTGTGTTCAGGTGCATTCTGGGCATGCTGGTCTTACAGGGAGGTGTGTTCAGGTGCATTCTGGGCGTGCTGGTCTTACAGGGAGGTGTGTTCAGGTGCATTCTGGGCGTGCTGGTCTTACAGGGAGGTGTGTTCAGGTGCATTCTGGGCATGCTGGTCTTACAGGGAGGTGTGTTCAGGTGCATTCTGGACGTGCTGGTCTTACAGGGAGGTGTGTTCAGGTGCATTCTGGACGTGCTGGTCTTACAGGGAGGTGTGTTCAGGTGCATTCTGGGCGTGCTAGTCTCACAGGGAGGTGTGTTCAGGTGCATTCTGGGCGTGCTGGTCTTACAGGGAGGTGTGTTCAGGTGCATTCTGGGCGTGCTGGTCTTACAGAGAGGTGTGTTCAGGTGCATTCTGGGCGTGCTGGTCTTACAGGGAGGTGTGTTCAGGTGCATTCTGGGCGTGCTGGTCTTACAGGGAGGTGTGTTCAGGTGCATTCTGGGCGTGCTGGTCTCACAGGGAGGTGTGTTCAGGTGCATTCTGGACATATTTCTATCTTTAGGCAGCGGGAAGTGATGGCACCATTGACCAACAAAAACCTGGTCTGAAGTCAGTAACGCAGCATTTCATTGTTATTTTAACAGAGCGTTAGTGAAATGCTCCTAGGCTCGTGCACAGCGAGCACAATATGCTTGTTACACACACAGGGACGCACATCAGCACACACACACACACACACACACACACACACACACACACACACACACACACACACACACACACACACCCACACACACACACACAGCAGCAGCACACACACATGCAGAAGATTACAAATAAAAATATTACGGTGCAAATCCTCCATCATAACAGCAATGCTTCAAGGTCCAAACGCGCCTGGCTTGTAAAGGGAATGGGAGATGATCTCTGATTGGTTGGTTGCATGTTACGCCCAGAACACACCTCTGATTAATGAAGTCACTAAGTCCAACCCTTTAGAACCATGCGCCCGGCACACGGACCCTTTTTACCGCCATCAAACTAGCAAAAGTGGATTTGGACACGCCCTAAACGCACCTGCACCAGGCGCTTCACACATTTATGACCATTGCATGAAAAATGACAGAGCTTTAGAAACATTAAAAAGTTACATATAGTCACTTTAAAACCTACTGAAGTAAAGGATCTGAGCACTTTTTCCACGGATGCATATCACTCGTCACACACAGAATATGATAAATTCTTTTACTTAAGACGAGACACTTTGTTTAGTTATGTCTGTAGATTTCTTCTAAATTCACCAAAAGTTAGCATTAGATAATGCTTAATTTGCATATTTAAAACACAACATTTATAGTAAATAATTGTCTTAATGCAGTCAACAACTGGGGGAGTTTCATTGTGATATTTACCATCAGCAAGTTGGATTTATTGCATGAATGTTGTCAAAAGAATGTGCCTTTTTTTGTAAAGATGTGTTGATTTATCAATTATTTTTTTATTTTCTGACATTTGTGCTGCTCATCTGTTGTCACAAACAGACAGACAGACACACACACACACACACACACACACACACACACACACACACACACACACACACACACACACACACACACACACACACACACACACAGTGAGTAGCCTAGCCTATATAAAAGTAAACGGGGCTGACACGCTGTTGTAGTGTGAGTAGAGGGACACACACACCCACACTCACTCACTCTCTCTCTCTCTCTCTCTCTCTCTCTCTCTGCACGCGTGCAGCCTGGAAAGCGACCAACTTGCAGTCTTCAACTCAAACAACTTTGACTTTTTGTTTTATATTCTTTCAGTCCGGATAAGGTTAAATTAATCTCAACGGGGCTGTGACCAGAGACCGGTAACAACCTGATCCAGATCCTGTTGTTTATTTTATTTTTTTAGCTGGGTTTGAAACTTTTAGCCTCCGGGGAGAAACCACGGCGGACATGCCGGGGTTTGTGGCTTTGCTGGCCGTGTTTGCAGCCCTCTCGGGCGGGTCAAGGAGCTCCGTGACTGCGGTGGAGATGCAGAGCTCCGTGGTCGGGGAGGAGGGGACAACACCGGCCGCGGTGGCGGCTGCGGCGGCGGAAGTGAACAGCTCCGCGGTGGCCCGGGTGGAGAGCTCCGGGGACGGGGACAGAAGAGCAGGGCGGGCTGGCTGCCACGGCCGCTGTCGGTGCGAGGTGGACGGGCCGCTGCACCGGGTGGACTGCTCGGACCTGGGTCTCCGGGAGGTACCGAGCAACCTGAGCGTCTTCACGTCTTACCTGTGAGTTTTAATGTCTCATTTACAACATGTTGCTCTCAATACGCAGCCAAAATATGTGTGTGTGTGTGTGTGTGTGTGTGTGTGTGTGTGTGTGTGTGTGTGTGTGTGTGTGTGTGTGTGTGTGTGTGTGTGTGTGTGTGTGTGTGTGTGTGTGTGTGTGTGTGTGACTGGGTGAGATGCAGTCGTGAGAAACGGAGCACCTGTCCACTCGGCCTCTGTTTATGTCTCTCGCGCTCTGCTACAGTAATACGCGCGTGCATGCCATGTTGTTTTGATGGAGGTTAAGAAGATGTAAAGACATTAGAGAGACTGAACTAAACAAGAGGTCTGCATGTTCTTAAAGAGTTTCCTGGAGTCGCTTCCACTTGTTAAGAAAGTTTTCTCCCGGAAGAGGTCTTCTTGAGGATAATCTGGGGATAGATGCAGGATGTTGGAGCACTTGAAGAGGGTTGAAAATGTCTTGAGGAATGTCTCTAGATGTTCTTAAAGAGGCTCCTGGAGCATTGGAAGATGTTGCACCGGTGAAGAGGTTTAACCTTGGGATAGATGCAGGTTCTGGGGGAAGCTTGATAAGTTCTTTAGTTTCAGAGGTTTTTTTTGAGGAAAATCTGGAGTATTAGGGGTTATTAAGGGCGTTTTCACACCTGAAAGTCTGAACCAAGGTCTGGACCAATGTTCATGTTTATGTTGCATTGTCTACATTTGATCCGGTAAGTTTTGGTTTCACACTGCAGTTCTGCAAGCGCACTAAAGATCTCTACGTCCGGCCGTCATCACATACGTGAGCTGCATCTCCAGATACTTAAAGTTGATTGGTTTGTAGACGGGCTTCCCCGTCATCTCGTATCCTCTCTCTGTGTCGGAGTTTTTTCAACTGACTGCTGCTCTCCTCTACTGACTGCTGCTCTCCCCTACTGACTGCTACTCTCTCCTACTGACTGCTGCTCTCTCCTACTGACTGCTACTCTCTCCTACTGACTGCTACTCTCTCCTACTGACTGCTACTCTCTCCTACTGACTGCTACTCTCTCCTACTGACTGCTGCTCTCCTCTACTGACTGCTGCTCTCCTCTACTGACTGCTGCTCTCCCCTACTGACTGCTACTCTCTCCTACTGACTGCTGCTCTCTCCTACTGACTGCTGCTCTCTCCTACTGACTGCTACTCTCTCATACTGACTGCTACTCTCTCCTACTGACTGCTACTCTCTCCTACTGACTGCTGCTCTCTCCTACTGCTCTCTCCTACTGACTGCTGCTCTCTCCTACTGACTGCTACTCTCTCCTACTGACTGCTACTCTCTCCTACTGACTGCTGCTCTCTCCTACTGCTCTCTCCTACTGACTGCTGCTCTCTCCTACTGACTGCTACTCTCTCCTACTGACTGCTACTCTCTCCTACTGACTGCTACTCTCTCCTACTGACTGCTACTCTCTCCTACTGACTGCTGCTCTCTCCTACTGCTCTCTCCTACTGACTGCTGCTCTCCCCTACTGACTGCTACTCTCTCCTACTGACTGCTACTCTCTCCTACTGACTGCTGCTCTCTCCTACTGACTGCTGCTCTCTCCTACTGACTGCTGCTCTCTCCTACTGCTCTCTCCTACTGACTGCTGCTCTCCCCTACTGACTGCTGCTCTCCCCTACTGACTGCTGCTCTCTCCTACTGACTGCTGCTCTCTCCTACTGACTGCTGCTCTCTCCTACTGACTGCTGCTCTCTCCTACTGACTGCTGCTCTCTCCTACTGACTGCTGCTCTCTCCTACTGCTCTCTCCTACTGACTGCTGCTCTCCCCTACTGACTGCTGCTCTCCCCTACTGACTGCTGCTCTCTCCTACTGACTGCTGCTCTCCCCTACTGACTGCTGCTCTCTCCTACTGACTGCTGCTCTCCCCTACTGACTGCTGCTCTCTCCTACTGACTGCTGCTCTCCCCTACTGACTGCTACTCTCTCCTACTGACTGCTGCTCTCTCCTACTGACTGCTGCTCTCTCCTACTGACTGCTGCTCTCTCCTACTGACTGCTGCTCTCTCCTACTGCTCTCTCCTACTGACTGCTGCTCTCCCCTACTGACTGCTGCTCTCCCCTACTGACTGCTGCTCTCTCCTACTGACTGCTGCTCTCCCCTACTGACTGCTGCTCTCTCCTACTGACTGCTGCTCTCCCCTACTGACTGCTGCTCTCTCCTACTGACTGCTGCTCTCCCCTACTGACTGCTGCTCTCTCCTACTGACTGCTGCTCTCTCCTACTGACTGTTGCTCTCCCCTACTGACTGCTGCTCTCTCCTACTGACTGCTGCTCTCCCCTACTGACTGCTGCTCTCTCCTACTGACTGCTGCTCTCCCCTACTGACTGCTGCTCTCTCCTACTGACTGCTACTCTCCCCTACTGACTGCTACTCTCTCCTACTGACTGCTACTCTCTCCTACTGACTGCTGCTCTCTCCTACTGACTGCTGCTCTCTCCTACTGACTGCTGCTCTCTCCTACTGACTGCTACTCTCTCCTACTGACTGCTGCTCTCCCCTACTGACTGCTACTCTCTCCTACTGACTGCTACTCTCTCCTACTGACTGCTACTCTCTCCTACTGACTGCTACTCTCTCCTACTGACTGCTACTCTCTCCTACTGACTGCTGCTCTCCCCTACTGACTGCTGCTCTCCCCTACTGACTGCTACTCTCTCCTACTGACTGCTGCTCTCTCCTACTGACTGCTGCTCTCCCCTACTGACTGCTGCTCTCTCCTACTGACTGCTGCTCTCTCCTACTGACTGCTGCTCTCTCCTACTGACTGCTGCTCTCCCCTACTGACTGCTGCTCTCCCCTACTGACTGCTACTCTCTCCTACTGACTGCTACTCTCTCCTACTGACTGCTACTCTCTCCTACTGACTGCTACTCTCTCCTACTGACTGCTACTCTCTCCTACTGACTGCTGCTCTCCCCTACTGACTGCTGCTCTCCCCTACTGACTGCTACTCTCTCCTACTGACTGCTACTCTCTCCTACTGACTGCTGCTCTCTCCTACTGACTGCTGCTCTCCCCTACTGACTGCTGCTCTCTCCTACTGACTGCTGCTCTCTCCTACTGACTGCTACTCTTTTTGTTTTGTTGTGATGTTGAGAAGCGAGAAACGGGAACTTTATTTCTGGAGCATTTATTCAGAGACAAACAGAAACCTACGCTGTACATTTACTACCACTTAACAAATAAACTGCTGATGTATTCTCTGTTGTGATAGCCGACAGCCTTAAAGGAGCTATTCCCCGGTCTTGTAACACAAGGAGAGCCTGCCAGAGCTTCTTGTATTTGGTCCAAAAGTCCGAACCATCTGAAAAAAATGTTCACACTATAAACGAACCGGACCACCGAGACCACCTCTTTTTATCGGACCAAAATATGGTCTCTTGATCCGGACCGTGGTCCAGGGGAGGTTTCACGCCTGTAATTTTGGTTCGGATCAAACTGAAAAGTCTGGAAGTCCGGACCGAATGAGGTAGGTGTGAAAATGCCCTAAGGAGCTCCAGCGGTTCTGATAACTTCTTTCAATGTGACATCATGACTTTGCGTAAACCTACACGCCACTTTCCTAAAGCCAAGTGGCGTGTTATCTGTACGCATTTTGAGCTATCCGTGTGCATGTCTACGCCACGTGTATATGCCGTATATAGCACGTTGCTATCCGCGTGTATGTCTACGCCGTATTGACATTTGAGGACGTACGTCATGGTAGCTTGCTGTCACGTGACGATTCGGGACGTGTCTGAGCCCGCCCACCATTTTGGGATCCTACGCTATCGGTTGCCAGGGGCAGCAGTGTAAGAGCGACACAAGATACAGAGCAGGAAAGACTGCTCGAGGAATTGGCATCACGGCGAACGGGTTGGGTTTACAAAACGTGACACGCCGGACACGATGCCCGGTCTCCTGGGTGAAAGTCCTGTGTTTGACCCATCCTCCACCCCGCCCTTTCTTTCTGCTCGCTACGGCGTCAATTCACACGCAATCGCAAGGTAATGTAAGTCAATGGAGGCCAAACGGCGTTGATTAACACGCTAAAAAGCGAGTATGCATCTTGATTAGAGGTGCAACGATGAATCGATTAGTTGTCAACTATTAAATTAATCGCCAACTAGTTTGATAATCAATTAATCGTTTTTTTTTATTAAAAAAAAAAATAAGATTTCTCTGATTCCAGCTTGTTAAATCTGAATATCTTCTAGTCTCTCCTCTGTGACAGTAATCTGAATATCTTCTAGTCTCTTCTCTCCTCTGGGACAGTAATCTGAATATCTTCTAGTCTCTTCTCTCCTCTGGGACAGTAATCTGAATATCTTCTAGTCTCTTCTCTCCTCTGACAGTAATCTGAATATCTTCTAGTATCTTCTCTCCTCTGACAGTAATCTGAATATCTTCTAGTCTCTTCTCTCCTCTGACAGTAATCTGAATATCTTCTAGTGTCTTCTCTCCTCTGGGACAGTAATCTGAATATCTTCTAGTCTCTTCTCTCCTCTGTGACAGTAATCTGAATATCTTCTAGTCTCTTCTCTCCTCTGGGACAGTAATCTGAATATCTTCTAGTCTCTTCTCTCCTCTGACAGTAATCTGAATATCTTCTAGTCTCTTCTCTCCTCTGGGACAGTAATCTGAATATCTTCTAGTCTCTTCTCTCCTCTGGGACAGTAATCTGAATATCTTCTAGTGTCTTCTCTCCTCTGGGACAGTAATCTGAATATCTTCTAGTCTCTTCTCTCCTCTGTGACAGTAATCTGAATATCTTCTAGTCTCTCCTCTGTGACAGTAATCTGAATATCTTCTAGTATCTTCTCTCTGGGACAGTAATCTGAATATTTTCTAGTATCTTCTCTCCTCTGTGACAGTAATCTGAATATCTTCTAGTTTCTTCTCTTCTCTGGGACAGTAATCTGAATATCTTCTAGTATCTTCTCTCTGGGACAGTAATCTGAATATTTTCTAGTATCTTCTCTCCTCTGTGACAGTAATCTGAATATCTTCTAGTTTCTTCTCTCCTCTGGGACAGTAATCTGAATATCTTCTAGTCTCTTCTCTCCTCTGGGACAGTAATCTGAATATCTTCTAGTATCTTCTCTCCTCTGGGACAGTAATCTGAATATCTTCTAGTCTCTCCTCTGTGACAGTAATCTGAATATTTTCTAGTATCTTCTCTCCTCTGTGACAGTAATCTGAATATCTTCTAGTCTCTTCTCTCGTCTGGGACAGTAATCTGAATATCTTCTAGTCTCTTCTCTCCTCTGGGACAGTAATCTGAATATCTTCTAGTCTCTTCTCTCCTCTGGGACAGTAATCTGAATATCTTCTAGTGTCTTCTCTCCTCTGGGACAGTAATCTGAATATCTTCTAGTCTCTTCTCTCCTCTGTGACAGTAATCTGAATATCTTCTAGTCTCTTCTCTCCTCTGGGACAGTAATCTGAATATCTTCTAGTCTCTTCTCTCCTCTGGGACAGTAATCTGAATATCTTCTAGTCTCTCCTCTGTGACAGTAATCTGAATATCTTCTAGTATCTTCTCTCTGGGACAGTAATCTGAATATTTTCTAGTATCTTCTCTCCTCTGTGACAGTAATCTGAATATCTTCTAGTTTCTTCTCTTCTCTGGGACAGTAATCTGAATATCTTCTAGTATCTTCTCTCCTCTGGGACAGTAATCTGAATATCTTCTAGTCTCTTCTCTCCTCTGGGACAGTAATCTGAATATCTTCTAGTCTCTTCTCTCGTCTGGGACAGTAATCTGAATATCTTTGAGTTGTGGACACAACAAGACATTTGAGGACGTCATCTTAGGCTTTTGGGAAACACTGATCCACATTTTTCACCATGTTTTGACATTTTTATAGATCAAACAACTAATCGATTAATCGAGAAAATAATTGACAGATTAATTGACTATAAAATAATCGTTAGTTGCAGCCCTAATCTTGATAACACGCCAATAATGGCATACGAATTGGCTTGTACACCACTTCATGAGATCAGTCTGCATCTTTAGTTTCCTGCACGATTTGGGGAAAAATATGAATCACGCGTTTTTTTTTTTTTTTTTTTATTTGTTTTTTTTTTTAGCTTAGAATTGATATCACGATTCTCTGCCACAATTTTTTTTCCTCACGGTGTAATGTTTATTGCACTCATGAACCATGACAAAACAAAACAAACTGGCACCTAGAGCACATTGCACATCACCACGAGCCTGTAAACACAGAGGCTTCAATGAGTAAAGAAAATAAAGAACATACTGGCCAATTAAGTACAGCAGGCTACCAAAAATAGTGACATAACACATTGAACTAGACATGGCCCTGATACAGGCTCTATCTGGACTAAATATGGCCCTGATACAGGCTCTATCTGAACTAAATATGGCCCTGATACAGGCTCTATCTGGACTAAATATGGCCCTGATACAGGCTCTATCTGAACTAGATATGGCCCTGATACAGGCTCTATCTGGACTAAATATGGCCCTGATACAGGCTCTATCTGGACTAAATATGGCCCTGATACAGGCTCTATCTGGACTAAATATGGCCCTGATACAGGCTCTATCTGGACTAGATATGGCCCTGATACAGGCTCTATCTGAACTAAATATGGCCCTGATACAGGCTCTATCTGAACTAGATATGGCCCTGATACAGGCTCTATCTGAACTAGATATGGCCCTGATACAGGCTCTATCTGAACTAGGTATGACCCTGATACAGGCTCTATCTGAACTAGATATGGCCCTGATACAGGCTCTATCTGAACTAGATATGGCCCTGATACAGGCTCTATCTGGACTAGATATGGCCCTGATACAGGCTCTATCTGAACTAAATATGGCCCTGATACAGGCTCTATCTGAACTAGATATGGCCCTGATACAGGCTCTATCTGAACTAGATATGGCCCTGATACAGGCTCTATCTGAACTAGGTATGACCCTGATACAGGCTCTATCTGAACTAGATATGGCCCTGATACAGGCTCTATCTGAACTAGATATGGCCCTGATACAGGCTCTATCTGGACTAGATATGGCCCTGATACAGGCTCTATCTGAACTAGATATGGCCCTGATACAGGCTCTATCTGAACTCCTTGAACATGTCTTTACATAATTAAAACATGTTAATGTCAATTTATCGTGCAGGCCTACTCAGTTGTATGGTACGTTTTGGAAAAGCGGTGTAATGTTTGGGATTTGTACAGGGGCTCCCTCTGGCTCAGCTGGTAGAGCGTGCGCCCCATGTAGGCTCAGTCCTTGGGTTCCGGCGGCCCGGGTTTGAACCCGGCGGCCCGTGTCACTGAAGTTTCAGTGTTTCCACTTGAGTGTAAACTGCTGTTGAAGGGGAACACTAAAACTAATTCAAGTCCATTTCACATCACAGCAGGTGACCAGACAGCTCTGGCAAAACCATGACATCACTGGTGTGTGTGTGTGTGTGTGTGTGTGTGTGTGTGTGTGTGTGTGTGTGTGTGTGTGTGTGTGTGTGTGTGTGTGTGTGTGTGTGTGTGTGTGTGTGTGTGTGTGTGTGTGTGTGTGTGTGTGTGTGTGTGTGTGTGTGTGTGTGTGTGTGTGTGTGTGTGTGTGTGTGTGTGTGTGTGTGTGTGTGTAAACCTGCCTGTCTTGGCTGTGGTCCTGAAGCAACACAATGTCCAGGATTTAAATTTCACTCTCATTAAAGAAAAACCTTCTTCTATTCAGAATAGCGCTGTGTGTGTGTCAATGAAAGCACTTTCCTTACAGTTTGTCTAAGACAGGCAGATGGACACACACACACACACACACACACACACACACGGCGAAAGTTGATCAAAGGTTCTTTGTGTCTTTATTAAAGCTCCAATCAGGAATCAAATCCAACAAAACATCAAGGTGTGTGTGTGTGTGTGTGTGTGTGTGTGTGTGAGCTGCCGGTCGCCAGTATCCCACAGTCCATTTCAACCTAGTCACCTTTTTATGATGCATTCAGGTGGTCTTTGACAGCTCAGTATCTGCCAGGTGTTTGTGTTCAGGCGGTGGGGCTTCCTGTTTTTATGTATTTATTTGTTTCTGTATTTACTTTTTGGGGCGGGGGGTCCGAGGGCATGCTTCATTTATGGCAGCTAAATGCACTCATATTCTGCTTTTTTGGCTTTCCCCCTTTCCTTTATTGTGTTATATATCTTTTTGTGCATGTTATAGGTTTACAAAGTGAAAAGCCCAAAGTCCACCCCAAAGGGACTTACCATCTCCAACAGAAAACACTGTTCACAAACTGCTCCAAACAGCTCTATTGTAGTCCAGCCTTTACTTCAGAGACAAACGTGGTCACTTTGGAACACACGTTATAATGCTCGCCTAGCTGCTAGCATGGCACGCCCTCATACTCTGCTTCTGACTGGCTAGTAGTCCTTACCTAGGTACTGTCAGGACACGCCCTCATACTCTGCTCCTGACTGGCTAGTAGTCCTTACCTAGGTACTGTCAGGACACGCCCTCATACTCTGCTTCTGACTGGCTAGTAGTCCTTACCTAGGTACTGTCAGGGCACGCCCTCATACTCTGCTTCTGACTGGCTAGTAGTCCTTACCTAGGTACTGTCAGGACACGCCCTCATACTTCTGACTGGCTAGTAGTCCTTACCTAGGTACTGTCAGGGCACGCCCTCATACTCTGCTTCTGACTGGCTAGTAGTCCTTACCTAGGTACTGTCAGGACACGCCCTCATACTTCTGACTGGCTAGTAGTCCTTACCTAGGTACTGTCAGGGCCCTCATACTCTGCTTCTGACTGGCTAGTAGTCCTTACCTAGCTACTGTCAGGGCACGCCCTCATACTCTGCTTCTGACTGGCTAGTAGTCCTTACCTAGGTACTGTCAGGGCCCTCATACTCTGACTGGCTAGTAGTCCTTACCTAGCTACTGTCCCATTCAAGCCCATTTCCAATTTTTCCGAATCGAAGCACCAATCATAACCGTTGAGGCGGGCTTTACACGATGACGATAGCGCAGCGATGGCGTCACCCGGATCGTTGCTCTGATTGGTTGGAGGACTATCCCATTGCGGCCAGAGGCATTTGAGCGGCATCCGTTGGTGACGGCCCTTTGGAAATGGGCTGTGAATGATGCTTCTCCAGACCCACGCTCAGTTACAACTGAGCGTGGGTCTGCTGTCGACCAGGCTGGTATTTTACACGTTGTGGTATTACGTCTTTTACTTGAGTTAAAGATCTGAGTACTACAATCAGCTCAGGCCATACGTCGTTTTCTGTGTATTGTTTAGAATATTTGTACTTTCTGATGCGTCGTGAGAAGTTTTAGCAACTTTCAGACAAACAGACGGACATCAGGGGGAGTCAGATACAATAACCTGTCTGTTTGACCACCTTCACTGTGTGTGTGTGTGTGTGTGTGTGTGTGTGTGTGTGTGTGTGTGTGTGTGTGTGTGTGTGTGTGTGTGTGTGTGTGTGTGTGTGTGTGTGTGTGTGTGTGTGTGTGTGTGTGTGTGTGTGTGTGTGTGTGTGTGTGTGTGTGTGTGTGTGTGTGTGTGTGTGTGTGTGTGTGTCTAAGCAGAGCGGACCGCAGCCTGAATGGGTCTGTAAAGTCTCTTTTCTGCCTGTGATTGACGGCAGGAGCACAGGAATGCATTTAGCCTCAGTGCGATGAATGAACTGATGTACATATGAAGGATTTTTGTAGTCCCGCCCCTTTTGGCTGCCATATTGGACGTCCTGAGCTCAGCTGACCTCACCATTACATCGCTGATCTGTCTCCTCAAACCCTTTGAGTCGCAGATCAAACACTTTAAGTCGTTTCGCTTTTGTTTACATCAGAGATTTCAAGAAAAAAACCAAATATTTTGTAAAAAAAACTGTATTCTGAGTATGAAATACTTAATTCTATATATACTTGAAAGGTACAATGTAGTTGTCAGGCCTGTGTTGAAAGGAAAAAGTAAGATTTCAAGAAAAAAAAAAGACATTTTTAGAAAAAAAGTTTGAATATTTTTTAGAATAAAGTGTTACATATTTTTTCTTGTAAATTGTGACTTTATTTGAGAGAGAAACAATATAAAAAGGATCCCTACAGAGATAGACCTTTTAGTTAAAGAGTAAGATCCTTTTAGTATAACATGAAACAGCCCCAAAATCACCGTCACCAAACTCCACCAGACTCCATGTAAATAATCAGGACTTTTAGCGTGTATAGAGCCAGCATATTTCCACCAGACTCCATGTAAATAATCAGGACTTTTAGCGTGTATAGAGCCAGCATATTTCCACCAGACTCCATGTAAATAATCAGGACTTTTAGCGTGTATAGAGCCAGCATATTTCCACCAGACTCCATGTAAATAATCAGCTCTTTTACCGTGTATAGAGCCAGCATATTTCCACCAGACTCCATGTAAATAATCAGGACTTTTAGCGTGTATAGAGCCAGCATATTTCCACATGTAAATGGGTGAATTAAGGGTTTATTTGAACCAAACCAGAGTGGTGATTGTTGGAACAGTGGAAAGATGAACCAAGACAGCTTTGTATAGTTTTTTTTAGTTTCTGTCCACTTTGAATGAAGTGTGTTTTACGATGATAAAAGTCCTGATTATTTACATGGAGTCTGGTGGAGTTTGGTGACGGTGGTTTCGGGGCTGTTTCATGTTAAACATAAAGGATCTTACTCTTTAACTAAAAGGTCTATCTCTGTAGGGATCCTTTCATAATGTTGTCAGACACTTAGAATAATAATCTGAGTCTGTCAGCGGCAACAACAGAACTTTTAGTGGATGGAAACATCACAGACAGGTAAGTGGACTACCTGTCTTCCTGTTAGGCCATGTGTGATTTTTGTAGCGCTGCAGAATTTACGCTAATACATTGCGATCCAGCCACCAGTACACGACTGCAGTTGACAGTCATGCGGTTTCAAACTTCTAAGAAAAATCAGCTTTGCATAATGTTTAATAATGAAGGAAATGCATTCAACATGTTAGTCGGACCTCAAGGAGAGAAACGCCGACTGTAAACAGGAACAAGAAAACTCCTCAAGGCACCTTTTTTTAGTTTAAAATCTTTCGATAAAAAGTCAAATCAACATAATTAAATCTCTCTCTGCTCTTTAAAGATAGTTTCAGGCTGTTTGTTTGCAGCTTAAAACAGATGTGTACAGAGCTGTTGTTCATCCCGTTGGTGTCTTTTTCTTTGGGACGAGGCAGCCAAAGCCTGACAGCACAGATCGGGGAATAAACCCCCCCGCCGGTCACTCGCCCTGGGGGGGCCCCCCGCTGAAACCCCCCCCCCCCCCCTGCAAAAGACTGAAAGAAAGACAGAAAGAGAGAGGCCTCGCTGTCATCCTACGCTGCCGAACTACACAACTCTCTTTGCTTTCTTTCATGCAGTTTGTCTTTCTGTGGCCACCGACATTTGAATAAATGTGATATCCATCACACACACACACACACACACACACACACACACACACACACACACACACACACACACACACACACACACACACACACACACACACACACACGTTTGTGGCACTATCTTTGTGGGGACCCGTCATTGACATAATGCATTCCATAGCCCCTTACTCTAACCTTAACCATCACAACTAGATGCCTAACCTTAACCCTTACCCTCACCCTAACCATAACCTAATTCTAACCCTAATCCTAAAACCAAGTCTTAACCCTCAAACAGACCTTTAAACTCGGGGGGTCCAGCATTTTGGGCCCCACAAGGCTGTGCAGACCCCACAAGAATACTGGACTCCCCGGTTTTTGGACCCCACGAATATAGTAAAACACACACACACACACACACACACACACACACACACACACACACACACACACACACACACACACACACACACAGAAAGCTTCATTACTCAGAGGGATGAAACGTACAAAGTGGTTAATGTATTCGTCTTCTCTTTTATCCTCATGTCCTTGATCTTCATACACGGCTCTCCTCCTCCTCCACCTCCTCCTCCACCTCCTCCTCCACCTCCTCCACCTCCTCCACCTCCTCCTCCTCCTCCTCCTCCTCCTCCTCCTCCACCTCCTCCTCCACCTCCTCCTCCTCCACCTCCTCCACCTCCTCCTCCTCCTCCTCCTCCTCCTCCACCTCCTCCTCCTCCTCCTCCGTAAAAAACTAAAATCTGTTGGAGGATCTAAACTTAATAATAACAATTACACGTAATCACGCTTGGATCTGTGACTTAAACTGAAAAAAGGTCCAATAATAAAAAAAGGTGGAGCGGCTTAAAATAAAAAAAGTAAAATGTTTGTCATATTTAACCCTTGTGTTGTCTTCCACTCGACCGAGCAACTTTGTTTTTCTGGGTCGAAATTTCAACATTTTGTGGTTCTTTTAATACACTTTTCTCAACGTTTTTGTTGATTTTTTTTTTTATTTTTATTTTTTTTCCCAATTTTGTTGTCACTTTTTGTGCATTTTCTTAATTATGGTTTTTTTTGTTACTTTTTCAGAATTTGTTTTATTTTTTATTTTTATTTTTTTTTGGTCACTTTTTTCATCGTTTTTAAAAAAAAAAAAAAAAAAAAAAAAAATTCTGAAAAAGCAACAAAAAAACATGTTAAAAAATTGATAAAACCATAATTAAGAAAATGCCCAAAAAGTGACAAAAAAATTGGGAAAAAAAGGGGTTCTTTTGTAAACCAATCACATTTGAACCGAGGACAACAGGATTGTTAACAATGTTAAAGTCAAGATACAGCAGCACTGCACAGAGGGGAATAATCAAAATGTTCTTTAGACACATTACAACAAACTTCAGCTTGACATAATGCATGTGGCGTTGCTGCCAGAACTTAAAGTAACGGTCTGTGGGTCCGAATAATGACCTACTGCATAAAATACATTAGTTATAATGCACCAGCCGAAGGGTCCATGCAGCCAACTCAGAAATACTTTATTTTGACATTTTTCCTGCAATATTCGAAACACAGATGAAATAAACAGATACTATGGATTTTGGACTTTTTTTTTTTTTTTTTTTTTCATCCTCTTTGGGAACTGACACAGAGGTGTTGGTTCAATTTTTAAATGTTGCTCCGTTAAAGGTCCCATATCGGTCTCATTTGTAGGTTCATTCTTGTATTTTGTGTTCCTACTAGAACATGTTTACATGCTTTATTCTTAAAAAAAACACTTTATTTTTCTCAGTCTGTCTGTCTGAATATACCTGTGTTCCCCTTCTGTCTGAAACGCTCCGTTAAGGCCGTGACACACCAGCCAGACGGCCGACCGTCGGCAGTAAAGTCAGTCGGACTGATCAGTCGGGTCCCTGAGGTCCAAAAAAGGCCTCAGAACTCACCGAAGAGACGCCGACTTGAGCGTACGCTCTGCACGTAATACGTCTCCATAACAGCAGGCGGCGCTGCTCTGTATTGTTTCCCAGAAAATGAAAACCGGCAGCTGATTGGACGAACGCGTCACATGGTTCTTTTTTCTCCGGAAAGTCACAGCCAGACTGTCATGGCGGCTCGTTCAGAATCCGATCTCATATTGGACTAAAATAGTTCACCGTAACGTGTTCCTGAGAACATGTTAAGAGAGGAATAGGCCGTGCAGTCGCTGAATCTGTCTTCATTTCAGATCAACAAAGGTCAGTTCAACAGATCTTCATCAGATTTTGAGAGGCTCATCCCCTCCCCATCTCCGGGTGAGTCCCGACTGCCCTGTCTCCGACTGAACATGTCGGGTCGGCCCAAATGAAGGCCGACGGCCGACGGCACGGGACACACCGACTAGACTCAAGTCACCGACCTCACCAGACGGTCCAACGGCCGATTATCGGTTCTGTGTGTCAGAACCCTTAGTCTGCTCTGATTGGCCAGCGTTTCCAGGTCTTATGTATCTGCGCTCTCAGAGTCTCTGCACCGTCATTGCAGCCGGGGAATGACTGTTACAGCAAATCTAGAGGGGAGGGGGGGGGGGGTGTGCTCCTCTAGGTTCCCCAAAAAACTTTTCCCCGAAAATAAGAAATACAGATAGTTAAAAACGCAGACAAGTGCCTGATAATAAATCCAGCACTTTCAAAATAAAAGCTCCAGTGTAAGAAAGGTCAGAATAATCTCAGCATCAAGGGAACCTATGATGTCATAGGTATGACATCATAGGTTTCAGTCAGCAGGGTAATCAGTGGAGGGTTTCTCCTTATTGTTAAAGCACAACAGAGTCCTGTGTGTCTCAAAGCTCAGGAGCGAAGGAAACAAAAAGCAAACTGTCGTCAGACGTCTCTCTCTCTCTCTCTCTCTCTCTCTCTCTCTCTCTCTCTCTCTCTCTCTCTCTCTCTCTGCTTTAACTGCCAGCAGTCGTTTACTGTCTTTAAAGATGTAATATGTGACTGGCTAGAGCGATGTTCTGTTAGTTGTTGAGTTGTGTAGCCTACTTACGTTATAGAGGCAGAGCCGTTTAGCAAAAAAATACATTTTTTTTTAATCATTACTGTTTATGTTCAGATATGCGACCACATGGTGTGTGTGTGTGTGTGTGTGTGTGTGTGTGTGTGTGTGTGTGTGTGTGTGTGTGTGTGTGTGTGTGTGTGTGTGTGTGTGTGTGTGTGTGTGTGTGTGTGTGTGTGTGTGTGTGTGTGTGTGTGTGTGTGTGTGTGTGTGTGTGTGTGTGTGTGTGTGTGTGTGTGTGTGTGTGTGTGTGTGTGTGTGTGTGTGTGTGTGTGTGTGTGTGTGTGTGTGTGTGTGTGTGTGTGTGTGTGTGTGTGTGTTGAAGCAGTAAAAGTCAATCAGCCGAAACACTGTTAGTCTGCTCAGAGTAAAGGAACATTTTTGCACAAACAAACCTTCTTCTGTGTGTGTGTGACTACCTGTTGTAAAGCCACACACACACACACACACACACACATTAACAGGTTTTATGGAGTGTTGAGAAAGTTTCTTAACAACTGGTGTATTCAACCTGCAGACACACCCTCAGTGTGTCAAACGAAATGCTTTTAAGCGTGCGTGTGTGTGTGTGTGTGTGTGTGTTGGACAGAGACAGTCTGTCTCCACTTCCTTTCAGGCCTGACCCTCCTGAGCGGAGAGACGTTACCTGCCGATAGCTATCTGGCGACACAAAGGAGCAGAAAGTAGACGTGTGGGTCCGATAAGGAAAGAAAAGGAAGGATGTCATGTTCCTGTCGCTCTCAGCCAATCAGAAACGCTGATGTCACCCTGTTTTTTCTCATCTCATCTGTTTTTCCTTGTATACCTGATGAATCCCCGTTTGCACTGAAACTAACGTGAGACCAGTGGCGGAAGTCTTTTTCCTTTTAAATAAAAGAATTACTTGCATGATTGATCAATTATCAAAAGTAAAGTAATCAAAGTTGCAGATTATTTTTCTGTCAGTTGACTTTGAGATTTTTCGACCACACGTTCCACCATACGGCCTAGACCACAGGTTCTCCAGCTTTTTTCAATAATGTTCCCCTTTGAACAGTGTTTTTAAGCCATGTACCCCCTAACCAGTGGGAATAATTTTTGGTATAAGAAGAAAAGTCTCTATAAAGAGGAAGAATACAGCGCTGTCAGTGATAGATGTACTCAACAACAGCCCTGGACCTGGAAAACATTTAGATGATGATGAGAAAAACGGCCACAAAAACTTAAAAAACAAAACAAAATGACAAAAACTTGGAAAAAGACAGTAGAAAGAAGGAAGTAAGACAAGAATAGGTCAGAAATAGTAACAAATACTTACAGTAGAAAGAAGGAAGGCAACACTAGGGTGACAAAAGTGACAACAAATTCCAAAAAGAGACAAAAAGACAAAAAGTAAAGAAGAAAGGCAAGAAAAGGTCAAAACAAATGACAAAAACCTTCAAAAAAGGTGACAAGGGGCGACCTCTAGCTCACCCAGTGAGAGCGTTCGCCCCCATTGGCTGAGTCCTGCACCGGCGCGGGTTCGAATCCGACCTGCTGCCCTTTGCTGCGTGTCCTCCCTCTTTCTTGTCTATCCACTGTCTCTATCTAAATAAAGGGAAAAGCCCCCAAAAAATGAAAACGGCGACAGAAACTTTGAAAAAAGTGACAAACTTGGAGGAAAAAAAAGCCAGTAGAAGTAACTCCAGCCTCGGAACTGAGAAACATTTTGTAAAAAAATGTCACGTACCTCCTGCAGTCCTCCAAAGTACCCCTAGGGGGACACGTACCTCCTGCAGTCCTCCAGAGTACCTCTAGGGGGACACGTACCTCCTGCAGTCCTCCAAAGTACCTCTAGGGGGACACGTACCCCCTGCAGTCCTCCAGAGTACCTCTAGGGGGACACGTACCTCCTGCAGTCCTCCAAAGTACCTCTAGGGGGACACGTACCTCCTGCAGTCCTCCAAAGTACCTCTAGGGGGACACGTACCTCCTGCAGTCCTCCAAAGTACCCCTAGGGGGACACGTACCCCCTGCAGTCCTCCAAAGTACCTCTAGGGGGACACGTACCTCCTGCAGTCCTCCAAAGTACCCCTAGGGGGACACGTACCTCCTGCAGTCCTCCAAAGTACCTCTAGGGGGACACGTACCTCCTGCAGTCCTCCAAAGTACCTCTAGGGGGACACGTACCTCCTGCAGTCCTCCAAAGTACCTCTAGGTGGACACGTACCCCCTGCAGTCCTCCAAAGTACCCCTAGGGGGACACGTACCTCCTGCAGTCCTCCAAAGTACCCCTAGGGGGACACGTACCTCCTGCAGTCCTCCAAAGTACCTCTAGGTGGACACGTACCCCCTGCAGTCCTCCAGAGTACCTCTAGGGGGACACGTACCCCCTGCAGTCCTCCAGAGTACCTCTAGGGGGACACGTACCCCCTGCAGTCCTCCAGAGTACCCCTAAAGGCAGCTACACACCGGGCCGATAATCGGCCGTTGGACAGTCTGGTGAGGTCGGTGACTTGAGTCTGTTCGGTGTGTCCCGTGCCGTCGGCCTTCATTTTGGCCGACCTGATATGCTCAGTTGGAGACAGGGCAGTCGGGACTCACCTGGACACGGCGAGCGGGAATGAACGTGACTAGAGTCTCTCAAAATCAGATGATCTGTTGAACTGACCTTTGTTGATCTGAAATGAAGACAGATTCAGCGACTGCACGGCCTATTCCTCTCTTAACATGTTCTCAGGAACACGTTACGGTGAACTATTTTAGTCCAATATGAGATCGGATTCTGAACGAGCCGCCATGACAGTCTGGCTGTGAATTTCCTGGAGAAGCCAGACCCACGTGATTCCTTCGTCCAATCAGCTGCTGGTTTTCATTTTTTTGGCGACAATACAGCTTAGCGGCGCCTGCTGTTATGGAGACGTATTACGTCTCTTCGGTGTTCTGTGGCACTTTTTTGACCAACTCGGGGACCCGACTGATCAGTCCGACTGCCTTTTCTGCCGACGGTCGGCCGTCTGGTTGGTGTGTCAGCAGCTTAAGGCCGTGACACACCAACCAGACGGGCCGACCGTCGGCAGTAAAGCCAGTCGGACTGATCAGTCGGGTCCCCGAGGTCCAAAAAGTGCCTCAGAACTCACCGAAGAGACGCCGACTTGAGCGTACGCTCTGCACGTAATACGTCTCCATAACAGCAGGCGGCGCTGCTCTGTATTGTTTCCCAGAAAATGTAAACCGGCAGCTGATTGGACGAACACGTCGTGGGTCTTTTTTCTCCGGAAAGTCACAGCCAGACTGTCATGGCGGCTCGTTCACCCAAACGTGTTCCTGAGAACATGTTAAGAGAGAAATAGGCCGTGCAGTCGCTGAATCTGTCTTCATTTCAGATCAACAAAGGTCAGTTCAACAGATCATCAGATTTTGAGAGGCTCATCAGCTCCCCATCTCCGGGTGAGTCCCGACTGCCCTGTCTCCGACTGAACATGTCGGGTCGGCCCAAATGAAGGCCGACGGCTCCTCGGACGGCCGACGGCACGGGACACACCGAACAGACTCGAGTCACCGACCTCGTCAGACGGCTGATTATCGGGCTGGTGTGTCTCCTCTCTTAAAAGGTACCCGGACCTCCATTTGGGAAACGCTGGCCTAGAAGACTCTGAAAAGACTTTGAATACAAACAAAATATATTTTAATGTCAGAAATCAGAACTTATGTGGAACTTGCCTGTGTGAAAGGTGCACACGTAAACAAACAAACTAACATTAAACACAATATTAAAAGGGACAGAAACCGGGTGGGCCAAGATGTATCGGGAGCCTAAACTGAAATGCGGGCCGGATGTAAATCTGCGAGGGGGGCCGGATTTGGCGTTACTTCGTTTAGAGGTTCTGAATTTTGGTTTTTATTACTTTGGATGAATCGTCAGACCCGTCGAGGACTTCTTCCAGCTCTCAGTCACTCTTTTCTTTTCTCTTCTTGCTCTCGTCTCTTTCCAGTAACCTCCACTCCCGCCTTGTTTCTCACTCAGGTGTGTGTTGACTTTCACCGCCTCTTTGAATGTGTGTGTGTGTGTGTGTGTGCGTATGTATGTGTGTGTGTGTGTGTGTGTGTGTGTGTTTCCTGAGTTTATGAGTGGTTGCTTTGTCAAACTAAATGCTTTTAAGCGTGTAATGTGTGTGTGTGTGTGTGTGTGTTGAATGGTGTGTGTGTGTTGAATGGCGTGTGTGTGTGTGTGTGTGTGTTGAATGGCGTGTGTTGAATGGCGTGTGTGTGTGTGTTGAACAGTGTGTGTGTTGAACTGTGTGC
>CM042331.1:30034973-30069973 GCA_023566125.1 Zingel zingel | reverse complement strand
GACCCTCCTCCACAGCACTGAGGAGGAAGGTCTGGCTAGTCCACACAGCATTCTGGGATTGGAGAAAAACGTGCTCTGGTTAATTGGCATTTCTTTAAACCAATCACAATCATCTTGGGCGGAGCTAAGCTCCGGACGGAGCCACGGTGCCTCTGCTAAATAGCCTCAGGAAGGAACTGGTTTTGGTGGAACATGTGTGCGTTCAACAGAGAACTCAGATTGGACAGATAGTCTAGCTAGCTGTCTGGATTTACCCTGCAGAGATCTGAGGAGCAGCTAACCATAGTCCTCAGAAATCCACCGGAGGTTAGAACGCCAACACAGAGACAGAGGACGGGGACGGACATCCGGCCTAAATGAGTGAAATCCGGCGCAATTTCCGTCTGTAACGGAGAAGTCCTGGAAGTGTAACGTCATGGATATAGACTACGACGGGAGACAAGCAGGAAGTAAGGTGAGGGAGTATTAGAGTGGGGATTGGTTAGGGTAAGAATTCCAGGATAAGCCAATCAGAGGCAGAATAAGGCGGGCCACGAGGCACGTCCTGCGACGTCGACACGGCTAGTGGATCCGAGGCGCCAGCGGGGGGGGGTGGATGGATTAAACCAACACAGGACTTTGACCTGGGAGACCGGGGGTTCAAGTCCTGTTTGAAAATAAAAGTAAACAGTGTTTTTTAACTTTACGAACGTCACGTTCTGCGTCACATTGCATCAGGAAGAGAAGTAACGTCTGAGTTTAACCCAAACCACCATCTTTTTCTAAACTTAAAGGTCCAATGTGTGGGAATGTCTCCCATCTAGCGTTAAGATCACGCTTCAAAAAGACGGTCTCTTGCTCTTTTCAATCTCCTTTTTCTTTTTCTGGGCGAAGAAGAAGAAGACTCCTGTTCTTGAAATTTGGATTTTGAATACGTGTGGTCCCTCCATGTTTCCTTCTTCAAACTTGCCGGGGACCGGGAAGCTACGATACCCGTTAGCAGCATTAGCAGCACCTGTGAGGTTATCATGTGACAGAGAAAACGCTAAAGGTGGAGCAGTACGTCCTGTATGTCCCTTATACACACACATATACACACACACACACACACAGGTGGAGCAGTACGTCCTGTATGTCCCTTACACACACACACACACACACACACACACACACACACACACACACACACACACACACACACACACACACACACACACACACACACACACCAGTATGTCCTGTATGTCCCTTATACATACATACACACACACACACACACACACACACACAGCAGTATGTCCCTTATACACACACACACACACACACACACACACACACACACACACACACACCAGTATGTCCTGTATGTCCCTTATACATACACACACACACACACACACACACACACACACACACACACACACACACACACACACCAGTATGTCCTGTATGTCCCTTATACATACATACATACACACACACACACACACACACACACACACACACACACACACACACACACACACAGCAGTATGTCCCTTATACACACACACACACACACACACACACAGCAGTATGTCCCTTATACACACACACACACACACACAGCAGTATGTCCCTTATACACACACACACACACACACACACACAGCAGTATGTCCCTTATACACACACACACACACACACAGGTGGAGCAGTACGTCCTGTATGTCCCTTACCGGCTAACGTATTTTAAGATGGAGCATGAATATGGAGCGTCTGTAAATGCAAATGTAAAATTCCAAGCCAATAGGAAGACTTGGAATTGATGGTGGAGGTAAATATTCATGAAAAAGGACAAGTTAGTGAACGGGCAACACAGATTTTGATAATGAACAACTAAACACGCTACACACTGGACCTTTAAGTAAGTAGTTTTTGTGCCTAAATATAACCAAACTGTGACCGTTGATCTCATTTTGATACTTTCACTGTATTTTTATAGCACCTCGACTTGCTTCAAAGTAAATGTCTTGTAGTTTGCTCCAGAGTATGACTCTGCAGGCTAGTATCTGTATTTTAAGGTTGTACTGCAGTATTTATAACAAGTTAATGGTAATGCTGTTTGTGGAAGGTGGATTTGTTTCAGTAGATTTGGTTATTTATGTGCACGGATGAACAAATCCATGGTCACACTGCTGAAATTTAAAATCACAGTAATGCATCAGAATCTTTCCTCTGCCTCTCTCTCTGTCTGTCTGTCTGTCTGTCTCTCTCTCTCTCTCTCAGGCGTTTGGCGGGAAACGATCTGTCAGTCATCCCCAGAGGAGCGTTCACCGGCCTTTACAACCTGAAAGTGCTGTAAGTACACACACACACACACACACACACACACAACAAAGTCTTCAAACAGTCCTTTGAAGTCGTCAGGACCAGTGATACCGCGTTACAATGCAGAAATGTCCTCACTACGATTGTTTAAGAGAGCAACATGAACACACACACACACACACACACACACACACACACACACACACACACACACACACACACACACACACACACACACACACACACACACACACTGTAATAATGTGTGGTATGTTTACTGGTGCTAATCATTCACAGAGACACTTTCATGTGTGTGTGTGTGTGTGTCAGTTTAATGAACAGTTTTTGCACATGTTGACTCATCCCCAGGTTTATGTTCATATTCCAGTGTTTCCTTTAGGATTTTTTTTTTTAGCAGTGGGGGGCAGGTCTGTCCGAACCACAAGTTATGTTATTTTGTGTCTCTGGTGCTTCCACACGCAGACAAACTTTGAAAAAAGCCATCCATGCTGTTCTGAGTAAGATCCGGTGTCTGAATGTGTCCTGCCTTCAGTCTCCGGGTGAGCTGGTCAACATCTGCACGGCTTTCTACGTCACTAGCTGAGACGAGGGGGCTAGGGGGCTAACCGTTAGCACGCTAGCTCGTTCTCAATGGCAAAACACTGCTACAACACACACTAGTTCACCCTAATCTCCAGAATAAACTGTATAGAACTACTTCCATGTCCCTGTTCTGCAGGTATTCTACGCAAAGTTGGAAGTGCGCCCTCATTTAGAAGAAGGCTCCCGGCTAATCCTGCCTTGTACTACTGAAGTTGGAGCTAGCTCATGTAGTCCTTACCTAGCTACTGAGCATGTGGTCTTACCTAGCTACTGAGCATGTGCGACTCCCAACAAAGATGTTACAGCAGTGAGAGGTCTCACTCTGGAGCTAAAACAGAGACCTGAACACAGGGTGAAAAGAGGAGCTGCAGCAATGAGCAGTACAACAAAAATATGGTGCTTTTTAAATTAAACCATGTAAACATATTCTGATATAACCTCTAAATACAATTATGAACCTGAAAATGAGCAGAATATGAGCACTTTAATGTTTCCAGATGTTTGATATCAGGACGATGAGCTGACAGAACTGACACGTTGAACGTTGTCCAATCAGAACGCACCCACCGCGGTTTTTGGTGGAGCTGTTGGTTTAATAGTCGACTCGGAAGAAAGCGAACGTTTTGACAACAAACTCCATCAACACAACAGTATGTGGAGTTAAACTGGACGGGCCCAATAACCTCTGAATAGTTCTACTTGATGTTAAATTGCAATGTGAGCGGCAGCCAACGGGGGGTGCATTATGTCAACAGGATCATTTAAAAGGCAACCGTGACTACATTGTGCGTCTGCCCTATTTCTGAGACCGTGGCGGTGGAAATTTTGCCGTGGCGAGCCGCCACTACACAATCAACAGGAAACACTGGATTCTGTCACTTAGGATCATTTTCTAATGTGTTATTCATAAATACTTGTAAAACTGCTGCTACTATAGTTACTAATCACATTTTTACCTTTTTATACTCTGATATTCTTTGAGATGTACTGTATGTGGTAACTTTACAAAAAATATAATTTCTTCTCATTCAAGACTTTAATCTCAGAGCATGTCTAAGCTGAGCTGACCATCTGCTGGCTGTAGCTCCATATTTCCCATACATCGAACTTCTCATCTGACTCTCGGAGAGAAAACGAATAAGTGTGTTTCCCAAAACTCATCCCTCATTGTTTAGTTTGTTCTCTTTAACCAGGATGCTCCAGAACAACCAGCTGATGTCTGTACCTGCTGAGGCCTTCAACAACCTGCACAACCTGCAGTCACTGTGAGACACACACACACACACACACACACACACACACACACACACCTTTGTCTCGTTTTACCTTTTGGTGGAAAGGAATCTTTAGTCTAGTCTCATACACACACACACACACGGGCCGCTATATTAATGTATGTAGTCCGGACACTGTGTTCCCTCAGTCTGATAACGCACGGTAATTACACTGAAACTGTACCTGTGTGTGTGTGTGTGTGTGTGTGTGTGTGTGTGTGTGTGTGTGTGTGTGTGTGTGTGTGTGTGTGTGTGTGTGTGTGTGTGTGTGTGTGTGTGTGTGTGTGTGTGTGTGTGTGTGTGTGTGTGTGTGTGTGTGTAGATAAGGGAATAAGAATGGAGACGTCTGGGTCTTTCTTTTTGTTGGAGGTCTCTCTCTCATTTATCTGATGGACTATTATGTGAAGTCCCATCCTTCTCTCCTCTATGTCTGTATGAGAACAGAGGAGGTATTGTCAGCACACACAGACAGACAGACACACAGACAGACAGACAGAGACACACACAGATGGACAGACATACATACACACAGATGGACAGACAGACAGACAGACAGACAGACATACATACACACAGATGGACAGACAGACAGACAGACATACAGACATACAGACATACATACACACAGATGGACAGACAGACAGACAGACAGACAGACATACAGACACACAGACATACATACACACAGATGGACAGACAGACAGACACACAGATGGACAAAGAGACAGACACAGACAGACAGACAGACAGATCTCTTTGTATCTACAGATGCATGTTTATGTTTCATGACTCCAAGACAGACCAAAATAAAATAAAAACTTGCATCTCCAGATGTGTTGATGTTAAATGTTTGTGATAAACTGAAGGATGAAGTATTCCTTTATTTGTTGAGAAAATTCTCCTGAAAAAATCCTTCTTAAACTAAATAAAGCCTCCTGGATCAGCTGGAAGATCACATTGTCACAGAGCTGAAAACAGGGCTGTTGTTCTGACACCATGAGAAGTTTTCAATCTTTTTAGAGATACGTGGTTCTCACAGGACAGCGACGCTACAAACATCTGATGGTCTTATAGAATATGATGCATTGCTGTAGATTTAACTACCCCCTTATATAAACCCTCTTAACAATAAGCGTGTGCTCATTAAAATACCTTCGTTTAGCCGGAGAGCCCTTCGGCTGGTGGAGTGGTGCTCGAGCAGCCTGCCGATCATTCCTCCGTGCTGTTCAAACACTTGATCTCTAATGTTCCTCTTCAACGGCTTCAAAGGGAGGTTGGTGAAGTCCCCCGATTTATATTCTGCAAATGCTGCTCCTCATCAAAGCTGAAATTCTCTCGCATGTATTGAAAAAGTAGAAGTTTTCTGCCAGTGTCTTGTTTTTACGTTTTAAAATCACCAATTTGCACATCGTAAACAAGCCTTTAGTGGAGCGCCAAAGTGAAAACTGATTGTTAGTCACTCATTATTAAACCACGCTTTTATCCATTAATGTTTTCGGGCTAAAGCCCGCTTCACACGGGACGATTTTAAAATGGTCGGCTGATTTTCCGACCCTGAGAGACCCCACACACGGCGATAAAAGATCCCGGGTCTAACAGTTCTGGTCGTACAGCGTGACGGCAAAATCAACACATCACACACGAACAGATTTGACTCCTGAGCATTCCCAGGTCAGACGGGAAATCTCGCAAAATCCCTCGAGATCAAACGTGACTTCAGAGTAACCAATCATGGCGGACGAAGAGGATGCAGTGATAGTTTGTTTTTAACCGAAAAACAAAACGTTATCAAAAGAAAAGGCGATGGTCAAAGAAGTGGAGACAACGCGAGCGTGACCGGACTTTCTGGTGCGCCGTGCCGCCGGCTGTTTTGATTTTGTTTCCCGGTGCTTTCCTCGCCGCCACGTCACCTGGCTTTCTGATTGGCTACACGCCACAGTCCACAGGCTGCGTGCTCGTTGGTCCCCGGGGGGACACCACACACGAGGAGAAATCGGGCCAAAACAATCCAACATGTTGGATATCCCCGATTTGAGATGGGAGCGGTCCTGACGTCCTTCCGAGCAGACGAGAGCAGTCTTAACACACCGCACACGGCAGGAATATCTGATCAGATTATTCTACGATCATCGGAGCATCCTTAGGATTGTCGGAAGGGGTGAATCGGGGCTAAAATCGGCCTAATTATCCTGCCGTGGGAACCAGGCTTTAGTTTCTGTCACTACCACCCTGATGGAGGCCAGATGAAAGACTTTCACCCAGGGAACGCGTGTTCATTCCCGGGAGTGTTTTAACCCTTGTGTTGTCTTCCCGTCGATCATGAACTTGTTGTCCTTCTGGGTCAAATTTTTGGTGCTCTTTCCGACGTTTATGTCTTGCTTTTTTCGATGCTTTGAGGCTGTTTTTAAACATTTTTGTCACTTATTTCAATGCTTTTTATATTCCTGTTCAAGAAACCAGAATTCATATGACATTATACCTCATTTTTCAGTTTAAAAAAAGCAGAAATGATGTGTTATTTTGACTAATAGTTCAAATCAGAGGATGGGTTCAATACATACATGTATATCCATGCATCCATGTTATTTTCTTTTAGGCAATTTGGTTGAAAGAAACCCTGATATAAAAAAAACTTTGAAAACGGGTCACAACAAGGGTTAATCCGAACCACAATCTTTTCTCTAAACTTAAAGGTGCTGTAGGGAGGATTGGGAAGATCCAGGACTTAGCCCAAAAATTTGAACATCAACAACTTCTCAGTCCCCCCCGTCCCCCCCCCCCCCCCCCTTTCCGCTAAAGCCCAAAACTCTCCTAAGCCCCTCCCCCCACAAGGGAGAATGAATATGTGTGCATGAGCAGTGATTGACACGCAGTTAGACACCCCCCCTGGCCCTGATTGGTGCATCTGAACAGGGAGCGGTGGATTTTTGCAAATCGCACTACAGGCTGTAGGTGGAGCCATTTTGTATTACCTGCTTCATGTAGTTCTACTGGAACATAGGGTCAGTTTCAGCAAATATGACAGAAAGTTAGTTTTACCTACTGCACCTTTTTAACTAGACGTTTTGGTCTAGTTTTGGTCTAAAGATTAAAACTTTTCAGGATGGAAATGATGATGATAATAATAATTATAATGTATACTTTTTTTAAAAATAAACCTAAATGTTCGGTTACATTCTTTCGCATATATTTGCATAAAGGAACTTAAGTGATTCATATTTTTATTTTGCCAAAATCTCACTTTAACGGACACATAAACTGGTGAGTTAATGTAAACTTACACTGTATGTAAATCTCTCCGTAGCCGCCTGGACGCCAATCACATCTCCAGCGTTCCCATTGGCTGTTTCTCTGGCCTGCGCTTGCTCCGTCACCTGTGGTTGGATGATAACTCTCTGACGGAGGTGCCGACGGAGGCGCTAAGCGAGCTGCCCGCCCTGCAGGCCATGACGCTCGCCCTCAACCACATCAGCCACGTTCCAGATCACGCCTTCAGCAAGCTGGGCCGCCTGGTGGTGCTGTACGTACGACACAAACACACTTAACATTTTTTTAAAGCCTGAAAATGAGCAGTGGTGTGGCCGGGTTGGATCAGTGGTTAGAGCAGGCGCACATGTACTGAGAGGTTTATGCCTCGACACAGAGGTCCAGGGTTTGAGTCCGACCTGTGACCATTTCCTGCATTTCTTCCCCACCTCTCTCTCTCTCTCTCCCATTTCTCACCTAGCTGTCCTGTCAAAAATTAAAGGCGGAAAAGCCCAAACAAATCTGATGAATACATACATATTCACAAAATACTATTTATATAACAATGTTCTTGTTATAACAATATACTATTTATCACGTTATAACGTGAAAAGTTTCACGTAAAAAATTTTTTTCACAAGAAAATGTTCTTGTTATAACTTAATAAGTTTGTATGTTGTAATAACGTGATAGTATCTTGTCAAGTAAGTCAGCTTGTATGCTAGGCAGTTGGTTAGCTTCTTGGTTTACAGTGAGTTAGCCATGAAGGCTAGTCAGTTGGTTGGGCAGTTGAAGTTAATTTAATTATATAAAATGTGTTTAAATGAGCTGTATTTATAGTAGTTTGAACTCAAATTTACAGTTATAAAGTCACATTAATTCAGAAGATCTAAAATAACTGAACTTAGAATATTTGAACTTGTGGGGGTTACAGAATAAGGTTTTTGGTAATATTTTATTTCGTCTGTGTGTGCAGACTGTTGGTTGGAGCTGTGGCTGCATTAGGTTTAACTGGGCAGTGACTGTCTGTAATAGCTTCTTAATAACATGCAAAACTGTGTGTGTGTGTGTGTGTGTGTGTGTGTGTGTGTGTGTGTGTGCGCGTTTGCTTGATGTGCGTGTGTGTGTTTGCTTGGTGTGCGTGCGTGTGTGTGTGTTTGCTTGGTGTGCGTGCGTGTGTGTGTGATGGCATTCAGTGCGGCAGCATTGAAGTCGGCTGTCATTTCTTTTGTCCAATCGGCTTGAAGCTAATTTGCATGAAATTACCAAAAGAAATAAAACCTTCTTGAGAGGCCCCGGGGGCCCCTTTTTAAAAACACACACACACACACACACACACACACACACACACACACACACACACACACACACACACACACACACACACACTCTTTGTCTGCTTCATTAGTCCATCAGTCTCTCTCTCTCCTTTTCTCTATAGGCATCTCAACAACAATAGGATCGTTTCCATGGGAACAAACTGCTTCCACGGACTCCACAGTTTGGAGACGCTGTGAGTTTCTCAGTGTGTGTGTGTGTGTGTGTGTGTGTGTGTGTGTGTGTGTGTGTGTTTTGGGGAGGAGTTGAAGAAGTCAGGGTTGAGTTGGGGTCAGGGTGAAGGGTTAGGAGATGACAGAGAGGTTTAATTTATACGTTTGTAGAGGACACTTAACAGGATTTAATTTGAACAGCAACGCTACAAGTTTGGGAAATGTATTATTTTATTATCGTCTCAACAGTCAAATGAGCCCTCAAATTCCAGACAAGTTATTCATTTATGTATGTACAAATGTATTACATATTTTCCTTTTAATATGGGAATGTTTACCTTGGCTACAAAACCTCTGGCAGTGCTTCCTAAAAGCCTGCATTCAACAGCACGGACCTTTTGTCACATTTGCTTGTTTTGACAGTGGAGTTAGCTCAAACCTGGCAACCCCACTTTGAGAACAGGACTTTTAAAATGCTGTGTGTTAGTTAGTCAACAAAAAGCCTCCAAAACCACAGTTTCTGCACCTGTCTAATAAAAAAAAGATAAGTAAGAAGAAGTAAATGTACGCTAAAGTATATTATTCCTTTTCTTGTTCGTCAAGCAATTCTACTATGTTTACATTCTTGTCTTTTCATAGTCATAGTTAATATTTAATAATAAGCTATTGCACTGTTCAATCTCTGCACTGTTCTCTGTTGCACTACCACCACTGCACACACACACTACAATAGCACCTTATCATGGTCATTGCATCACATGGTCGGTCCATACCAGACCTTTGTAATCACTTCACAAATTGTTAACTCTTTACATTTCTGTGAGTGATTTTGATGTATGTGAGATATGTGTGTGCATGTGTGTTTGCTGTGTTATGGTTGACTAAGCTACTGGATGCCTAAAATTTCCCTTGAGATGAATTATCTATCTATCTATCTATCTATCTATCTATCTATCTATCTATCTATCTATCTATCTATCTATCTATCTATCTATCTATCTGTCTACCTACCCAATAATGTTTTTTTTTAACAATAACTTCCACCTTCTTGAGTTAATAACAGAAGCACAAGGAAATCAAAACATAATATATAAATGTATTTCTGTATTTCTTCACAGTAGAACATTAATCACGGTTTTTACATTAAGTCAACAAGATTTTACTTTGAAAAGCAGCCATAAAAAAAAAGCTTCCTTTGAATTAACAGCACGCTAGCGTTTCTCCTTTTTACTTTAATTTCACTTTTTTGTTTTGTTTTCTCAGTGTTTTAATTCATCATTAAGGTAATCAAGAGCTCACAGCAACACTGCACACATGTACGATAATCGCACAAGACCTCCCTGTAAGAGTGAAAGGGAATTTCAAATGTCCAAAATTTAGCCCCTATTTCTGCCACTAGTTAGCATGTGATCTATTTTTTTTTTTTTTTAGCGAGTATTTCTGGATATTAGATGGAGTCGAGGCAGATTAACCTGTGTGTGTGTGTGTGTGTGTGTGTGTGTGTGTGTGTGTGTGTGTGTGTGTGTGTGTGTGTGTGTGTGTGTGTGTGTGTGTGTGTGTGTGTGTATATAAATAAGGAATGTGTGTGTGTATATAGACATGTTTCTGTTTTCTCAGTCAACCAGAGAAGCAGGTTTAAACACACAAACACACACAGCCTTCATTTGGAAATACTTCTGTATATGCGTGTGGCTCTGTGTGTGGCCTTGGCTGTATGCTAATCATAATTACTATACATGCACACACACTGGCAGGTTGTGTGTGTGTGTGTGTGTGTGTGTACCTGTAGGATCAGCAATAATAAACCACACCAGAGACTACATCTGAAACTACAAACACAAACAGAGAGAGAAGCAGAAAACGGAAATGAAAACAGGAAAAAAAAGAAATTATTCAACAAGCTCGGTTCAGTCTTAAAGGAAAACACACCCAGGTTTATGAAGAACATCACAGACGAGTTCAGATGTGGTTTTTTCCCTTCTCTTGCCCACCTCAGCTTCACCTAAGCCCTGTCCCTTTTGCCCATATTAGGATGTTCTGGTTCCAGTAAGTGACGAAAGTGGTGGTGAGCAGAAAACCCAAAACCCAGCTTTCAAAACATCAGAAACCTCAGAGGTTTAAACCATAAAAATACCTTGTAACTATCCGTGGCAAGCATATGCCGCCAAAAACCACCAGTACTGAGTGGGAAAGGCTGGGACACTTGTCAATCAAGACAAATGCATTCCTTATCCACCATTAAAGGAACAGTTCAACACACTGGGAACTTTGTTTATTTGCTACGACGTGCACACCTGGCAGAGAATAATCAGAAAGCTGGATCAGGTTTTTCCACGTTTTTGCTGTCAAAATAAAAGATGACCCCAGGAATTCCAAATCATGAGCTAAAATTTCAAGTTTGATCTGATATTCCAGGATTCGAGTTGACCAATTTAATGTATACATCTGTATGGACTTGTCTAACTCTGGGGGATACGGGGAATAAGCTAAAGTCCCAATAAGTCGGCGTGTTCCTTTAAGTTTCTCAAAACATTACAAATCATTACAATTGGATAGATCAGTTACTGCCAACATTACTATTTATACATATATGTGCACCCACTACAATAGGCACCCTGAATATTATAAACATTTTACTGCAGAACTATCTTACCTATTGTTCTTCACCTTAGGATTGCCCAGCCCCTCCCTACAGAAAGGACCTAATGAGGCAAACCTGCATCCACTCTCCCTGATTAAGCTGGTGAGCAGCTGAGCTAACCCCCCCCCCTCCTCCTCCACATCACAGGCAGAGCCATAGCACAACACTATGAATGGATCTGGTATTACATCTAGCATTTTAATGTGGCAGTAGGTATTCCCATCCTAGGACAAATGAAATCCCCTATATAGCTTGTGTCCGACTCTATCTAGCGTTTACTCCCAGTATAAATCTGGTATTCCACTCTAAATGTGACAATTCCCAGTATAGAGTTAGTATTAGCAGGCTAGAGCTAAAACAATCTCATTTTAGAGTTGGTTTTCCCAGTCTAGAGCTGATGTTTCCAGTCTAGAGCTGACTATTCCCACAGCATTGTAGAGCTGGCCTTTCCATTATAGAGCTAACATTTAGCTTTTATTCCCAGTATGAAGCTGATATTCTCAATATATAGCTGTATTATCAGTGTAGAGATGGTATTCCAGGTATAAAGCAGACATGACCTGATCTAGAGCTGACCATTCCCTCTTTAGATCTGACATTCCCAGTCTAGATATGACAATTCCCAGTGTAGAGTTAGTATTAGAAGTCTAGAGTTAAAACGTTCCCAGTTAAGAGTTGGTTTTCCAAGCCTAGAGCTGGCATTCCCAGTCTGGTTCATCACCTAACATTGTCTATGGAAGAAATTCCCAGGACTGTTGCTGCAGGACGCCTGATGTTGCTCCACTGTCTTACATAACCTATTGAACCTAATCAGCATGCACAGTTTACAGCATGACATTACGATAATTAACATTTCCCAAAAACCTCTGGAGCCCTTAAACGGACTAAATCAAAAACCTATTATCCAGCTCTCATCCAATCATAGCCCTTCAAATTCCATCAATAAAGAAAGCGTATAGCAGCTATTGTTGTTACAAATCATCCTCTGGACACAGATGTACTCACACACTCAGGACCAGACTGAAGCAATTTCAATTAATGGTATTTTCACAATGTGGCAGCTTCATTCCACACTGTGTGTGTGTGTGTGTGTGTGTGTGTGTGTGTGTGTGTGTGTGTGTGTGTGTGTGTGTGTGTGTGTGTGTGTGTGTGTGTGTGTGTGTGTGTGTGTGTGTGTGTGTGTGTGTGTGTGTGTGTGTGTGGCAGCCACCTGCATCCCAGAGATGGATGAGAGGACCTAATTGAAGCCATGTGTAGACTCGGAGAATGCTCTAGTCTCTACTGGTGATGAAAGAAAAGAGCAAGGCACAGTTAAATGTTTACTTTAATACACTTAACAGACGGAGAAAAGATTAAGCTAAACATCGAGTTTGAAACACAAACATTTACATGAAACGCTTTTTCAAGTCTGAAGCTGGCATTCCCACAGCATTGTAGAGCTGGCCTTTCCATTATAGAGCTATCATTCCCAGTATACAGCTGACATTCTATATATATATATATATATATATATATATATATATATATATATATATATATATATATATACATACATACATACATACATACATACATACATACATACATACATACATACATACATACATACATACATACATACATACATACATACATACATACAGCGGGGAAAATAAGCAGGGAAAATAAGTATTGAACGCGTCAACTTTGTTCCCAGTAAATATATTTCCGATGGGGCTATTGGAATTAAATTTTCACCAGATGTCAGTAACAACCCAAGTAATCCACACATACAAGAAATCAAAACATGTATGTCCATGACAAAAGTTATGTGTAATAAAGTGGAATGATAATGGGAATAAATATTGAACACATGAAGAAAAATGGGTGTAAAAAGGGCATGGGAAGCCAATAAACCAGCTGAAATCTGTCAGTATTTAGGAAGCTATCCTGCCCCCTATTAGTGCAAATTAATATCAGGATTAGTAATAATTGATGGCCTATAAAAGGTTTCTCATTACCAAGGTGTCACTCAAGAAGCATTTCATGATGGGTAAAAGCAAGGAAGCTTATTGTAGAAAATCATACAGATGGCATTGGTTAGAGACACATATATCTAAACTTCTGAAAGTTCCAGTGAGCACTGTTGGGGCCATTATCTGGAAATGGAAATAATTTCACCATGAACCGGCCACGAGCAGGTGCTCCTCGCAAGATTTCTGACAGAGGAGTCCATAGAATACTTAGAAGAGTTGTCGAAGAACCAATGACCACTCGCGGAGATCTTCAGAAAGACCTGGAAGAAGAAGAAGGTACAGTTGTTTCAAAGAAAACAATTAGTAATGCACTCAACCGCAATGGCCTCTATGCACGCACACCACGCAAGACACCACTGCTCAAGAACTGGCATGAAGCTCGCTTAAAGTTTGCTGCACAACATCTGGACAAGCCAATGACATACTGGGAGAATATAATCTGGTCAGATGAGACCAAAATTGAACTCTTTGGCTGTCATAGCATACACCATGTTTGGAGGAGAAATGGCACTGCACATCACCCTAAAAACACCATACCAACAGTGAAGTTTGGAGGTGGGAGCATCGTGGTGTGGGGCTGTTTTTCAGCATCTGGCACTGGCAGACTTCATATAATTGAAGGAAGGATGAATGGAGAAATGTACCGTGACATTCTTGATAAGAATCTGCTGCCGTCCACCAGGATGCTGAAGATGAAACGAGGGTGGACATTTCAGCAAGACAACGATCCCAAACACACAGCCAAGGACACTCTCAATTGGTTTCAGAGAAAGAATATTAGAATGGCCCAGTCAATCACCCGACTTGACTCCAATTGAAATCCTCTGGAAAGTTTCCACAGTTGTGTGGAAGAATGGGCAAAAATCACAGCTGAGCAATGTGTGCGACTAGTTTCTTCATACAGGAGGCGTCTAGAAGCTGTCATTACCAACAAAGGCTTTTAAAAAATACATTTCCGTTATGGGCGCAGCCATCCTGGTTGCTGATGTGACTATTTTGGACGAGAGGGAGGAGCCCTTACATGCTACGTTACAATACACACTTTCACTGGCAGTCACATCATAGCCACGCCCTACACACCCCTTGCTTTATTGCCGACTTTAAAATCAACAAGACCATAATTCACTAAATAAACATCATTCTGTGTTGCAGAAGACTTAAAACTAGCGATTGAGACCATCAACTCATTATGAAAATGTTTACTGAGGTAATAAATCAAGTGAGAAGTGGGTCACTTTCTCATAGACTTCTACAGAAACCGAACTCCTTTTGCAACCGCACGTGTCGCCCCCTGCAGGAATTCAGATAGAATGCAGGTTTAAGGAGTCTCCCCCTGCTGGAATTCAGATAGAAAGCAGGTTTAAGGAGTCTCCCCCTGCTGGAATTCAGATAGAAAGCAGGTTTAAGGAGTCTCCCCCTGCAGGAATTCAGACAGAAAGCAGGTTTAAGGAGTCTCCCCCTGCAGGAATTCAGATAGAAAGCAGGTTTAAGGAGTCTCCCCCTGCAGGAATTCAGATATAATGCAGGTTTAAGGAGTCTCCCCCTGCAGGAATTCAGATAGAAAGCAGGTTTAAGGAGTCTCCCCCTGCAGGAATTCAGATAGAATGCAGCTTTAAGGAGTCTCCTCCTGCAGGAATTCAGATAGAAAGCAGGTTTAAGGAGTCTCCCCCTGCAGGAATTCAGATAGAAAGCAGGTTTAAGGAGTCTCCTCCTGCAGGAATTCAGATAGAAAGCAGGTTTAAGGAGTCTCCCCCTGCAGGAATTCAGATAGAATGCAGCTTTAAGGCACTTCTGCATTTGCAGTACTTCGCCGAACCGGATGCTCTGTCCATTAATATTATACAGTCTTTGTGTTGAAGACACGTAATCGTGGTAACCTCTGCAGACCTCCGCTCTAGCGGCATCACCAGATAACGCTTATATTACTGAAAAAGGTAAACATTTACACCAACAGTCGTTTAACCCTTGTGTTGTCTTCATTTCAACCTTGGAAAAAACACTTTTTCTGACATTTGTGACTCCTTTTTTCACAATTTGTTTTTGCTTTTTCCAACGTTTTAAATGTTTCTTCTACACATTTTCAGCGCTTATTTCTACGTCAAATATTTTCTGATTTAAAACAAAACTTTAAAACGGGCCAATGTGACCTGAAGTCAACGCAAGGGTTAAATATGTAGAAATGTAATTCAGCTTCTTGGTTTCTGTCTGTTTGTCTGTTATGAACGTTGTTGTTACTAACACTTTGCATTGTGGGATACTTATGCCGGCGTAGTGTCCAGTATTGCATACTGTAATGTTTTACCGGAAATAGTATGCAATTCACATACTATTGGTTTCCTACTAAGGGTTTTGACATACTAAAAAAAATCTCACATACTGTCTTAGCTACTAAATAGCATGATAGTGTGGAATTTCGGACGCAGCCTAGATCTTCTCAAAATCAAAGCTGACCCCAGATATTCCAAATCTAGAGCTGACATTCCAAGTTCAACCTAATGTTCCATTTTAAGGTTGACATTCCCAATTTAGATGCAACATATCTGATGCAGTGGTGCTAATCCCAGTCTGGATCAGGTATTCGGTGTGTGTGTGTGTGTGTGATCTCACTGACTGCTGATGTCGTATCTTCTGTGTCACATTAACATTCACAACTTTGTATTCCCAATTTGCTTCCCTGTCATTTATATTTCTTTCTCTTTTTCTCTCAGAGATTTGAACTACAACAGCCTGGTTGAGTTTCCGACGGCCGTCCGGTCCCTCAATCACCTGAAGGAACTGTGAGTATTTGTATGTTTTTGACTGAAAAAGACAACCTTAATGCATCTAGGTGAGACCAGCACAGGTTCCGCACTTCAGCCAACATAGCATACAAAGTTATTTTTTTTATTGTCTTAACCCTCCTGTTGTCCTCGGGTCAAATTAGACCCGTTTTCAAAAAGTCAAAAACAAGTTCAGGTCTATTTTAATGTCCACAGTGCTGTGGTTAGCATTGCTAAGCCTCTGTCCTGTCCTGAGTGTTTATACTATACTTGAGTGTTTTATACTTCAACCTCTCTTCGTAACAGAGAAACAAAATTGTAGGCCGACTTTTTACTCCACTACATTTTTTTTGACAGCTCTAGTTACTCTACACATTACATTTTTACATTAACATACATATGATAAGCTTACAAATTGCAATGCTGATTGTTGAAAGATTTTCTAAAACAGCTGTTACCATTTGCACCAAAGATCTACTTGTTCTGCCATCTACTCAGATGGTTGTATTTGAATACTTGTTCAAGGCTCAAAGAGGTAAAAGTTCACAAAATGCCCCAAAAATACAGCATAGATTTGCGTATCAGAACTTTGCATCTTCTTTGTCTCTCCCATTTATCATCTCATGACCCCTCAGATTTATCTGGTGACCCTTTGAGGGGCCCGACCCCTAGGTTGGGAACCAGTGGACTAAACCATCTAACTGTATTTCAATCAGGAGAGACTTCGTTGCAGATATGCAATGACATATTGTACATATGCGTGATTAGAAATGTACAGTCTTTGGAGATAAGACTCCATCGTTATATATATATATATATATATATATATATATATATATATATATATATATATATATATAATAATTGCTATAAAGGGGTAGAAAGCCGAAGATTATCCCCCGATGGAGTCGCTGATGGTGGCGTCAGGAGCCTGGAACCTGAAACGCCGTCGGTAGTGGCCTGCCGGATGAGGACCCAGGAGCCGTCTTTGATGAAGCCCGGAGGAGCAAGGGGAGGAGGAGGGTTGCACTCTTATCCTGAAATGACAACTGAGCAGCAGAGAGAGACAGGTTTAAGACAGGGATGACATGCTGTGATTGGCTCATGATTTTTCCATGGCTGCTTCTGATTGGTTTAAGACAAAGAGAACGCCTTTACGCTCATCATTTAGAAGAGTGAGAGCTGTTTATGTTTTAGAAGTCTTCCTGAAAGAATTTGCGCTGAGCTCCATATAAAGTAGTTTGAAGTTGTACTTATGAATGAGTAGTTCTTCCGCCACTGTTTACTAGTAAGGGATCAGGAATGAAGGAAGGAGCAAAACTAATTTCTGTTCTGTTTTCCTGTTTAGTGGTTTTCATAGCAACAACATCCAGTCCATCCCGGAGCACGCCTTCACGGGGAACCCCTCGCTTACCACCATGTAGGTACCTCTGACTCATCTCACATATTTGTCAAACTAGTTTGACAAGGAAACGATTTTCCCCACCATTGTAAAATAGACTTGCCAGAGACTGCTAGGACACCTGGAACTGCTAAAAGGGTTGATTATGACTTTCTATTTCGATTTTTTAAATAACTTCCCTCTACCTGTGAAGCCACAACAACTTTGGCTTCAAAAGTTTATTGTTATTGCTATTCTTATACTGTATTTTTTTTTACTGTATTTCTTTATTAAAGTGTTTTTTAAGCTGCTAAAATCTGCTGCTGGATATTTAATTTCCTTGCGGGAGTCATCCCAAAAGGATCAATAAAGAGAAGTCTAAGTCTAAGGAGGGGGGGTTGAGATCTCCACTTTTGAGCCAAATTTAAATTTTGAATTATCAAACAATTCATTTCCTGCATTCTGGTGATTGTTTTCTGCATCAATTTATGTTGTAAATGTCTTTAATTGTATGTAAAGTACATTATTATTATTATTATTATTATTATTATTATTATTATTATTAGATATTTGGGGAGGGGTGGGGGGTTGCACTGGCCAGTTTTGATTATTGGGGGGGTTGTAACCTCCCCACCCCCCCTGTAAATTACACCTATGACACAATGTAAAAGTCCATTGGCGGGCAGGGTCAGCGGGAGAAACACTACTGCGAATAATCAGCAGGACGCATATCACGGAAGTAAACCCCGCAAGCGTAGAAACTTTTTGGCGTACGTGCCAGGCGAGCAATTATCATTAAACTGAAAAGGCGACATTTTGGGATCCAGTCTCTAGTTATTGTTATACATCCATGGTCAGGACCCCTCAACCCTAGTCTATGTCCACTAGGGCTGTTGGAACGAATTCCAAAAGTCGAATATAATTTGAATAGTAAAAAAAAATCAATACTATTCAAATGCTGAAATTACTATTCGAATGTGATTTTTTTTTTTTTTTTTTTAAATAAATATGTTGGCTAGCGTTAGCTAATCTCCCTCTTCTCACCTTGGCCTACCCGCATGTGAAAACAAAACGTGGAAACGTGACTTTGTCATGTCACGTATGATGAACAATAAGTAAGCGGGAGTGAGAAACACAAGGCATTGTGAGTTCTTTATATCACGGAGCTAACGTTAACGTTACGTACCGAGTAACGTTAGTAGCCTACAGTGGGAATGACAGGCTGCGACTGGGAATCAGAAGGATGGGAAATAGTTTTAACATGACTTTAACATCACCATCCACTGAGCCAAAACGCTTATGTTATCAATAGTTAGCTCGTTCGTGTTTCCTAACTGCGTCGTGAGTTATAGGAGCTTAGCTGGGAGCTTCATGGAGACAGCTATAGTTAATGTTAGCTGCCCTACAGCTGTCAGAGTTAGCTTTGACTTCATATATTACCTTCTAACAGCTGTAGTCTCAGTAACGTGACAATCTGCAAGAAACAGGTTGCTTATGAATCACTAAAATAGTAGTGGACGCACCGTTTGGCTTAGTTATCAATGCTGTTAGCATCGTGGCTAACACTATTGTTACTTTATTTTTTGACAAATCATTTTGGCTGTGCTTTCTAACATGATGTCATTGTGCTAACCGAGCACCGTTAGCCTTTACAACAGAGCTGCTACACTACACTTGTTAGATAGTTTCATTACAGAGTTCTCTGTTGATTTGTGTTTGTCTCTGTGTGCTCGTGGTGGAAAATGAATGTAAACAAAGTTGCGTGCCAGAAATACAAAGCGCCATGACGTAGATCCCCTTCAAGGCCAGGCTGGTGTTAGAAGTAACTCTAGTGGACAGAACGTGTAACAACAACCACATGCTAATAGTAGCATTGGCAATGAATACGCCTGAGTAGTGTAGTACATATTAATAAAAGGCTGCATTTGAGCATTGAATATTCAAATACTAAAAAAAAAATAGCAAATGATGTATCGTATGTATTAGAATATTATAGAGGAAGATTGACAGCTCTACCATCCACGACGTTGCACTTTCGGTATTGCTCCATTGCCGCCGGATGTCCCTCATTTATGGCTGGATGTCCTTTACCTTCCTCTGTCTCTGTGTTGGCGTTCTAACCTCCGGTGGATTTCTGAGGACTATGGTTAACTGCTCCTCAGATCTCTGCAGGGTGAATCCAGACAGCTAGCTAGACTATCTGTCCAATCTGAGTTTTCTGTTGCACGACTAAAACTACTTCTGAACGTCCACACGTTCCACCAAAACAAGTTCCTTCCTGAGACTATTTAGCAGAGGCACCGTGGCTCCGTCCGGCGCTTAGCCCCGCCCCAAGACGATTGTGATTGGTTTAAAGAAATGCCAATAACCCAGAGCACGTTGTTCTCCAATCCAGGAATGCTGTGTGGACTAGACAGACCGTCCTCCACAGCGCTGTGGAGGAAGGTCTGGCGATGCGAGACTACCTCACCCCTATCGGGTCATTCAGTAATCCTTCCATGATAAGTAAACTTACCTCAATGTTCAGTGTTGAGCTGAGGGTGAGAAATTATATTTCAGTCAATTTAAAATGCAATTTAAGAAATGATGTAAGCTTTGAAATATATTTCCCCCAAAGTAAACCTGGCGGTGTGTAGAACTGGACACAAAGTCTGATGAATCTATAACAAAACAGACAAGGGACTACAAGTCTTCAGTCAATTGGTATTTAGTATGTTGCCATGTGTCTTATTGTACAGTGAAGCTGTTCGTTTGTTTTTTTATAGATTTTTCTACGACAACCCGATCCAGTCTGTTGGACGATCTGCCTTTCAGAACCTACCAGAGCTTCGCACACTGTGAGAAACGTGCAGCAGATAAAACACTTAGAAACTAAGTTATTCTGTAATCTTCTGCCGCCTCAGTTACTGTAATCAGACACTGACCACGCAACGAATACAAACACAAACTGAAAGAAAGAGACAATGTTTATCTGTATTTCAACAAACTCTCTGCCGGTTTCTCAGCTCTCTGAACGGAGCAGCAGATCTCACTGAGTTTCCAGATCTGACGGGAACCAAGAGCCTGGAAAGCCTGTAAGACACACACACACACACACACACACACACACACACACACACACACACACACACACAATGCGCATCACTATCTTTGAGGGGACCCGTCATTGACATAATGCATTCCCTAGCCCCTTACCCTAACCTTAACCATCAAACCATCACAACTAAATGCCTAACCTTAACCCTTACCCTCACCCTAACCATAACCTAATTCTAACCCTAATCCTAAAACCAAGTCTTAACCCTCAAACAGACCTTTAACCTTGTGGGGTCCAGCATTTTGGCCACACAAAGCTGTCGGGACCCCACAAGTATACTGGACTCCCGGTTTTTGGACCCCATGAATACAGTTAAACAAGAACACACACACACACATGTTTGTTGCACTATCTTTGTGGGGACCCATCATTGACATAATGCATTCCCTAGCCCCTTACCCTAACCTTAACCATCACAACTAAATGCCTAACCTTAACCCTTACCCTCACCCTCACCATAACCTAATTCTAACCCTAATCCTAAAACCAAGTCTTAACCCTCAAACAGACCTTTAACCTTGTGGGCTCCAGCATTTTGGCCACACAAAGCTGTCTGGATCCCACAAGTATACTGGACTCCCGGTTTTTGGACCCCATGAATATAGTTAAACAAGCCCACACACACACACACACACACACACACACACAAACACACACACACACAGAGGAATGCTTCATATCTGAGTGCGTTTGCTGTTGTAGCAGACATCAGTGTGTGTTATTAATACTCTGCAGTTATTATTCTATCTGACAGACTGTAACTTTCTCCTTGTTGTGGCCCAGATGTCCACATCATAATAAACACCTTGGCAGTGTTTATTTTCTTGTATTTTTCCATCTTGAACTCTGTTCGTTCCTGAAAGCGCTGTGTGTTTAACAGTAACCTCATGCTGAACCAGTAGGTGGAAATGAAAACGCCAACCAAACAAACCAAACGTCACACATTCTTCAAATGATCCCTCCCGGTGTTACTGCACGCCTCAACATCCTGTCTCAACAGGACGTCCAATGGAGAGACATTTGGCCAAATTGTAGTATAACTGCCCTCTTAAATATTTATAAACAGGAATCCTTTAGACTACTAACCACATGCATTTAATTGTTTAATACTGTATACATAATCAGGTTACTCCAGGTTTGACACACAGTCCACATTCATTTCTTTTTCAACCTGGACCATATTTTCACGTTTTTGTGTCCAAAGGAATGATGGGAAAAACAATGTTTAAAATTGGTCCAGAATTAAGCAAGTCTGCTGCAGTCGGCAGTGGCAAAACAAGCTATAATCTAAGTTATTGGGCAAATGCGCACCTTCAGTTTCCGTCCAAGTTCTGTTTTTGCCGCAGACAGACTCAGATTATTATTCTAAGTGTCTGACAACATTATGGAAAGGATCCCTACAGAGATAGACCTTTGAGTTAAAGAGTAAGATCCTTTTTGTTTAACATGTCATGTTAACAGTCGGTGAAATCGCCAAACCCACCAAACTCCATTTAAATAAACGGTAATTTTATCATCGTACGAAGTCGACAGAAACAAAAAAAAATATCAAAAGCCGTCTTGGTTTGTTTTTCTGCTGTTCCAACTGTGTGTGTGTGTGTGTGTGTGTGTGTGTGTGTGTGTGTGTGTGTGTGTGTGTGTGTGTGTGTGTGTGTGTGTGTGTGTGTGTGTGTGTGTGTGTGTGTGTGTGTGTGTGTGTGTGTGTGTGTGCAGGACTATCACAGGAGCTCGGATCACCTCTCTGCCCAGTTCAGTGTGTGAGCAGCTTCCAAACCTTCAGCTGCTGTGAGTTCAAATGTTAACTGCATCCACATCTGTAGACTTATTTTTAACAGTAAACGTAAAGAAACCTGCAACATTCTTCAAACAGTCGCCCAGTTGTTTTTAGGGTGACCAGACGTCCTGAAAAATTCGGGACAATCCCGAAATCGAAGCAGTTGTCCCGAATCTTGCCCTAATTGTCCCGAAAATTAGAGCAAAGTCTCAAGAGCAGACGCTCAAGTAGTTATAGTCTGATAGAACATTAAGAACTGTTCATGGTGATGGAGTCGTCCTGCAGCCAGCTCCCGTAGTCACTTGAGTTCATGATTTTAATGATTTTTTTTTATTTGTATTTTCGGGTTTACATGACAGACCGTTTCAAAATAAAAATAATAAATAATTTTGGTGCAGAGTTTTGAAATTGATGTTAAATGCAGGCAGCCACGAAGAGGAGTGATTGGATTGGATGTTGCTGATGTTAAAGCGCAGACATTGTTTTATTTGTTTCGTAATGACACGAGTTCATGATTTTAATGATTTGGGGTTGACATGACGGACAGACAGTTGAATTCCTGAATAAAAATAATATATCCTTTTGGTGCGGAGTTTTTCTCATCCCATCCCGAATTTTACCCGTTCTCATCTGGTCACCCTAGTTGTCTTCGCTGTAGTCCATATCCACAACGTTCCACTTCCGGGATTGCTCTGGTGCCGCCGGAAATTTCGCCGGATGTCCCTCTTTACGGCCGGATGTCCCTCTTTACGGCCGGATGTCCCTCTTTATAGCCGGATGTCCCTCTTTACGGCCGGATGTCCCTCTTTATAGCCGGATGTCCCTCTTTATAGCCGGATGTCCCTCTTTATGGACATCCTCTTTATGGCCGGATGTCCCTCTTTATAGCCGGATGTCCCTCTTTATGGCCGGATGTCCCTCTTTATGGCCGGATGTCCCTCTTTATGGCCGGATGTCCCTCTTTATAGCCGGATGTCCCTCTTTATAGCCGGATGTCCCTCTTTATGGACATCCTCTTTATGGCCGGATGTCCCTCTTTATAGCCGGATGTCCCTCTTTATAGCCGGATGTCCCTCTTTATGGACATCCTCTTTATAGCCGGATGTCCCTCTTTATAGCCGGATGTCCCTCTTTATGGCCGGATGTCCCTCTTTATGGCCGGATGTCCCTCTTTATGGCCGGATGTCCCTCTTTATAGCCGGATGTCCCTCTTTATGGCCGGATGTCCCTCTTTATAGCCGGATGTCCCTCTTTATAGCCGGATGTCCCTCTTTACGGCCGGATGTCCCTCTTTACGGCCGGATGTCCCTCTTTATGGCCGGATGCCCCTCTTTATGGCCGGATGCCCCTCTTTATGGCCGGATGTCCCTCTTTACGGCCGGATGTCCCTCTTTACGGCCGGATGCCCCTCTTTATGGCCGGATGTCCCGTTACCTTCCTCTTTCTTTGTTTCTCCGGTGGATTTGTGAGGACTCTGGTTAACTGCTCCTCAGATCTCTGCAGGGTAAATCCAGACAGCTAGCTAGACTATCTGTCCAATCTGAGTTTTCTGTTGCACGACTAAAACTACTTTTGAACGTCCACACGTTCCACCAAAACAAGTTCCTTCCCGAGGCTGTTTTGCAGAGGCACCGTGGCTCCGTCCGGAGCTTAGCTCCGCCCAAGATGATTGTGATTGGTTTAAAGAAATGCCAATAAACCAGAGTTTTTCTCTCATCCCACAATGCTGTGTGGACTAGCCAGACGTTCCTCCACAGCGCCGTGGAGGAAGGTCTGGCAGTACGAGACTATCTCTGTAACTATAGCCTAGTTCAGACCAAAGACCCGCGATGAGACAAGTTGGAACTACTAATGCGGCAGTCTGCAAACTGCCAGTTTACACCAATGAGACGAGACGGTGTATCATCTGCATAGAAACGACTCTCTGTACTTCTGTTCTAACTTTTTTTGTAGCTGGATATCATTTATAAAGTCTTAAAATATGAATGAGGACAGTGATATTTGGACGTGTGATTATCGCACATAGACAGACAGACAGACAGACAGACTTTTTGGATCCCAAACTTTTTTTAAATTTCTGACGTTTCTGGGCCTCGAGCCGCGCTGTAATTGGAAATCTGTTGGAAACTAGGAAGCGTTAAGAGATCAATTTGTACATTTAGAACAGATAAAAAATGTGCAATTATATTGCGATGGATTGCGAGGTAACTATGGACAATCATGGGATGAATAACGATTAAATATTGTAATCGATTGACATCCCTAATATTTTTATTGTTATGTCTGATATGCTGCGAGCTCCTGTTGACGCTGTGATGCGTTCAGGCTGTATTGGACTGATGACAACTGAAACTTTCTCTCTGCAGAGATCTCTCCTATAATCAGATCCAGACTCTTCCCAGCTTCTCCGGCTGTGAGAGCGTTCAGAAGATGTGAGTTTTTATTTCCTAAAGCTAACATCAGTTTGTTTATTCAGTTGTTTGATTTGTTTTCACATAAAAAGACTTGCAAAGTTATCACAAATACAAATATTTCTTTTATTTAATAGATGAGAAATCTATTAAATTCTGTTTAATACTGTAAATATATTTCCTAAGTTGGATAGATAGATAGATAGATTTAGTTAATATAGAAAATTAGTTTTTACAGGTGTAAATATCATTAAAAAGCCAAAAGATAAGTAAGATTTCATGTCAAATTAAACCTAAAAACTGTATTTTAATCATGGAAAATTACTCTATTTTTAAAATAAAGTTATTTTATCGTTTTTTTTTTGGAGCCAGCTGCCGGAATATTATTTTCTTACAGTGTAGCAACCAATAAAGTACAGCCAGCTGTGCATTGTGGGAATAATTAGCACCGTTGTTTGACCAATCGGATCACTTAGCGGTAAAACAGATTGATAAACATGATGTAATGGAAATATTAGAGCTAAAGTGTGTGTGTGTGTGTGTGTGTGTGTGTGTGTGTGTGTGTGTGTGTGTGTGTGTGTGTGTGTGTGTGTGTGTGTGTGTGTGTGTGTGTGTGTGTGTGTGTGTGTTACAGTGATCTGCAACATAACGAGATAGAGGAACTGGAGGAGAACACCTTCCACAGTCTGATGTCACTGCGCTCTCTGTGAGAACACACACACACACACACACACACACACACACACACACACACACACACACACACACACACACACACACACACTTTAATTAGGCTGCAGATCCTGGGCAGCGATCCTCTTTAAATGCTTCCATGTGGAAACACACACAGGTCCAGGTGGTCTGCTTGTTGATGGGTCAGGTATGATGCCATAGATTGGCTCAAAGTCAAGAATCCACTCAGAAATACTACAACTGATACTAAAACAGAGGTGGAAGAAGTACTCAGATCTTTTACTTCAGTAAAAAAGTACGTTTACCATCGGAAGAGTAGTTCTCCACCCGACAAAGCTGCAAGACTGGGAACCAAGTGTTTTATAACTGCATTTTCTATCACATGTTGTTTGCATGTGAGAATGTATACAATAGGATAGGACAGGTATAACATACAAGAATACAAGTTACAGTACAGTGTAAGAAATGAAAAAGTATTTAAAAAAAGGCAAACAGAAAAGTATTCAGCCTTAATTTAAAAGAACTGCAGACCTGCAATTTTCGGCGAGTTTGTTCCAGATATGTGGGGCGTAAAAAGTTGTAACTCTGGGGACAGAAAGCAGAAACAGACAGGGTTTAAAATTCACTTTTTCGTTGACCAGCCAAGTGGCTAGTGAAGGTTTAACTCTTACCAGCCACTCAATAGATTACCGTTGTTTTTTGGTCTGGTGAGTGAAGCAAACTTGCACATTTTACCAGCATTTGGCTTATAGATGGTGCTAATTTTGAACCCTGGAAACAGACATACAGTCATGTGAACGATTTAGGACACCCATGCTAAAGTTGACTAAAAAGAGGAATAAAAGAATCATCTTTAGGAATTTGATCTTAATGCCTTAAATAAAAAAATTAGGAAAAATCCAACCTTTAAGGACACCAATTTTCTTTGTGAATGAATAATGTATCGTAATTAAATAAATGTTCTTCCTTAAAATACAGGGGGCATAAGTGAGTACACCCCTATGTTAAATTCCCATAGAGGCAGGCAGACTTTTATTTTGAAAGGCCAGTTATTTCATGGATCCAGGATACTATGCATCTTGATAAAGTTCCCTTGGTCCCCACATCATCACATCCCCTTCACCATACCCCCACATCATCACATCCCCTTCACCATACCCCCCACATCATCACATCCCCTTCACCATACCCCCACATCATCACATCCCCTTCACCATACCCCCACATCATCACATCCCCTTCACCATACCCCCCCATCATCACATCCCCTTCACCATACCCCCACATCATCACATCCCCTTCACCATACCCCCACATCATCACATCCCCTTCACCATACCCCCACATCATCACATCCCCTTCACCATACCCCCACATCATCACATCCCCTTCATCATACCTCCACATCATCACATCCCCTTCACCATACCCCCACATCATCACATCCCCTTCACCATACCCCCACATCATCACATCCCCTTCACCATACCTAGAGATTGGCATGGGGTACTTTCCATAAAATCATCTCTCAATGCAAATCAAACCAGCTATTAGGCTGACTGAAATAAAACCATGCCAGTCTCTAGGTATGGTGAAGGGGATGTGATGATGTGGGGGTATGGTGAAGGGGATGTGATGATGTGGGGGTATGGTGAAGGGGATGTGATGATGTGGGGGGTATGGTGAAGGGGATGTGATGATGGGGGGGTATGGTGAAGGGGATGTGATGATGTGGGGGTATGGTGAAGGGGATGTGATGATGGGGGGGTATGGTGAAGGGGATGTGATGATGTGGGGGTATGGTGAAGGGGATGTGATGATGTGGGGGTATGGTGAAGGGGATGTGATGATGTGGGGACCAAGGGAACTTTATCAGGATGCATAGTATCCTGGATCCATGAAATAACTGGCCTTTCAAAATAAAAGTCTGCCTGCCTCTATGGGAATCTAACATAGGGGTGGACTGACTTATGCCCCCTGTATTTTAAGGCAGAACATTTATTTATTTACGATACATTATTCATTCACAAAGAAAATTGGTGTCCTTAAAGGTTGGATTTTTCCTAATTTTTTTAATTAAGGCATTAAGATCAATTTCCAAAAGATGATTTTTTATATTCCTCTTTTTAGTCAACTTTAGCATTTTTTCACATGACTGTAAAGTAACATTAGTAGTAAGGTACGCACTTCTGTACTTCCACCCCTCTCTGTCATGCCTGTCTGAACATTATGACTTATTTTATTATCGTATTATAGAAATAAGAGTATTATACACACACATGTTCTTGTGTCTGGGATTAGAAACAAAGACTGGCTGTTAAAGGAGAACCGCGGTTAATCCATGCTAACATGCACAGTGTCGGCTCAGCACACAGAGTTACTGCAAGATTAAATACAGAAATATGTGATGGCTGTGGTGTGATTTGTGAATAGAAGGTTGCTGGTTTAAATCCTTGATTCCTCTCCTCTTCTGTACTCTGTAGTGATTTATCTTGGAACAGACTGTCAACAGTGAAGCCAAACTCTTTCTCTGCTCTGCCTGCTCTCACCAAACTGTGAGTTACCATAAAAAACCACAACTAAATCTAAAGTGTCTTAACTGGTTGTTACAAAACAAGCGTTGGAAACTAACAAGCGCTGTTGGGGTTGGACCAGGGGTCGATGCTTACAGCTGGAACACACCGGTCGCGTAAGGGTCGCGTATAGCAGCGGAGTGCAGTCGTTTTTATTTCGGCGCCCATGTTATCCAAATCTGTCCGTTCACACCGGGCGCATAGCAGCGGATGTTTCGGCGTCTCCTCTATTTGTTGCGAGCATATGTGTCAAGCCAGGCAGGCAGGTAATCACATACAGGAAGACCACAGTGCGGCTGGATACTTTATGAAACACATTTCAAAATAAAACGGGCAGGTTTATGGGGATTTTGGCTATCTTGACTTCTCACAGCAAGACACACGATCAGGCATACGCAGGGAGAGACCGACCGACACACACACACACACACACACACACACACACACACACACACACACACACACACACACACACACAATCATATAGTGCGTCTCACTATCTTTATGGGGACCCGTCATTGACATAATGCATTCCCTAGCCCCTTACCCTAACCTTAACCCTTACCCTCACCCTAACCATAACCTAATTCTAATCCTAAAACCAAGTCTTAACGCTCAAACAGCCCTTTAACCTTGTGGGGTCCAGCATTTTGGCCCCACAATTATACTGGACTCCCGGTTTTTGGACCCCACGAATATAGTTAAACAAGAAAACACACACACACACACACACACACACACACAGCCACATGTATAGGCTACAATTACCACAGTTTTCCCGACTCATCCTGTCTATCAGAGAGAGAGAGAGAGAGAGAGAGAGAGAGAGAGAGAGAGAGAAGCGAGAGGAGAAGGACTGCTTTGTGTCCGGTATGAATGGCCAGGTGCATGATCAGGCACGTATTTATGCTACGCGACACTTAAGGCCATTTTACGGTTGTGCGCAAACTCCGCGCTGTAGCTACGCCATCGCTCCTACGGCGTCGTGACCCTTTCAGAGTTCTGCGTTGAAGCTGAACGTGTTTCTTTGCATCGCGGTGCATTTCACCACCAGAACGCTAGGGGGCGTGTGGTTTCCATGGGGGTCAATCGCGAAACTCTTTGTTTACTTGTGCGTTGGTGTGTGCCTCGAGCCGGCACGTGTCTGTCGGTAGAGATCCATTTGACCGTGCAACGCTTCTGTCGCGCCGCGCTCCACTCTATTCCTATGGGTGACGTCAAGTGACTTCAACGTGCACACAAAGCATTCTGGGAAGGCGTCCGAAAGCTTGCCGATGCCCATCTTTAGGCAAATGAATCCGTTCGACGCGACTATCCAGTAGAAGTAGATGAAAATCTTTTAAACTGACCTTTGTCGATCTGAAATGAAGACAAATTCAGCAACTGCACGGCCAATTTCTCGCATAACATGTTTTCAGAAACACGTTTCGGTGAACTATTTTAGTAAAATACGTGATCATATCATATTCTCAACGAGCCGCCGTGACACTCCGCCGTTGAAATTCTCGAGAAGCCAAACCCACATCAGGCATTCATCCAATCAGCTGCCGATCAAGGGCGTGGAGCATCAACCATGGATGTATGACGTCGCGACACCACGCTTCAGTCGGTCAAATAGATCTCTACCGTGTGTGTGTGTGGGGGGGGGGGGGGGGGGGGGGGGGAGTGGGTGATAGAGCGAGGGAGAAAGTGAGAGAGTGACGGGGATTAGCTTCGGAGCAAGTTGTGACTCTAGAGTCCTACTGAGAGAAACAAAGTGTCTCCTCTGTGCTTTCTGACCACGGTGGGAAATCTGGAGCAGGAGAAGTTAACCCTCTCCTTGATTTCATGTTGTTTACGGAGAAGGAGAACCGGGAAATGCAACGCCATCAAGCCACGGCCGAGCGACGTGCGTGGCCGCGACGTGTAGTTACATTTTTCGAGAGGTGCACGTCAGGCTTCAGCGTAGGGTCCGGCGTAGACGCAGGGGGGTCTGCGGGGGGAACGGCCTTTACGCGCCCAGCGTGTTCCAGCTGTAAGACCGCATCAGACCAAACAACTTATCGATTTATTAAGAAAGTAATCAACAATTTAATCAACAATGAAAATAAACTAAAAGCCAAAACTAAAAAAAATCAAAGTACACTTTAAGTAATTTTTTGTCATTTTAGGTAGTTCTGATCACGCTGTTTGTTCAAGCGTTCTTTGTTCACTGCAAATAAAATCTATTTACACATGAAAAATATCTAAGTTAGTAGAAAAATAAAGCAGCTTTATTGTGAGTAGTATTAAGAGCTGTTTGATGATAACTTAAATGTAAATGTACTTAGTTACTTTCAACATACTGTGGTGGGAGGTCATGGAAACATCCTGGAGTATGACATCAGGTGGGAACCATGTAAATTAATGTCACATGTGTGTTTCTGTCTGTCACCCCTCTGCAGTGACCTGTCGTCCAATCAGCTGTCGTCTCTGCCTCTGATTGGTCTACAGAGTTTAACTCACCTGCGATTGGCTGGAAACACACAGCTGATGGAGTTAATACCCCGAGAGGACCTGCCCCGAGTCAGGTGAACACACACACACACACACACACACACACACACACACACACACACACACACACACACACACACGCACACACGCACACACGCGCGCATACACAGTCACGTGAACAAAATTCTTTATAATTGGTCCAGTATTGAGCGAGAACGCTGTAACCGGCAGCGTTAACCCGGCTGTGAAGGCCCTGACACACCAAGCCAACGGCTGGGAACTAGGGTGGCACGGTATTGACAAAATGTGTTATCGATTATTAATATATTACGATATTGATATTCATTTCGATATTTTTAAACATATGTAAAATTACAAAAGTTAAGGGAAAACGCATCGTAACACTATTCATAGATCCATAACAATATAGTGCCCAGTGAGACTTATATACGGCTCCGTAGTGCGGCTGGACCACAGGTCGGTCGCAAATGAAAAATATTCAATCTATCCGACTCCAAACTCTGCCTGCACCGCCTTTTATAAAGTTGCGGGATAGCTACTAGGGGTGGTACGGTTCATGAAAAAACATCCGAACCGCTCGGTTCTCTCGTCTCGGTTCTCTCGTCTCGGTTCTCTCGTCTCGGTTCTCTCGTCTCGGTTCTCTCGTCTCGGTTCTCTCGTCTCGGTTCTCTCGTCTCGGTTCTCTCGTCTCGGTTCTCTCGTCTCGGTTCGGAGCGTGTGTGCGTCTCACGGTTCGTCAGTCCACTGTTAACGTGCACTAACCTCTTACTGCCGTAGTGCCCACTTTACACACCTATGTTAAAACACTTACTGGAGGGGGGTGAGCGTGACGAACGCAACACATGGCAGCTGATTGGACGAACGCGTCACATGGGTCTGGCTGCTCCCGAATTTCAAAACAGACCTTTAATGGCGTCTCGTTCTGAATACAATCTCATATTTTACAAAAATAGTTCACCGAAACGTGTTTCTGACAACATTTTAAGCGAGAAATAGGCCGTATGAATAGGCCATGCTGAATCCGACTGCTTTTTTGATCGACAAAGGTCCGTTTAAAAGATTTTCGTCAGATTTTGAGAGGTCTGCAGGTCACGTCACGTGTAGAAATGTCAGGTGGGAGAGATAAGTCCTGACTATAAGTCGCAGGACCAGCCAAACTATGAAAAAAAGTGCGACTTATAGTCCGGAAAATATGGTAAGTAGCCTGCCTACAATTTTAAGCTAGAACTAAAATATATAACCCCCCTGAGGGGTCCCCGGACCCCAGGTTGGGAACCACTGACTTGGACACAAAAACATGGGAACATGGGTCCAGGATGAGAAAAAACTTTAGCTTCTTTTTGTGTTTTCAGGGTGATGGAGCTTCCTTACGCCTTCCAGTGCTGTGCCTTTGTTTCCTGTGAGAGGAGAGGAGGAGGTTCATCCTGGGAGAGAGAGGAGACTGCAGACTCCACAGGGAAAGACATGTCTGTCCTCTCCAGCCAAGGTGACACCAAACACCTAAAACAAGAACCGCAACAGAACTGCTTTCCACTAATTAAATACTGCGGTGAAACTTAGAAACCTAACTGTGTGAGAGTGAGTGAAATGATATTTCAAAATAAAAGACAATGATGATGTACTTCTCTCCTTGCTTTGCTCTGCAGTAGATCAGGACTGGGAGGATTTCTTGATAGAGTTTGAAGATGAACCCAAACTTCAACAGTCTGTCCACTGCAGCCCTGCACCAGGTAACACAAACAACTATCAATTGAACACTTTAAAGGGATATTTCGGGTCTTTTGAAACGTGGTAGTAGCTACTTACATGTAGACTACTCCAAAGTATTTTTACCGGGGAGGACAACAAGTGCACGGTCGACGGGAAGACAACACAGGGGTTAAAGATAGAGTAAGTCTAGACCACACTCTATAATTTACAGAGAACAATTCCCCCCAATAGTAAGAATTTGGAGCAACAGCCACGAAGAAAAATTTCCTTTTAAGAGGCACAAACTTTCCGTTTTAATATGAGTTTACATCAAGAGAATACGACTGGAATTATTTGCTATTTGTTTATCTATTGTATAGGAAACAATTTACATTAATTATGAAAAATTTAACTGTGAATACATTTACAAAAAGACACATTTATTTATTTATTGATTGTAAAGTAAAGTGATATTTGTTTTGATCATCCTCCAGGACCGTTTCGCCCCTGCCTCCATCTGCTCGGCAGCTGGTTGATCCGTGGAGGCGTGTGGCTCATTGCAGCGCTGTCATTGGTCAGCAACAGCCTGGTTGTCCTGTCAGTCTTCTTTTCTCCCGCCGCCTCGGTGACACCACCCAAGCTGCTGATTGGTCTTCTGGCCCTGGTGAATGGCCTGATGGGAGTGTGGAGCGGGTGGTTGGCAGCGGTGGATGCCTGGACGTTTGGCAGCTTTTGGAGGTACAAAAATTAATCAGAGGGCCACTGGGGACTCTAAGGCTACATTTACATCGCTCTGGCGTTTCCCCCTCTCATTCCCCCTGCTCTGGCGTTCCCCTCTCTCATTCCCCCTGCTTTGGCGTTCCCCCCTCTCATTCCCCCTGCTCTGGCGTTCCCCCTCTCATTCCCCCTGCTCTGGCGTTTCCCCCTCTCATTCCCCCTGCTCTGGTGTTTTCCCCCTCTCATTCCCCCTGCTCTGGCGTTCCCCCCTCTCATTCCCCCTGCTCTGGCGTTCCCCCCTCTCATTCCCCCTGCTCTGGCGTTCCCCCCTCTCATTCCCCCTGCTCGGGCGTTCCCCCCTCTCATTACCCCTGCTCTGGCGTTCCCCCCCTCTCATTACCCCTGCTCTGGCGTTTGTGGGGACGCTGGGAATACTGTGGTTTGTGGGGACACTGGGAATACTGTGGTTTGTGGGGACAACGGGAATACTGTGGTTTGTGGGGACAACACGAATACTGTGGTTTGTGGGGACAACATGAATACTGTGGTTTGTGGGGACTCTGGGAATACTGTGGTTTGTGGGGACAACAGGAATACTGTGGTTTGTGGGGACAACAGGAATACTGTGGTTTGTGGGGACGCTGGGAATACTGTGGTTTGTGGGGACGCTGGGAATACTTTGGTTTGTGGGGACGCTGGGAATACTGTGGTTTGTGGGGACTCTGGGAATACTGTGGTTTGTGGGGACTCTGGGAATACTGTGGTTTGTGGGGACAACAGGAATACTGTGGTTTGTGGGGACGCTGGGAATACTGTGGTTTGTGGGGATGCTGGGAATACTTTGGTTTGTGGGGACGCTGGGAATACTGTGGTTTGTGGGGACTCTGGGAATACTGTGGTTTGTGGGGACTCTGGGAATACTGTGGTTTTTGGGGACAACAGGAATACTGTGGTTTGTGGGGACTCTGGGAATACTGTGATTTGTGGGGACTCTGGGAATACTGTGGTTTGTGGGGACAACAGGAATACTGTGGTTTGTGGGGACTCTGGGAATACTGTGGTTTGTGGGGACAACAGGAATACTGTGGTTTGTGGGGACGCTGGGAATACTGTGGTTTGTGGGGACGCTGGGAATACTGTGGTTTGTGGGGACACTGGGAATACTGTGGTTTGTGGGGACAACGGGAATACAGTGGTTTGTGGGGACAACGGGAATACTGTGGTTTGTGGGTACACTAGGAATACTGTGGTTTGTGGGGACTCTGGGAATACTGTGGTTTGTGGGGACAACAGGAACATTGTGGTTTGTGGGGACTCTGGGAATTTTGTGCGGACTCGAGCACTAGGAGGATTGGAAACTCTTGTGAAACTCTTTGGGAATTTTGAGAACTCAAGGGACTCTAGAGTTGGAAATTCTGGATAATCTGGGACCAATAGGAGCTCTGGGAAATTAGGGAACAATATGGGCTGTTTAAACAATGGGACGTCTCGGTAATTTTTATTTTTTTTGCAAAAGTCATAAGAATGTAATATATTTTTTAATAATTAGATAACATTAGAATATACAGAATAAAATGTAATTTCCGTCAATATCCCCCAAAAACTTTTTAAGGGATAATTCTTGTGATAATGCTAAAAAGTATTCAGACAATCAGACAGGTTGGAAAGAATAAAAATGTACAAGGTTTTATTTTATCTTTCTGAACAATTAATTTTTTTGGGCTTTTCCGCCTTTAATTTGACCGGACAGCTAGGTGAGAAAGGAGAGAGAGAGAGAGGGGGGGAAGGATATGCAGGAAACCGTCACAGGTCTGACTTGAGCCCTGGACCTCTGCGTCGAGGCATAAACCTC